>JBAMHX010000008.1:23466934-23494547 GCA_037177515.1 Pseudomugil tenellus | reverse complement strand
CCCCCCCCCCCCCCCCCCCCCCCCCCCCCCTCCCCCCCCCCCCCCCCCCCCCCCCCCCTCCCCCCCCCCCCAAACCCTTTGTAACACAGCACCCCCTGTAGTTACTACGTAGTAGTACATTCATCGGGGTGGATGGGTTTGCAAACGTTTTTCAAAGCTTTTGCATCTAAAAAGTGACCTTTTATGCTTTTTGTACTTCTTTCTGTTCAGGTTCAAGTGACAAGGCCAACGTGGAGATCGTAATTCTCATCGGAACCGGAGTCATTGCTGTTTTTTTCTGGGCCTTGCTCATCCTCATCTTCTGCAATGTCAAACGGGTCAGAGGGGATTTTTTTCCACCTTTTGTCTGAGTGTTTGTGAGAGAAACCAAGAGAGTGTGACGCAGCCACTATGACCTCCATCCAGCATGTCTGTTTGCATTTTGAGCCCAAAATTGTTTTCGATAGTAAGAAAAAACCAAAACACAAAAAAAACTAAACTAATTTACAGCCTCAGAAACGTGCTGATGCTGGATGCAAGTCACATCAGTCATTTATTGCTACTAAAACCCAATGACAAGCATGCACATAATGAAGCTTTTTATTTCTCCTCATTTGCTCATTTCTGAGATTAAAAACAATTTACAGGGTTTTGCTGTTATTAAGAAACTAATTAGAGATGGCTTTTTGAAAATATTGTTTTTTTTCCATTAAACTATCCAAACCTTTTAGTCTCATAACACCTTATATGCTGACATCTGTCTGATGAATGGCTTCAGACAAAAAGCCTCTTATCAAGGGATGCTTTATTATCTTCACACTTGTATCAAAAATTACATCTAGGTAAGTTAACTAAACTAAACTAAAATTTTCAATGTCCTCGACTAACTTTTAGCTGACTGCGGAAGTCTTACTTATTTTATGAATCATGTGCTGATTTCCAGATGAATGACAAGCATTGCAAAGTAAAAATAAATGAACAGAAAGAGCTTCAGGTTGTTCATATTTATAAGTCAGTGCAGTTCTGTTTGACTTGGCGTTTGATTGGCTGATTATGTGCAAACACTTTATGCAAATTAGTTGCTTTTTCAGTGGTTTTATTGTGTTATTTTAACTACCACTAATAAAAACACACTTTTACCAAGAAACAAAAAGAGTTGTTGCTTTCAAGCCACAAGTGTGAACGTTTTCCAGACACAAAGGCAGGAAAATTATTG
Organism: Pseudomugil tenellus; assembly: GCA_037177515.1. NCBI lineage: Eukaryota > Metazoa > Chordata > Actinopteri > Atheriniformes > Pseudomugilidae > Pseudomugil > Pseudomugil tenellus. The sequence continues at coordinate 23,493,352 of JBAMHX010000008.1, read as the reverse complement.
ACAGAGGGAAGAAATAATTGGGGTTGGTTTAGCTACTTTAAAAACACTCCACAAAAGCAGGAAAATTTATCACAAGTTATTTTTACACTTATTAAAGATACTAAGTAGAAAAAAGTGTTATCCATATGACTGCAGGAACATACTGAAATTGTATATCTTCTTCCATGTATATATATATTTTTCTAAAAGTCACAGCCTTCACTCCTGATGTCCATTTACAGTTTAGCTAAATCCTATATTTATACATTAAATAATTGACATATCTTAGGTGTTCTTTTTTGCCTATTAAATTTTTATTTATTGCATAAAGCAAAAACCTCCCCATTCACAGCTGGTCTATACACAGTAACACTGACTAATAGCTGCAGCGGATACGAGCCGCCTTTGAATGACAACCCACATTATATTTCCTGCTGAAGTCTTCCGCTTATGCAACAAATGCATATCGCTTATTCACATAGGATGTTATGCCATATGTGCACTTGTACGTAACAGTGAACTAAGGAGTAATTTTAAGCTTAAAATAAATTTTACACAAGTGACTGCAGTCAAGTCCTGAAGATCTACCAGTCCGCAGCTTTTGCATGCATTTCTTCTACAACACACCAGAAGTAAATGATTGTTACCAAATGATATGTGGATGATGGACATTTTCAGACATGAATAGATGCATCTAAAAGTTGCAGGATGGTAGATTTCCCCTCCATTACTGTATGATCACATGAAGTGAATCAACAAAACATGATCAAACCTCAGTCAGCATCTTACTAATAAACATTATATAATTTATTGCAGGTAAAACATAAATAGGCGAACTTATCTTCTGCAGCTTAATAAATAATATGTAAAAATGAGCATATATGCTAATCACTCCGAATCACATCCTCCGAACCGTCCAATTTCAGGATACACGATCCTGAAACAACTAAGAAAAGAATGTTGACCACAAAGAATGTTGATGCCAGTGGAAAAAGTCTTCCAGAGGTCTGTAGTTAGACTGGATGTTAAAAGACCTCAAGTTGTCTTTGCCATTGAGTAAGAAAGGTAAATGGTTGTGATAAGTAGATATCACTGGTGGTTCCAGGGTGTACAAAAGCAAAACTAATGATGATTATATAAATGAGCTATAATAATCACTTTCTTTGCCATTGGTACACCGATTTCCTTTGACATTTTGTCAAATTCACCATCATTCAATCATCTAAATGTCTGAGCTCCTCACTTTACATTAGCTGCATCTTTTTTTCTGAAACTGCAGGTTAACCCGGCAGACATCAAAACAGGCTATCTGTCAATCATAATGGATCCCGGGGAGGTGCCGCTGGATGAGCAGTGTGAATACCTGCCTTATGACTCGTCACAGTGGGAGATCGCCAGAGACAGACTTCGCTTGGGTGAATAATTACAAAAAATACGATTTAAAAACATAATGAATGGTTGGTAGCTGTGTGTGAGGATATTTACACAGATCGATGAAAGTAAATAGATGGATGAAACCAAATTATTTTTCCATTTCCAGAATCCATAATGGCAGGAGTTTAAATTGCAGCCAGCTGTGCCGAGTAGCGCCTAGTCAAGTGCTAATGTTAAATATGTTCATATTCCCAGAGCAGCTTTTTAAAACACCCAGAGGAAAGGCATCTATTTCACAACAGCAACTTATGGAAATATGTTGTCAAAAGACAAAATTGATATTCATATTCCTCCTTGTCTCTATGGAATTTGGGTGCATTACATTTTGTAAATGTGTCCTACCACAAGTCCAGTGGGACAAAAACCACAGAATATTTACTTGTGTTTTCTTTACTTCCTCCTGACGTAGGGAAGGTTTTAGGCCACGGTGCCTTTGGAAAAGTAATCGAAGCGTCCATCTCTGGCATCAACAAGAGCAACAGATTGGACACAGTGGCTGTCAAGATGCTGAAGGGTGAGATTTGACTTTATTATTTGTAGATGTGCACACTTCATATGAATTCTGTTTCCAAAAAAAAAAGCCACTGGTAAGCAAACTTTAAGCATTTTGAAACTGGATACAGCTTATGACTTACTGGGTGTGCACGGAAAATATGCATAAAACACGGTAAGTTAAGCTTTGTACACATTTAAAAATTCCAGGATTTTGTATTCACTGAGATGTTATCCAAGTCATCAACACGTGATTCAGTAAATATGCAAACAGGTTTAATTTCACTATCAAAGTCATTGAATAATTTGCAGCCCAGGTTGGAGGATTTTACACTGCTGTGCCAACTTCTGTGAACTTGCTCAAATAAGCTTGAAGTGTGACTGTAGATGTCCTTTCTGACAAAAAAAAGCATAACAGCACAAACACAACTTTGACTGCACCTTGCAAGAAAAAGCATTACAAAGCTGGAAAAGGCTGCAAAACAAAGAGAAAAAAATCCGACCTGAGTGTTCAGCCATACCGAGAGAAACCTCTATAAATTGTTAACTTGATTGTTTGAGTCCAGGAAAGTTAAAAAAAAGAGTAAATGGAAGGACAGCAGGAAGAAAAACTCTTGGTTTTTCCCCGACTAGTGCTGTGAGAAAAGCAAATCTGACAATTAAATTTATCAGAGACCTATGGTGAGTGCAGCAAACCCATTAAAAAAACACACACACACTCAAAGCGCCCCTTTTCTGTTGTGTTTGGATAGGAGGCAACATTACTTGTGGCATTAATGTCATTACTGTTAATCTTTGGCTCACCTTACAGTTTTGCTGCATGTAGTTGTAATTAACATTAAGCCTTGTGCATTGAGACAAGGCAGCTCTGACACTCTGGTGCATTTGAAACTGTAAAAGTTGAGTCACTTTTTAAATTTCCTGGCAGCTAATTTTAGCATTTAACATGTCTAAGAATGTAGAGGCTTAGCCTCTCCAATCCCTTCCCCCAGAGTTACCAGTGAGAAAATGTAGTGGACAAGGCTTTATGGAATTAAAACTCAGTGTCGGCACACATCCTTGAAGCTGTCAGGAAAGATGAAGGTCAGGCAGCAAGCTGACAGAACCTGCACTGCTCTAGTGGGCACCTAAGAAGAACATCTTCTGCTGACCAGAACCACGGCTGGCAATAATAGTGGTGGATCCACATCCAGGCAAGGAGGACAACTATGACACTATGACAGACAGACAAACTAACTAATGATCCAGCCCAGAGAAGAGAAAACCAAGAGTATAAATGCAGTGAAAACAGAACAAGAAACAGGTGAAAACAATGACAAAATCAAACCAGGTGAAGTAATGAACAAGACATGAAGCTGAAACAGAAACAGGGCAAAACAGGAAAAATACAAAATAAAACAGGAACCTAACCCAAAACCCTAACATCTCAGCTGAAAGGCTGGCCCATGTACAGTCACCAAACCCTGTCCAGACCCCGCAGAAGCAGCTGCGTTACCAAATTCTCTTCTCTGTTGCTGGTAATTCTCATGTTCAGCTTTCTTGAGGACACTGGAAGTCTCTCTCTTGAGTGTGGTTCCACATGGTGCTGGAGGGAGGAATAAGGTCACTGATAACTTAAGGATCTTTCATGCTTAACATCTTAGTCAATAAACATTCCCCAGTTATCATCTCAGGACGTTTAAAGCGAGCTCCTTACGTACTTCAGGAAGAACCCAGTAATCACCACGGTGAACAACACTGGTGTTAATCATGGAAATGGTGAAGGTTTGGGAATGTTGCCAGAGATGCATCATGACCAGTTAGAGGTTAACGGTCAATCCAGACACAGCTTCTGGTGACAATGAAGAAAAGTGGTTCATGTCTCAGTAGTCTGGCTATGTTCACAGAAACACTGGCATTGTTCAAATCTAAGTTATGATTACACATTAGATTACGCTACTGATGTGCAATAGTAATAAAAATTCATGCATAAATATAAACAAACTCATCTGTGAAATTAGGATCTTCTTTTTTTAACAAAAATAATGAATAAACAATGTTATTGCTTGTGCCATATCAAAAATTCTAATTTGGCATTATCTTTCCATGGGAAGGGGGTCGATGCTTTAAACAGAACTAAATCCACCAAAAATCACTTTTCCTCTTATTTATGAAGGTTCTGACATTTTCATGACCTACATTTAAAAGCATTGTTTCCCGACCCTGATCCTTTTCCATATAGGTTTTATTTCTTTCTAATTCTAATGTAGTGTCTGATCCTCAGCATCCCAAAAGCATGATGACCAGATTTTTAGCTAACTTCAGCTGTGTTAATCTGTTTTCTGTTAAAGGTCAGTGACCTCGTGGCTCCATGGATGGTGTCATATGTTCCTTGTTTGCAAGTCTAATAACTGTCCAGTTTTGAATTTAAGTAATGGTTTGTGTATCACCTCTAAACTGAGCAGAGACACCTCTAAAACATACAGGACTGAGCATTGTTTCTTAATCCAGGTCACACTACTCTGCATGTTTTAGATGTGTTTCTACTCAAATACAGCTGATGCAGTGATTCAACAGATATAATCATAGGGCCCATGGGTCAAAAAACTTTCACGACTATCTTATTGTATGACAGCAGCATTTTTTAAATCCTGGCTTGGAAATTTAGTGCAGCATTTGACCTATATCTAGATGTATTAGATAGCAGGAGGCTAGGATGCACCCAGGGAGCAGATTGGAGCCCTCGCTCGAGGACCTGGACTGGTTCACCTTTGTTGGCATGCCAAAAACTCAAACTGAGGTTTTCCTGACCCAAACCCACCTCACTAATCACTAGGCTACCACACCCCAAACCTCTATCTAGTATTCCAGGAAAAAAATAACAGGTAATCATTTTTAAAAAATGAATTTTATTCAATTTTTTAGTTAAAATCTGCAAATCTGCTTGTCAGTATATAGAATGCATTTATGCATTGGCTTCATTTTTCAGCAGACAAGTCCACCTTTAAACAAAGGAAGTGGGATAAAAGTTGACCAAAGAAGTACAACTGTTGTTGTATAAACAACAATAAAAAAAAGTTGCCACACACCGACATCAAAGTTGTCTCAGCTTAATGATGAACACTGAAGAGATGGGAGACCATTTTTCTTGCAAAAGCTTATTGAAAGGGTTTCAATATGTGTGTTTTACAGATGGAGCGACTGCAAGCGAGCATAAAGCCTTGATGTCCGAGTTAAAGATACTGATTCACATTGGTAATCATCTGAATGTGGTGAATCTGTTAGGAGCCTGCACCAAGCCAAATGGTGAGTCTACACATTTGCATGGACTATACATGAAAGTACATAGTTATCGTGTTTAATTTAAAATGCATTTAAGTACATATCTAAAATATAATGGAAATACTTTAAATAAATGTTAAATACATGGACTGATTGTCACTATTATGGGACATCAACCTCCATTTTCCCTTTTTTCATGTGTTGATTTTTGACATGCATTATGAACAACTCAACTCAACTCAACTTTATTTATGAAGCACTTTAAAAACAACAGTGTTGACCAACGTGCGGTACACATTTGCAACAGTTAAAAAATAAAAAAGAAAAAATTTAAAAGGAATAAAAAGATAAGACAAACAATAAAAGCAAATAAAAGAATGAAAGAAAATAAAACAATACAATAAAAGCCAACATATTAACAGATGGACAGATTAAATCATTTTTACTTTACCATCATTAAATAACAACATAAAGGCATTTAATGCAAAATATGTAGTTTAGATTAAAATGGCATCTTTTTAAAGACAATATAATAATATATTACATTTAAAAAATAAAGAAATAAGAGCTAATTTCCTAATTAAAGAGTATTTAATTAGAAATCAGCAACTTGGAGTTTTTCTTTATTAAACATTGAATATTTTGATTCTTTTGGAACCTTTTGCTTCCTGTCTACTACTACAGTCATTTTTTATGTAAAATTCCATTTCCATGAATTGTTTACATAATATATCCACCCCCTTTGCAGTGTTCATGTCTTTTATAACAGCTCACCAAGAGGGAATTAAAACAGATGCTTTTTTTCTAGCTTATACATGGATCTGACCTGTAGGGCACATTTTTGAGGTGCTACATCTGAAAATGTTTATCCTAAACAAAAGCAGCCTGGCAGCTAATCTCAGACAGAACATGCTCCTGCTCTAATGCATCCCTACACAGTTCTGAATATGTCAGGAAGAAAAGAACAAGCTGCTAAAGAGGAGACAGAAATAATTCTCATGAATTCCATGTAGTGTGCAGTGTGTGTTGACACACAGCTTGTTTTTGTTAACATTTGGAACGTCTGCATCACCAGGTCCACTGATGGTGATTGTGGAATACTGCAAGTATGGGAATCTGTCCAACTTCCTACGAGCCAAGAGAGAGTTCTTCCTTCCCTACAGGGTATCAAAGCAGAAAACAGATCCGTTTTGACACTTTTATATTTTTCTCTAAATGTGTATAATTTCTGCTCAGAAATACGCTTAGCTCCGATCCATGTATGTTGTACCTTTTTTCATGTATTGGTTGAGGACATGATGCATCAGACATTTTCCTTTTTAGGATCGCTCTCCTAAAACCCAGAGCCAAGTGAGGCGGATGATTGAAGCGGGTCAGATGGACCAAAGAGCTCTGCAGCCGCCTCCTGCCTCCTCCTCCCCTCTCAGCAGTCCTCAGGCGTCATCCAAGGCGTCCAACCAGAGCACCGCGGTGGAGAATAGTGAGTCATGTTTACATCATGAGAGTGATTATTTCACACTTAGTTCAACAATGAAAGCAGCTTTTTAGCTTTGTGCTTTTTCTCTGGTGACTACGCTCTTCTGTTTTTCCCTCTCCAGTGGAGGACTTGTGGAAAACCCCGCTTACAATAGAAGATTTAATTTGCTACAGCTTCCAGGTTGCCCGTGGGATGGAGTTCCTGGCCTCCAGAAAGGTTAATAGTCCCACACTGAGTCAACAATTAGTAAATTAGGGTTGCTGGAGGGAGCAACCCAATGTTGGGGGGGTGGTGGCTTGTGAGACACAGGGTGGGGTCATCTTGTCTTTTGTTCTTATTAACAATTCATTGACTAATGTGCTATAATTTCATAATATGCTGTTATTAAGAATAAAAATAATTAGCATTTGTGCAAAGTAGCCATGACTGTTATATCCCAGAACGTGGAGAGCCGGGGATATAATGGTTTCATCCCAGTCGCCCACACCGGATATCCTTTGTGAAATTTGATTTTGATACTCGGTGAATCTGTTTAGGTCCCCAAGAGGACGACCTGTATGGAATTTCATTATTATTTGATTTATGGTGTACCCACCAGGTGGCGCTTTATTCACGGAAAAAAATCTTATTTTTGGCTATATCTCTACAACTATTTGTCTCATTGACCTTAAATTAAGTGCAAATAAAAGGTCATGACCTCAGGATGCATCCTGTCCAGACGTCACACATGACTTGTGAATATAAATATATATTAACAAATACTAAATATTTTATTCATATTACGACACAGAAAACACATCAGTCACTGAAATTAATGTGTTTTTTTCAATAAATGAAAGCTGCTAAGCTGTGTTTACCCCTTGGTCGCACCCCCCTTTTCTTTTAAAATTATATGATTTCGTTTTAAGAGATAAAAAATATTAAATCAAAATCTAACTTTCTAATTTAGTTATTTTAATAAAATAAATAAAGATTATTATTGAGATTATTGAGATCTTCTAAAGTTTATTACCAGTAAGAACTGGATTTTTCCAGCATTATTGGTAATCTGAGTTGCGTGATTGGATTGTTTCATTTGGTTCATGAGACGGTTTTTTACAACTACAAAAAAAAAGCCTTTAAAATTCATTATTATTGGGTTTAATAGAAACACATCCAGTGAAATATATTGCATGAGCTGCTACCGTTCAGCTCTGCTGAGAACTCCTGTGATTAGATAGCGACTGAAACTGATAATAATTATTACTGCTAATGAAAATGAGAGTTAAAGCAGACAGAGTGGCTTTAAATGACTTCCTTTAAAACCACTTGCGACCCAGAAGGCACATTTACTTGACAGCAATGGGAATGATGTGAACCCCCTGCTGAGAGACTCTGCAGAGGGCTGTGATATAATCCAGTCTCACTAACACACTGGCACAGAGTGACACACACACACACACACACACACACACACACACACACAGACATACACACACACAGACATGCCAATCCAACTGATTCTGAAATAGAAAAGATGCTATTATTCATTCCCAGTAAATTATGTTTAAAATTAATATATCAAAGGAAAAATAAGTGGAGACAATGCATGTAAACACATGTACAAACACCTGTCTGCATGGTAATAATGTGTGTGTGTGTGTGTGTGTGTGTGTGTGTGTGTGTGTGTGTGTGTGTGTGTGTGTGTGTGTGTGTGTGTGTGTGTGCCTGCAATGCACAAACACCTGTCTGCATGGTAATAATGTGTGTGTGTGTGTGTGTGTGTGTGTGCCCGCAGTGCATCCACAGAGACTTGGCAGCCCGGAACATTCTCCTGTCGGAGAACAACATTGTGAAGATCTGTGACTTTGGTTTGGCCAGAGACATATACAAAGACCCCGACTACGTCAGGAAAGGCAATGTATGTCTGACTCACAGTTCCCGCAGCACCAGTTTAACTTCCAGGTTTATTATCCATCTACTGGAGGAGAACATCCAACTTCTTCTTTTGTTGTTTAACCACCCACGTTATGATTACATTTGGTGCTTTTGTTGCTTTCGTTTATGGTTCTTCATCCATTATGTGTCTGGTGTTTTGATCTTCTCTCAGGCTCGTCTGCCTTTAAAGTGGATGGCTCCGGAGAGCATCTTTGACAAAGTGTACACCAGTCAGAGTGATGTGTGGTCCTTTGGAGTCCTCCTCTGGGAAATCTTTTCACTTGGTAAATTCTAAATCAGAGCACATTCATCTTTTTCAGGTCAGTCATTTGTATTGACAAAAAAGAAACTATCAAAAAACTGGAAAAAAGACAGAATGTTTGAACGTGTCTATTAAGGTCTGAAATTTATTCTGTTAGCTTTTAGATGCTAAATAAATATCCATCAACTTCACACAAACATACAAAAGTTTTTTTTCGTTTCACTCAACATGCTAATCTCTTTTTAAACATTCAGGTGCGTCTCCATACCCAGGGGTGCAGATTGATGAAGACTTTTGTAAACGGTTGAAAGATGGTGTCAGGATGAGAGCGCCTGAGACTGCTTCCCCTGAAATGTAAGTGCTTTTCCCTTTTTCTCCTCCACATTCTGAGGGAAAAAATGGATTTTTCCTGTCAAACAGGATTCATAATCCTAAATCCTTTTAACTTATCAAGGCTGTTCCAAGAGTTATTCAGTTGACACCCACATTGAAGAAATGAGACGGGATCAAATTTGTGTTTACCTTAATGAGTTTCTTGCTGTTGTTGTGACTGTGCTGCCCTCTGCTGGCAGATATGGCATCATGCTGGCCTGCTGGCAGGGTGAGCCCAAAGAGAGGCCTACATTTCCAGCTCTGGTTCAGATCCTGGGAGACCTGCTGCAGGACAACAGCCTACCTGTAAGTTACACCTGCAGAAATAACAGCTGCAGCAATAATATTCTGAGGTTTTGATATTTTGCTTGTTCTCATCAGGATGGGAAGGATTACATCCCACTGAACCACTCGCAGAGCTCAGAGGATGATGGGTTCTCGCAGGCTTCATCGCGACCTGCATCAGAGGAAGAACTGAGACTGGCTGTCAACACATTGCCCACAAGGTTCTTTTAGATCATTTTCAAAACCTTTAAAACGTCTGCAGTTTATCTTCTTTTGTTGATGTAAAAAATTCTGGATAAAGTTCAAACTAATAAGAAAAATACTGACATTACGGCCAAAATCATTTAAATCCTGGATGGTGTTTTAATATCACAGGTTTAAAGTATATGGAATAAAACTATACTAAAATAGAGAAGGACAGTAAAAAGAACTGAGGAATTGAGAGGGTTAGTGGCAGCCACATAAGATATCTAAACCTTTAGTCACCACTTCTTTAAAATAAGAAGATCCAGAAGTTCTCTGGTCTGGAGTTTTCTCATATTAACAAAACAGGAAAATGGAAAGAGTCCATCAATCCGTAGAGCAAGAGAATATTTCCAAGTGGAAACAGGAGTGGATACAGTAGCATGTCCACCCTCGCTACTTCACCAAGACTCCACAGGTCTCAGAACACGTGTCAAATATTAAGGTTCACAACAGCACAGGTAGAAAAAGACAAGGCAGCCCGGCTTGTTCTGAAGCGTTGCTGGTAAAAGTATAATCTAAAGAAACTAAACACAAACATTTAGGTCTGTCTATGCATCTGAACAAACCACAAGACCTCTGGAATAAATGATCTTTTTCACTGCATGTTGAGCATGCAGGGAAAACTAAACGCAGCTAATCAGCTGGTGAGCATGAGGGTGGTGACATGTTGACTTTGACTCACACTGAGTCAACCATGAACCACCTTCCAAGTATTCTAGAGCCAGATGTGAGGCTACATGTCAGATAGCTAATACTTTGCTAAAACTGGCCTTCATCTTGTGTCACACAAGAAGACAATGGGCCTTATTCACTGATATCTTTTTACTAAATTTGTTAAATAAAAACATTATTTATTTATTTACTAAAACCCTCTATCAGATTAATGAACCTGTTTGTTGACCCAAAACTTGGTATTTTTTCTCTTATATTGAGAATATATATTATATATATGAATGGTAGTTGAATGGATGGATCATCTGGTCTGCTTTGAATATGTAAACACTCAAAAAATTCCCATAAAATATCAAAACAAACAGCCAGTCGTGAGGCAGATGAGCACCATAATATCATTTTTTTTTATTATAAAGCTTACTGCTTACTCCAGACCATCAACAGTCTGTATAGGAAAATGCCCCCTGCGGTAGCACCAGTAGATGGAGGGATTGGTGCATCTAATTAAATGAAGCTTCCACGTAAGTCGACGGGTGCATAACATGGATTTCCTAATAGCTAATCATCATTGTTGTAGAAAATCTTGGAGCTACGGGTCACATAAACCACATTATTTTTTTTAAAAAAAGGCTTATAAGTACAAGAAAAACAACAAATACCACAATGTTTGCTATAAATGCCAGCTAGTTGATTATTATGGATTTAGTCTCACTATCACTGCAGATCTTCACAAGGAATTATTATCCACAAAACAGAACTATAATACAGATAAATGTAGCTAATCCTGGATTTTGTCCAGGTTTTTTTTCATGACAGCCTTATGAGAATAAATTACTTTTACAGTCCAACAAATCAATTATTAATGTGTGTTTGGGTTGCTTGTATATGTGTGTTGACTGTGATTCATTACATTTGGTTATATGTACAGTCAGCCATCGAGAGGAGATGCTGAACAGTCCTGATAGCTGTGCAAATTTACTTTTTCCTCTCTGTGCTGATTTGCAAAAATATTAATAGAGTTGTACTTAAATAGCGCTTTTCCAGTCATGTTGACCATTCAAAGCGCTTTACACTACATAGCACACATTCACCCACACACCCCAATAGGCACATCAGAGGGCAACTTAGGGTTCAGTGTCTTGCCCAAGGACACTTCGGCATGTAGTCAGGGAAAACCTGGAATAGATCTCACAATTTTCCAGTTGGAAGATGACTGCTCTTCCTCCTGATCTACAGCCGCCCTAATAATGTTTTTGACGAGTTTAGAGTAACATCTAAACTGGTAAGTCATCCACGTTGGGCTGGTTGAAGACACTGGGAACTCCATGACTCACATGGCACACGGTAAAGTGGATGCACATGATCGATAGATCAGGTGTGAGTTGGCAGTTTCATGTGTTTCAACAGAGGGTGTGAGTGGACGAGAGGAAAACATGACTAATGCTCCAATGTATTGTCATGCCTCCATGTTCAAATACTGCCCTGATGTTTTTTTATTTAATTGTATTTAAATTAGCTTGATTAAGGGCTGTTTTTTATTCTTACAAATAATTTCTTTGTTTGAGAGAAAACACTACCACCTGTTTGTGAAGGTTTTTTTATTCTTTTGTTTTATTTGTACTGTACTAAATGTACTGTTTGCTTAAATACGTGACACTAATTATGAAGGTTGCTCTGATTTCGGTGATACATCTTTGTCAGTTTAAAACTAACCTGAAAGGTTTACTAATTTTGACAAAGTCCTATTAGTTAAAAAGTTAAAGATTTACCATCTGAAGGTTAAAATGACTTAAGAAAAACAACATGTCCTTCTGTTTAATGTTAAATATTTAGTAAATGTCTGGCAGGTTTTTGTTTAAACTTTGTCATTGTGTGTGTGTTCATTGTTGCGCTCTTGACCAGGTATTATAACTGCGTGCCCTTTGCCGGCTGTGTGTTTGTGGGATCCTCTAAAATATGCCAGCCCAGGGTGAAAACATTTGAAGAGTCGCCCCTAGAGATGCACCCACAAAAAGCTCCTCAAGTAAGCTCTTGATCCGATTTTTACTCCTGGTAACTTTTTTGTTTTACCTTTGAGGTTTTTAACTACATAATGACTAAAAAAATAAACCCTCTTGAAGGAGGCAGCAAGATTTTTTTATATTAAAGCCACTTAATTAGCATGATGTCAAACTGTGTTTCCTCCCAGGACAACCAGACTGACAGCGGGATGGTTCTGGCCTCCGAGGAATTTGAGAGAATTGAGCACAACCACAGGGGTGCCATCTTAAAAAGGTTCATCACACAGCAGCTATGATCTTTATCCCCATCTTCAAACAGAAAATGACACAATAGATGCATTGTGTAGTAGTTATTTAGTCACATTGTTTAAAGGTCAGAGTTATCTCTTCTTATTACTCACAGAAGCAACACAGTGACTGTTGTTTCATTGCTTCATGAGCAGATGATGCATTTAAACACACTGTATGCTTTAGTCAGTATGAGTGTGCGTCTCATTACACACACTTTGTGACTTATAGCCTTAATCTCAAGTACTTAGAGTGTTTCATTTGAATGTACAGCTAATTTTTTAGGAATCCGTTTTAGAAAAGCTGGGAAGAAACTACTTAAGCTAAAAGTAAAAAGTTAGACACATGCAGTACAGAAGAGGTCTGTAATAGTAGAGCTTGTAATGCCATGATGGGGAAAACATCGTTTAGTATTAGAAAGTTTCCAGTGGTGGATCTGTCACCCAGTTACATGGAGTGTTTGGGGCTGAGTCAGATTAAACTACAGAGATTAAAAGATTTTAGATCTGCAATATGAATGAGGGGAGTTACTGGCATTTAAGCTCCCTTTTGTGTAAGAAATGACTGTTGGTGACTAGTTTTCCCACCTGTGTGCAATACATCCTGTAGGGTTCTCATCAGTCAGTGCATCCACCTGCCTGAGCTCTATGCCATTTTCACTAAAAGCTGCCTTTTCTGGATTCTTTCCGCAGTCGCATGAGCAGCACCAGCAGCACTGAGCCTCTGACAGCCTCCCACAGTTCCTCAGGTCAGTGTGGTGGCACCGGCATCTCCATGCACCATTCCAACTTCTTCAGCCAGCTCTCAGGACAGACCTTCTATAATAACGAGTATGGACACCTGTCTGAGGAGGGCTTCTGCGACTTTTACTCACCTCCAGACACCCCACGCCTGGCCTCTTCAAATGTGTAATCTTCCCAAAACTTCCCAAGTTGCAGATCTTCCCAGTCAGAGCTGGCTTCTACTCATCTTTAAGTTCTTCTCTCCTCTTGGGCTGCTGCTTCATCAAATGGACTGAGCCATTTGTGCCTGACGTTCCTCTGACCAGCCACTGGGTGGCAGCATTATGAAAGAAACAATCAAGTATTTTTGATTCATACATTTATATTTTTTATCTTTTATATACAGAATATTCTTCCTTTATTCGTGCAAGTTATGACTTATAAGGGAGAAATAAAGAAATTTATTATCTTTAAGTCTCATTAATGTGACATTAGAGCTTGATCTGTTAATTTTCCTGTTGAACACTTAATTTTCATTTGGTCAACAATAGTGATGGACGCAATGAACAAATCAGGGAATCAAATACAATTGTGAGGTATCTGCACCATTTAATGGAGGTGGATGCGCTTGGATTATTTCCACCACTAACAATAACTTATGAAGATAAACAGAAATGTAGGGCAACTGGAGGAGTGAGTCACACTAAGCACCTCTTATCAGAGGTGGACGTAAGCACTATGATAGCTGAAACAGCTTAGCGCAGTCTTAGATGCTCACATCACAAATGACAACCTCTAAGGTGTTGGCTCAGCTGCCAGCTGAGGTGCAAAGTCCACATCTTCCGCACACACATCTTAGCGACGCAAAACCTGAGCTTCCATTTTCAGCTTCTTATTAATCATCACTGATAAGTGCGCACAGACATCGAGGCAACATCTGTGTGCAAAAAGGCAGCAGGTGGACAACTTTCATTATTCAAATAAACATAATTTAAAATCCCAGGCTGCAAAAACAACTTTCTTAAAGGTGATTTGAGATTAAATGAGAAAATTAATACAAAGAAATCAAACAAATCTCAGAACGTTAACATTTATGTTACCTTGAGGAGCAAATAATACAGAGAAATTTCAGACCCAAGAGGAAACTGATTGCTTTTGAAGTGCAAGATTTTTCAGCCGGTGCCAAAACAGCCCGTTACTGTATACAAAATAAAAAAGAAGGAATACAAGCCTTCAGTAGAAATACTTTACAACTTGTCAGAAAATCAACTTTAATTACCATGTAAATGAATCAAAGCAAAGGTAACAGACATTCATTGTTTTTTTTTTCAGTTATTGACCAGCAAAAGCCCAAACTGAGGACATTTAATAGTGCTGATGGAAGATTTGGTTCAGAGTGAAAAACAGACAATGACTAGTGCCTTGAAAAGAAACCTATGAAACCAGGTTTATACAAATACAGTAACATTTAGAAAAACATTGCAAGTGCATCTATTTACTGAAAGACTGAAGCAAACAATGATAATCCTGGATGGTGAAGTTTAAAGGCACACAGTTTTAAATGGGGTGAAATAAAAATGGGATGATAGAATTGCATGATATGAAACGTACTGTTCAGACAAACAACCTTCTTATTCCAAATATTTTCCTTAAATCTCCTTGATTTGCTTTAAAAAAAAAAAAATAAATAAAGGCGTTTCTGTGTGGACCTTGTAGTGCTATAAACATATTTGAAAATATAATAAGAGAACAAATATGAGTCATTTAACTTAAGTTGCATCCTTTGAAAGTGTGTGGAGGAACGTTGCTGGCACACAGTTTTTAAAACACAGTCTCTGCAGTAACGAGATTCCCTTTCCTCTTCTGACACTGATGACGGAGGAAACAGACATGTGATAGCCGTCGTCAGCAGAGCAGATGGAGCCTGAGAGGATCTTCTGTAAAGGAGACGCAGACGTGTAGCCTGGTAGTTAGATCTAATGCAGGAGACCGATCATCGGTCACAGTAATATAATCTCCACCAGGAAGTTGTTTTCAGACAGGATTAGATTTAGCTAACAGGCTACCACCTTTGCACTTATAAATAAGATAAGAGGAAGGAAGGCAACCTTCAGGACATTTTTCCTATTTGGATCTTTTTCCAGGCCTCAGAGGCAGTAAATATACAGGAGTCAATGATTCCTGCAACAGTGAATGTTCCTCCTACGATGGCACAGATCTGCAAAAAAACAAAAAGAAACAAGTCAGTATCCATTTTTTAAAGCTTTTTTTTATCCCTAATTTCCAGCTGAGAATATTCATAACAATGCATTAGCCAGCAGTCACTTACAATGCTTAACCAGAACTAACAACAACACCAGCACTCATCTCCTCAACATGCCTGAAGGCATGACAAACCTAAAAAAAAAAAAGTTTAATCCTGAACACATCATCAACCAGCAGGAAACTTTACTGGTGAGCAGGAGCAGGCGAGCCAAAATTCCACAAGCGTTTCAGGAAAAGAGAAGACTGAAAGTATGTCCATGGATATTGTCAGCAGAGGCCAA
Source organism: Pseudomugil tenellus (assembly GCA_037177515.1). Taxonomy (NCBI): domain Eukaryota; kingdom Metazoa; phylum Chordata; class Actinopteri; order Atheriniformes; family Pseudomugilidae; genus Pseudomugil; species Pseudomugil tenellus. Next base: position 23,477,399 of record JBAMHX010000008.1, on the reverse strand, counting down.
GAGAGCTAGAAGCATGAAGGGAAAATACACTCACTAGATTTGACTGACGCACAAAGGAGAGCTTGCTTTTATGTCTAAATGGTACATGCTATGCATGTTGTGCTGTTTTGCTTTTCTGCGGTCGGCACGTCTCCAGGTGTTTCGTTACTTATGCGATCATTTCTCTTTCCCTCTTCTGTACAGCGTGAAACAACACAGCTGTTTTTTTTTCTATGAGCTTATTAATGTCTTTTAGAGAAATATTGATTCTATTTGTTTTATTATTAGCCTTAAACTCAACATGTGATCTATTGCATGTTAATCAATGATTGCCAATATAAGATGGCCTCTTTTTTCTGCTATGAAACTCTAAATGTTAAGAAATTCTATATATAGAAACAATAATTTTATCACACAGCACGGTACTTCAGGGTGAAACCACTATAAAAGTAGGTTTGCTAGACCCAGATTGTTCAGCCACTATTTACTGGGTGTCCGCTGCACCCAGTAAATACTGGTAATAGCCAATAAATAATTTACCAAAATACACCTTTAAGCATCAAATTTCAGAAGAAAACGGAAACATATTAAATATTTTTACATGTTGGCTTCATTATTTGAAATTTCACACACATTTAATGACATTTCAGAGACATTTCACCTTGTGACTGTTCAGTAAAAAGAAAGGAAAAGCACAATCAGTAGTAACATATTCAGACCTTTGGCCAGAAGTGTTGTATAAATTATGCATAATGTTCACTCACTGTGGTAATGAAGCGATAGAAGGGCTGTCTCCTTTCTGTGTATTTGACTGTGATCGGACTGAGGTCATATCGGAACCAAATGGCCGGGATAATTCGGCCTGTGTGGCTGTAGGCAACATATTCCTGCGTAGACAGAAGGAGTGTCGTTAAGCCTGGTAGGAAAAATGAACTAAAACATCACTGAGAAACTTAATCCTCAATCTAAAAATCATATCTGATTAAATTCATCTTGGCAAAATAAAACTCATAATGTCACTGTGAGGAATCCATGAGAGCGTTAGCAGTGAGTTTATATAAACCTGTTTCTCCAAAACTGCAGCCAATTCACCCACACAGTGATTGTGGTCACTTCAGTGCATTTGGCTTGAAAGCGACTGTACCAGTCCAAGCGACGGGCGTGCTACAATTGGACCTTTATTTATGCTTTGAGATGAAGCAAGGGGATATTTTGCTCAGTCCCTTATTTCCTAACTTTACAGCTGATCCGTGCTGTTACTGCACATTCCAGGTCCAGTTGTCAGTATACAAAACTGTTCTAGGAAGTGTCTTTATGGTTTGTTGACATCTTCAGTGTTTCCATTGAGCCTGCGCTTAAGATTGAATACACAAGCTAATGCAGCAGTATATACTCTGGCCATATGTTGGGATAGATACAGTGCCTCCATAACAAGTGAAAAAGACCAACACAAAGGTATGATCTAATGCATGAAATTGTGCTTGGATACAGTACCTTGTTGGCCACTGTGTACTGGTAAGAGAACCTCTGTTTGCCTGAAAGGTCTTCATATACTGTTGGCACGATCTTCAGTATGTAGTCATGTGAGGCCAGAGCTGCAAGGAAAACAATTATGTACGTTCCATCATGACAAAGTGTGGAAAGCTTTCCATTTAAAGGTTTAACATCTGCTTTATGAATGAAGTTTCCTCTCAGGTTGGATTCAAAAAGCTGTCCCCTAGGCCTCCCTTGCATCAGACTTACATAAATGCCACATAGTGATTATGAGGAGTACATGTGCCGAGTGGGTACTCACGATTAGACGCAAGCCTGTCTGCCCCTCCTAAAGCATTGAAAGCTCCTTGAACTTTTTGTACCTGCATCACAATGAGGAGAAAAGATATCCGTGATCCGTTTTAATACTGCTGATCTTATCATTCTCTCCTCTTCTTTGTTGTTTTTTTGTATGAGTGTTTTTGTTTTGACCTGCAGCTTTTCCCCAAAAGCCAGCTTGTGGATGGTGTGGGTCATGTCAGGGTTATGAGGTTGGGCTGCTGCACTGTGTGTTGACACATGGAAGTTTCCTGGTACCTGCAGAGACAAAACACACAAACCCGGAGCAGATAAGTTAATGTCTGCGATACCACAAACACCTGCAACACATTTCGTTAACTAATGGCCAGCTTAAATGCAAACATGCCTGGATGGAAATTAAGCATTCTTTGCTTCTTGCCTTCATACATTTTTACATATTTCCATGTACAGTGGGGGGGGAAATGTTCTAATGCTGGGTTAATCATTTTAAATGTGGTGGAAAGACTGACGCACAACATGTGGAGGTGGGGCAAACAGTGTTTCACAAGGCCCAGACTACACAGTGTAACTGAATCCCTCAGCTCTTTCATTTAGCATAACTCAATATAGACCAAGGGAGGAAGTAGGAGGGTCTGCTGGGGTGCAGACAACTTTCACATCTGACTCTAGTCCAACGCAAACCAACTAGAAAGCACCCAAAAGCTAGTTTATTATAATTAACTAAAAGTGTTGTTGGGCTCAAGTATGATGAAGACTTGCCTTGTTGATTGTGAACTCGCCTTCAAAGCGACAACCGCTGCCCTCGTTGAGAGGAATCTTCATGGAGTTGTCAATGTGGCCGACTTCGTGGCGGCCCATTTCATCTTGAATGTCCAAACCCACCACTGCAAAACGAAAGAGACATGGCAGGTTACTAAGATAGGATCAACTTTTTTCTTTTTAGTATCCTAACTAATCAATCAGTTCACAGAAGGAAATCACATCATAGATACATTTAACGTGTGTCCTTTTCTGCAAAGTCTAACCAAAACATACAAAGAAGAAAATGTAAAAGTAAAAACTATCTGTTAGTAAAAAGTCACATAGTGATGTCCTCTAACAGGCAAAGAGTTTTATATGACCGGATACTGAGAAAGACATGTTTTAATATCATGTTTACATCTGCAGCTCAGTGTTTTAATAACCGAAGAGAATTTCTAAATATCACTGCAGTCAACACACAAGATGCAAACATAATGTCTGTAATCAGCCCCTCTCTTTGTCTGTTTTTTTCCATTGAGACTTTTGTGCCCCCCTGCCCTCCCGTCCTGCAGGCTGCTGTGTTGGCACACTGGCAGTGGCCTAATTTCAGAGTCTGTAATGGAAGTTTGCCAGCAGTGCAAAGAGGGAAGTGTGCTGGACCTGTGCCAAGACCCCACATAGTGCTTGTCTGACCTCTGACATTCAAAGTGAGTTCAACTCCCCCCACTCTGAGTCCTGAAATACAGCGAACAAATATAAGCGAAGGGATTCCGTTTCTCCTTTTTAAGAAATTCTGGACTGAAACGAGCCGATACAAAGTGGTTGCGGGTTGGGTCGTGTTATAATGTTGCTACGCATGCTTGTGTTTTTCCATGAAGTCACAAATCAAAATGAGGCAAACTGCAAAGGTCAGTGAAGGGAGATGTTTAACTCTGGAAAAGCAGCGCAGATAAATGGTAAAGACAAATGCCAAGTTTTCCGTGATGAAATGGTTTCTGCCTCCAAGTAAATTTGCAACGGATGACAATTTGTTTGGAGGCCTGGAAAATACACGGATACAATATTAACTCACAGGGAGACAGGCTGACAATTATTTCTACTCATTATGTGCAGCTGCAATGTGCTCTTTAAAAATGCGTTAAGAATGGCGTAAGAGACGGCCCCACATTTCAGAAAAAAATAGAGCCTGAAAGAAAACCGCATTACAAAGACTCATCAATGGCTTTAATTAAAAACGGCGGGCTTTGTTTGGGCATGCCATGAGTGAGATCGTACAAACACATGGCCGACAGCTGTGGATCTCAGCCTGGACTCAATTTTCACATAGGAATTTATCAGCTTTGCCATTTTTAGATGATGCGCGCACCAAAGGAATATGCGAGTTTTCTGTGCTGCCTAAGCCTCGACAATGTGTTGAGTGTTTCAGTGATTTGTCGATGGGCATAGTTTCTGTAGGGAGTCATCAGGAGTGAATAAACGATGACTGCTCTACATCCTGGCCCACTTCAACTTTCCTGCCCATTTTTTGCAATGGAATAGCGCAGGCGAGCCAGCAGAGGCAACTCCAGATCACAGCCGTGCAGCAGAATGGGATTAAACTAAGGCTGGGCTAGCGTAATCTAGGAGGACGCCACAACACAACTGCGTAAACAAACCATTATCTTGGGATTCAGTTATCTTTTGCCAATAAGCCATGTCAAATGATAAGGAATAATAAAAAGGAAAGAAAAGCTGTAAAAATGAGGCCTTTTACAAAGTGAAAGAGAAAACATACCAAGAGACAGTACAAGGAAGAGACAGAGAGTTGTGTATATGTATATACTCACAATCACAGTGTAAGTTTGGCAAACTGATGTTTAAACTCACATCTATCTTCCCACCACTGTCTTTATCAGGGTCATCCACATATAATTCATTGACACTAAAGAGATGGGAAAAGGTGAAAATGGTTATATACGTATATACACTTCACACACTGCTTCAACATTCAAGGAGTCATGATCTTCCAAACGGCAAGGAAAGAGCATTTGTGTATCTCCATCAGTCATTTCCTTTTTTTGTCATACCCTCATCATTTCATCCTTAATTACACACTGCCAAAAGGCTGACGCATGCACAAAGCTAATTTCCTGTTACAGAATTGACTCCGTTCGTTGGTTCCAACACTGGCTGAGAAGTCTACATAATAATGAGGACATTTACATTCATGATTAAGTCCCTGTGTGTTTCAACGACAGGATGTGAAGAGACACACTGATGCTGCGATACCTACATTTCAGTGGCTATGAATCCCGTCAGCTCAGACAGGAAGAGGAAGAGAATGAAGACACAGCAGAGGATGGAAACTGTGGAAGAAGAGATTTAAAGTTAGAATAAATATTAGGGTCAATTGGCACCACACTTGTGTTTCCTTTTAAAAAAGTCATCCCAAATCCTGACAGCTTTTCATGTTATGACGCAAACTAAATGAGCATGATGAATCCAGGCCTTTTTTTGGGATGGGTGGGTGTGGTGGGGCTGACCTCAGCTATTGACATTAATGAAATCACAGCAGCTGTTAAAATGTGCCCTAAAATACTGGTTTTATTGGTGGCATTAGGCCTGCTATTACGCAGGTTTTAAAGGACCATCATACGCTAATTACCAAGTGAATTCCAGCACACAGGCAGTCATTACAGCATCAATTCCTAGAGTAATGACCTCATGTGAGCCCTACGAACAGCTCATTATAGGTTTCCTTAGACAAACTTGTACCAACACCCAAGCCAAAGAGAACCCATAAAAACACAAGCATCTTTTTCCACTCTAAATACTGTCTATTCATCCAAACTGTTTCATTTCATCTGTCAAAGTATTCAGCCAAAGGATTAAAAAAATGTCGTCATGTGTTTACTAAGACAAAAATGGAAGTGAGGGATCTTGTCTGTGCAACTGTGGTCTATCCGGTATGGTGAGTCTCAGTTTAAGCTCTCATGCAGCAGGTGAGTCGTGTTTATGTGGCAACTGTCGCCTAGGCTGTCACAATCACATGACCTTGTGGTTGGCAGGGCGTACCGGCCAAACCTGTGGCAGATGAAGGCTTTACATAAGGTAATGTTTAACCAACAAACAAAAAGGGAGTGTCACCATGACACACTGCTTACCAATTCAGGTTCATCAAAAGACTTGCAGTAATGCTTTCCGGGCTACAAAGGATATAATGTATAACTGAGGTTTCTAAAAGGTCAGAGTGATGAGCTACTGCTGCTTTTAAAACTGCCTAGCAATGGAAATAATGAGCAATAAAAATACACAACAAGGTTGTTTTTTATTTAAACTCTAGCTCAGCAGCTGTGTTAACACATTGTCATGGTTATGACACAAAGAATGGGATACTATAACACAGTGAATCACCCAGTGACATCTGAAACTAGGTCTGTACTTCCGTAATCCGATGTGCCGTTTTCTTTGTTCACAATTTGGATGAACTCTACTTTTGCTACACAACTAAAGGATAAATGAGATTTTTTTTAAATCAACATGAGCAGAGTAAAAAAAAAAAAAAAATCAACAGATTTACAATATATCCAAAACAAAAGGCCTCCAGAAAACTGCTGGTGGTCAAAGCTATTGTTCAAAAATAAACACCATAAAAACTGAGCCTAAAGGAATGTCAGAAGAAAACAAAAAAGAAGAACGGGTCAAATATTTGGCCTTTTTGTATGAAGGTCTGTTTATAGTTCCCCTCTTCACACACACACCACAAACTCGTGTCCAGTGTGAGTTGTGACCTGCTGTAGATGAAGCAATAACAGTTTCTAAAATATGAATCAACCCGATGTCCGCACTCGTAGACAGTGGATGGAGACAGGAAGGGAGTCCATTGTATTCAGGAAGGACTTCCTTCCACTTCTCTGGGGAAAACTGCTGTATATGTTTAATAAATGCATTATGTACCTCCATCCTTCAGGAATGTGTCACAATCAGCCACATTACTGTTTATCCACTGTCATAACTTTGGTTTGGGGTTGATCATTTGCTGCACTTCATCCTGTCGTCAGGTGACTATTAATACAACACTGATACAAGCAAAGAACTGAGGCACCTAAAATGGATCAATTGCAATCAAGCTGTGAATAATCAAGACCATCCCTGATTATATGATGACAAATAGGAAAACATGACTTAACGGGGAAAAGCGATCGGTTTTCCAGTGATGACGACTCGGGATCCTGAAGCATCGATGAAGTATGACCATTAACATTCCTACCATACTAGTTGATCTGAATCAGGTTGTGTTGTATCCAAAAGGATGTTGTAAACATGTGCTGGAACAAGCAGGTACATGAATGGCAGCTCTAATGCCGTTACCTTCTTAGCTGTTCCTCAACACCCCCCCCCCACCACACACACACACACACACACACACACACACACACACACCCTTTTACTTTCAAATGCAAAACACGCACTTCAAGTCCCAAAGGTATAATTATTATCAACCACAGACATGTTTGTGTTGTGCAGTGTGAGAATGATAATATTCGCAGACAGAAGAGACAGCTGAACAAGTTAAAATAATATTCATCACATGAAATAAAGATTTGCTGACAATCTGGAAAGTTACTATGGAGATAAAAGATGTTTTTCATTACTGGTGGTTTTATTTTGAGCTATAAATTATTTCTAAAATTAAATCAATATTCAAATATGGAAAAGTTACTTTTTAACCACATTTAGGTGAGTATTCTAAGCATGTTTGAGACAAATGAGCTAAAATAAAATTATCACTAGAAACAAAAATGCAGCTCTGCCATATCAATAATAATATTAATATTAATAATAAAATCAGCTTACATAAAACTGTTCATTTAAATTAAGACATTATCAGCAGCAAGCTTTAAAATATAGCTAAAGCTTCTTGTTGGTTGATTACGCTTTTGCCCAAAAACAGAAAAAAAAGATGGTTTAAACAAAATCTATTGAGTCCAGATGAAACTGGAATAAAGGAAGTGAAATCATTGTGTTTGAAAACACAGTAGAATCCAAAGATCAGTTCCCAGATTCAGATAGCAAAGTCTAAAACAACAGATGAAGACAGATAACTTTGTGTCATTTTGGACACTTAACTAAACTTTGATAGACATGTTAAAGCAGTAACAAAATCAGTCTTTTACTACCTGAAGAATATATCTAGAATACTGTCACAGAGTGATCTAGAACATCCCCTCTTTGCTTCTTTTTTTAGTGGTCTTGACTGCAGTAATGGAGTTTTGAAAGGACCATAAAGAAAACTGTAACAAGTCCCGAATGCTGCTGCTCGTCTCCTCACAAAGAGCAAAGGATGAATATACCTAATATAATCCAATGCCTGTTACTACATTAGCCTGTTTTCTGTTTATTCAATTCTTTTAACTTTATCTAATTGCTCTATTAAACGTTTCTTTTGCACTTTGCTGTAATGCTTTTAATGTTTTTTTGTTCATCAAATGTCCATTTAAACAAACCTTGCCTTAAATGCCTTCTTTTCCTAAACGATTGATTAAAAAAAACAGATGGATGGTAACCTATTTAGTGGCACGCTCAGCTTCAACACATGTGCTGTTATAATTAGTTAACTTAAACTTCTTTTACACACAGCAACCCATCCATCCATTTCCTTAATTGCTTCATCCAATCCAGGGTAATGGGTAGCTGGAGCCCACCCCAGCAGTCATCGGGCGGGAGGCAGGGTAGGCCCCCGGACACCATCAAACACACAGAAACCCTCTAAATGATATAATCTAGTCCCAACAGTTGCATCCAACACAGCAGAAAAATAACAAGGAGTCCAACAAAAAGTTCAAGGCTTGTCTATACATTCAGTCAGATTAAGATGTGAGTTGATTAAAAGTTCTAATCTTAATCTATCACCAGCAGGCTCACAACACCTGTAGGATTAACTACCAGCATCCCAGTGCGACACAACATAGGACCCCCACAAAGGATCCGTCTCCATGTCTGCATGAGGCAGAGCTGTTTGGTGGTAAGAAGGGGGGGGGTATATGACACAAATTCATATGGCCAGGTAGTTTTGAATTTTGGACCTAATTGATTTATAAATTCAGACAATGCAACTGAAAAAAAAATCGAATTTATTGTAAGAATTTTAACTTGCGGACGAGGGACTACTCACTGAACGCTCCTGTGTATGTTGGCTGGGTGAGATCTTTTGGCACTTTCCTGTAGATATCAAATCTGAGGAGAGACAGAGAGGGAGAAAAGGAAACAAAATAGGGAAAAGGGAGTGAGAAAAAAATAGCAAATGTAAACACCACGTACTGAGAAAAGCTGGACATTCTGTACCCATCATGCAGTGCGATATTACAGAAGAGGAGTGGAATGTTAGTGGTGGACGAGAGCCATCGCCTATAACAGACCCATTCAGGCAGCTGCAACACACTGTTACAGGGTTACACCTCTTCAACAGGATACACTCAATTATGATGCCGACCTCCAAAAAAACATGATATGTTTACACAGAAAAAACACAATACAAGCAAAAACATCCACACAACATTACAAATACACAACTTCAATATTTAAATGATATGTGTTCTTCTCCGCAGTAACAGAGCTGAAGAATGCATTCAGACAGGGTGGACTCTGGGTTTATTATGTATCCCGTTGCCAAAAAAGAAGAAAAAGGAATGCTGTGAATCAAAAGCAGTGATGGATCCCTCCCACTTGGCATTACTTACTCCTCTCTTATGAAATACTCCTGTTGCCTATTTAGGGAACTGAACCCAAAAACTCAGCATTAAAAACGTTCACATTCAGGAGTTCTTGCACATGTCCTTTTTGGGCAGTGAAACCTTTTAAACTCTCTACTCCATCACTGCCCAAACTCCACCCACATTCCCTCCCTAACCTCACACTCTCTCCTTCCTCATCTTCCTCACATTTGTCTGTATTTCTTCCACTTCGAGCGGCCTGGGGAATAATCACAGTTGATGCAATGTAGGGCGGAGGAGGAAGTAAAAGGAAGGGCTTCCTGTCCAACACTGACTGTTCTGCTTCTCCGGTTTCTCACAAGCTTCTACTTCTGGTCATTTATTATCTATCGCATAGGCACTCCTAGGTCTTAAACTTCACACAGCTTCTCTTTTGATCCTTTAAACAGTAGATCAATGCATGCAAACAACTGGTTCAACAGGAACCAAAAAGCGTCTAATAAAATAAAAGAACTTAGGCAGGGAGCTCAGGGTTGTTCTGTATCTGTATTTCCTGAATGAGCCTTTACCTGTAGATAGTTTCTCTCTCCTCTACAGACCATTAAACAAGTGGAATTATTGTAAAGAAGATTTTAACACGTTGCAAGTCCAGTTCTGATACAACACATTTTACTTTGGGTTTCCCATTTTTGAGAGGGAAACACAAAAAAAGCAGTCAGAGTGGTTGCATCAGAAACAAGATTTGCCTCTTGCAATGTCGGCGTGTTTGACAGGCACAGCAAGTTACACCTGCATGAAATACTCCAGACGAAGCAACTGTTTGGCTCATGTTGTAACAGGATATTGTGCTTATCTTAAATGAGAAATTACATGAACTTTTACTGTGCCTAAATGCTACATGATGTGCTCATTTGCTCCAATGTTCTGCTCCTATGAGAAAAATTATACTTTTTTAAAATCAGGTAGAGTTCAAGATAAATGTTTAAGGATTAATTCTTCTTTTTTTAGATTTAAAATGACCACAAAACCCTGCTTCATCAGCTAATTTCTAACCTAATCAAATGTTTCATAAGCTTTGAACTCATTTCTGTGGCCAGACAGTGCTGCATTTGACCCCATTTAGTTCCATTTCTGTGACGTTTCTTAAATTTTAACCCTGCAGCTTGCAGGCTTGTCAGTAAAATGCTTCCTGCGCCACTTACTGCAACACAAACCCAAAGTAAGTTCAACCCACCAGTGAAGAGTTGTTTGTTTATATA
>JBAMHX010000008.1:23408879-23424886 GCA_037177515.1 Pseudomugil tenellus | reverse complement strand
ATATCTATATATATATGTATATATTGTTCAGCACTTAGTTGCGATTAATAGAAATTATACTAACTTGGGAAAAAAAAAATTTGTAGCTCGTTGTGAAAATTTGTTCTATGACATTGGGGAAAAAAATAGTTTTCTGATCCAGTCTGAGAACTGAGGGGTTAAATCAGTTTTCATCTTAAGGCGTAAAAGCTTTATATTGGTCAGCCATAAATAAATTCTAACTCTCTTTAGGGCATTCAGACTTCTGTGCTTGTGTGGTCATAGGTATTACAATTTTCTTTCTGACCAGTTAGTGGTCTGCTTTGTTTTTATACTGTAATATCAACCCAGCTTACTTGATGACCTCAAATAAAAGCAAAATAAACAACAAAGAAAGGAGTAAAGTCAAGCACATCCCAAGATGGATGAACAGCATAAGTTGTGCACATCTTATCTGAGAGCTTTTGACATCTGTGTTCTCACATTCTGCTCCACTGGGTGGTGCCTGCAAAATTTTTGAGCTGTAGTGCAAACAGGTCAGGGAGCAAGCAATACTAGAGCATTCAGTGACGTTAACAAGGACATCAACTGCCCCTCTGAACAAAAGATCTACCAATGCTCTTTATTTCAGAGACCAACTGGTGGACAGATCTTTTACCTTGTTGCTGCTGAGGCTGTTTGTTGTATTGTTATTCCATCAAACACTGGTGTATGAGTGGCACTAACTCATAGCAGCGCTCTTCTTGCTGTAGAGACGAGCATGTAGTTGACATGTTTCCCCAAAATCATAGAAAGGTTATAGCTTGTTCTCTCTTCTTTACTTCTTAATAAACTCGACAATTTACAGAAAAGGTAAAACAAAAAGGATAAACAAAGACATTCTTCTTATAAGTGAGTAAGTATGGTCAAAGACTAGTGTACTCTCAGTGATCCACAGCTGTAACTAAAAACGGAAACTTAGGCTTATAGATGGCTTGTTAAGTCAGAACCAATCAGAAGCTGGAGCACTGTTAATTGTCTTTAATTAAGCTTGTTAAGGCTCAAAACCATGTTATAGAAACTAAACTGTATCTCACCAATATTTTAAATAAATGGCTCTAACAACTGGGAACAGGGAAAACAGTAAGATACAGTAAAGTTGACTCATAAAAATGCACTCATAAGTGCATGTGCAACTTACTAATTAATATGTCATATCTTGTCATCACTTTAATGATGCTAATTGGCTGTGCCATCCAAAACCAGTATGAATCAGAAGAGTGGGTGTCATCTGCTTTTACTAAAATTGATGCATCGTTAAGATCAGGAAATAATTAATTGTTGTTGATTTCCAGCTGGAGACTGGTATTATATGAAAAAACAACAGTTTGTTAAACCACGTTGCATAATTGGAGGTTGTGTTGACGTGTTGGACCGTGGGAAACAACAAGCTTGTCCTCTGTTGCATAGGTTACCAGGGTGTTCATATCCTGCTTAATGATGATAAGAACACCTAAGATTATTATTCTGTGTAAAATGCCTAGCTTTTATTCTTTCAACAATTAACTTATGCCTAACCATAGCCAGACAATACTAATACACAATAAACTACTACAGTAGTGAGGTCAAAATGAAGACAGGAAGTCCCAAAAGTAGGGGAGCAAATAGGAAGTGAAAATCCCTGCAAATCTTTCCAACTTTCTGACAAGTTACATTTTATAAGCACTGTAGAATGTTTTCCAGTCATTGTTTGTTATTGGCACAGTCAGTGCATCACTTACAGCTGCAGGTGGATAACTGGTAACATGCAGCTGTGGTGCAGTTTCCAGTTTGTCAGAATTAAAGACACATGGGGACCCTGTCCATTGGAAACTGATACAAACTGCTCTTGACACTGTGTCAGCATGCGATTAATTGAGAATGAAAACGTGTTGGAGGGGGTCAAAGGTGTGACAGAAGTCATTAGTTTTGGGCTTCTAGATAGGCTGGTGGTATATGCACGTGGTCTGAAGAATAATTCCTTATTTAGCAAGACCGCCTCAAACTGTGGATCTGATTAAAGCTAACTTGAGATTATTATGATTTAGATTGATGGAATAAGATCGAGTAATGTCATATATTGAAAAGAAACTGGTTACAGGGCACATAGTTCATCCTCTGTCGTGTATATTTTGCAGTTCTTTATTTACCATTTGAAATTAAATCAATGTAATAAACTTTTAATAAAGGCCATTCTGTGTATTATATGCCTTGTTGTCAGTTGTTACATTTGCCTGAATTCCAGTTTTTGCAACAAAAATGCAAATTAACTTCAACTGTCAGTATTTGTGCATTTACTTGAAACAAAATGCAGAGTAAAAAACAATAAGTAAGAAACAATCCAGAAAGGCTTCTTAGCTACAGCATAAAAACGACTGTTTTTATTAACACCCCACAATCTGCACTCAGGCAGTACAGCGGCATCAGGAAAAGCAGCACTTGTTACTGTAGCTCTGTGTTTACAGGGAAGGCTTGATTGCCGACATCATTGCAGCCTCATATCGGCTTCCTGTGTTAATCCCCTTGCCATTGCAGCTCTTTCTCTCAGAGGCTACAGTTTAAGGGTGTGGGGGAGATTGTCATTTTTGCATCGCTTGCATCGCTTCACCCCAAACACCATTCACCAGGCTCATATAAGGAGCCACCATTTCCTGCTCAAACAAACAGCACGGAGGAGGCAGAAACAAACACTTTTGTCTTTGAGTTATATTTAGTTCCAGTTTGCCTTCACCCAAACGGTTTTCCTCAGACCACTTGTCTGCCCTCAGATCATTCATGATCGTGCTGTTGGCTACCAACCTGCACAGGAACTTTAGACTACTCATGACCCACATTTCAGGGGAGAAGAATTTAAATGCATTGTTTTTTTAATGCATTTAAATTCCTTCATGATCTTTGTTCCCTGTACACATCTGTGGTAACACCTCAGGCCTCCTGGGTTGTCTACTCTAGGAGATATAACATCCCATCTCCTCTTTCACCAATGCTCTCATTTCTGCAAACCCCGCAGGCTATGCATGGCTCCTCAGAGAGGAGTGTGGTCTAGGAGACAGGAAACAGCTTGAGAGAAGCCCAACAGTCAAGGCTGTGGGAGGGCAGAGGATAGGGTGGGGAAAAAAGGGGATTTCCTCATATGGTGCTTGGACTTTTAACACAAGTGTGAAGTCCTTATCTGTTTGTCTACTTTATGAGTATGTGATTAATTCAGGGGCTGATCGCATCCCCATGATGCCTTTGTGTCCCACTGGAGATCTAGGAAAATATGTTGACTCTATACTCAGATCTCCTTGTAGGCAGCATCCCCAGGATGACCCTTATATGCAAATGTCTCCATATCTGCCTCCCTTTAGATTAGACATCCCCTTCCAGGAGACAGCGTTTATGTTATAAGCTGCACACACAATCTTTAGGCATCCATCTCAGACATGAGTAGATTAGCGGCTGGATTAATTATTTAACGACCGTGTAATGCTTTTTAGGAGGGTGATCTTTGCTTACTGTGTCTTTAAAGTCGTGCAGAGGGGAACCTACACTAAAGAAAGGAGGGGGGCTGCTGTGCGCCAGTTGGAGGTGTTTGCCTGTCGCAGCGGCTGCTTGGGGCTGACATTAAGAAGAGCGCGTTCATGCTTCAGCTGGGAGGTACATCGCAGTTTGAAGGCACTGGAATTGCAGCCGATCCAATCAGATCCTCATCGGTAAGGGGATTCATGGATGCGCAGAGAAACGCTGCCGTCGGTATCAAGCTGTCAGCCGATGCGGGGCACTTCTGGATATAATGGGGAATACGACACCTAAACCTTTAATAGGTGAGATTTGAATTGATTTCTTCATTGCCAGGCTGGTGAGATGTATCTCCAGAGAAAGTGGTATCTGTTCTGGTTGCGATCGCTGCGCGTGGAAACGCGCTTTTCCATCACGGGGAGCTGAGCGTGATTCTCAGGGCGCGATTCCAAGAGAGCGCTCCTCAAGCATCAGCTGCCACACACGTTTACTTTTCCTGTTCGATCTGTTTTACACACATTCAGGTCAGTTATTTGACATTACATTTGCAGCATAGGATTAATGTGTTTTTAAAAAGCATAGCAAAATCCCTTTTTTATAAGGATCTTATTATGGGGGAAACAGTATGTGATTCCCTCGCAGTGCACTTGGTGCTGCTTTGCATTCACATTTATGACAAACAAATGACAATTTGTCATTTCTGCCTTCATTTTCCCCTTTCTTCTTATGATCCTTAAGAGAAACTAGTTACAGCAAGCAGAGACCCCAAATAACCAAGACAAACTACATAAGTAAGAACAGGAATAACAACATTACATGCAAGCTGAACAGACACTGAAAATACCCTTTTTATAATCTACAACTGTGTGTTCTTGTTCTGCCACTTAAGTAAAACCTCAAGTGATTTATTCCTGCATGATTTAATTATCACTCCTAGTTTTTGCATGATTACAGCTCTCAAAATACAGCTCTCTAAGCCTCTTTGCTATGTCACCCAGAGCCCCTTACTTGATAATCAGTTCCCTATATCACTTTGATTTAACTTCTGTCACACTCCCACGCCCCCAACAGGCTCTGTCACCAGCCAGATGATGTGGCTGCTGCTACTGGAGTAGTTCAAGTTGGACTTGGTCTGCCACTGTCTGTGGAACAGGGGATGTGTTGGACCTGCTGCTTGGACCTGCTTGCATGTATCTGTTTATGCTAAATGGGATTTTAAGATCTGTTTTGTGGATATAAAATTCCTTTAACAGTCATAGCAGCTAAAATATATACCACTAATAACTTGTATGCAGCGGTACTGTAAAGAGTGATCAACTTCGACATATGAGAAAAAAAGAAGCCCGATCATTTCGTGGCCACAGATGATGCTGATGAAGGCACGTAATCTGTTTCACATTTCGAAAAGCTGTTGCCTGCACAGCAGTTTTTTGATTCCTATTCCCCAAATGTTTATCTCCAAAAGTGATTGATCCATCACAGGCAGCAGCGGATATATGCTGGAGGCTACGTGATGTGTTGCATTGACAGGAATATCTGGAAATCACTGGCTGGGCTTTGCTTGACAAGCAGTTTCTCATCTGTTGTTTCTGTTCCTCATTGCTTCTGTTTCACCCTGTTTTTTTATTTTGCCATTTACTCCAAAAATTGAGTGTGAAACGCAAATAAAAAGATGATTTTAGATGTTCATCGCTTCATTTATTAATTTTGGTGGACGATCAAGAGACTTCAACCCCTTGCCTTATCATGTAGAAGAGTAGCAGCTAGACTGGTTATGTATTGTTAAGACCTCAGCCCAGTTAATTGAGAACCTTCACAAGGTCATTCAGAACCTTTAAAGGCTCTTTTAACTATCGCATTTTCCTGCAATCACTTACAAAAGTCTCTTAATCTCAATAAATATGCTACTTTCCTCTGTTTGGGAGGATAAAAATGATGTACTTGTTGTCTCTGTGTAACTCAAAAGTTACAGAGATACAGAGATCTGCAGAAAAATATTATTAATCACAACATCCCTATTATATCCCTGAATGCAGAGTGTCTAAGATATTATGTTTTCATCACAACCCCCGTGTCCGGCCGGATATCCTTTATGTGAGCGCAATAACTCGAACAATTTTCACATTTGGCTCAGTATTTTTGAATTTCTGGTTTCTCCACCAGGTGGCGCTTTATCTACAATAAATCAGATTTTTGGCTTTATCTCTAAAACTATTTGTCTCATTGACCTCAAATCAAGTGCAAATAAAAGGTCATGATCTCACGATGCATCCTGTCCTGAAGTCATACTGCACTGGTTCAAAGTTTTCACACCAGGTGGAGCTTTGTGACTGAACATGTGCAGCTTTATATTATTGTATTGTGTCTATTTGAGGATTGAGGAATACAATTGGGGAATAGGAGGATTGGGGGTGTTCAGGTTGCTTCCAACGACACAGGCCTCCTTTTTTAAAATGATGTTTCCTTGTCAACAAAAGCAAAACCTGCATTCATTTTCTGCTTTTCACCCCAGTCTGAAGGCAAAATCTGAAAGTAACCAGAAAATCTAATTGTCCGGAATTGTGTCCACAGTTTTCAACTGTTGTGTTACATGTAACAGGCGACAGAGGCTGTACTGGAGGATGGAGGGTTTGGGGATGGTCATTTGTTTTTGAAACCTGCATGTAGTTGTAGTTTGCTTACGGCTCTGCAAATGTACTGGTGATGGTTTGCAATTTACGAGTTTTTCGTTTAGTTCAGAAATGTAAAAATGCTGGATAGCAGACACTAATAATATATTGCATCATTTTCTTGGCACCCTGGCAGCTGAATCCCACGTCTTTGGTTGATCTAATAAGTTTGTCAACTGCATCTTTTTCCTCAAACATGCATAAATGAAAAGCTTTGAGCATTTTGATGTTCAGTCTAACCCCCCCTGGTCCTCCAGCCCTGCTACTCTAAGTGTCCTTGATGTTTCTCTGTTCCAAAACACCAGATTTACATGTAATTCTTATTTAACAGGTTTGTAGTGAAATTCTTTGCAATGAGCTGTTACAGTCAGCAAGATGTTTAGGGAAACATCTAAAAACATGCAGGGCAGAAGATCCAGAAGACCACGGCTGTTCAAATCTACATTACAGCTACAGGGATGTGGTTTCAGGAGGACCTTCTACTGGTTGTTATGATGAAGATTAAAAGAGGAACTGGGGTAACTGGGGTAACATTTAACAGCCACAGAATGTCTTATGGGTGGAGATTGGAGTGGATAGAAAGGCTGATGTTACACTTGTTTTCTTTTAAAAACAAAAAAGAAAACAAATAGCAAGAATAGAAAACACAGACACCTCAGATATTTCTTGTAAACAAACTTGTCATTCTCTTAATTACATGTTTGTAATTGTACCCATGGCAACAAATGCCCGCTCTTTAAACTGAACGGCTAATTCCTCCCTAAAGCTAACCAAGTTATTGATGTGAAAAATATTACACTCCAATGGCCAAGAAACCGAAAAAAACATAGCCACCATAAGGAAATTGTTTACTTTTTTAGTTTATTGCATTTTTTCCAGATTAGCAGTTATGTCTAACCTGCATGTACGACAGGGCATGATGACGGAAACCTAATAAAAATGAATGTATAAATAAGCGCAAAATACATAATTTCCCACCTGGTATGTATAAAGTATTTCTATCTATATGTAGATGGAATTATAGGTTAAAAACTGAACTCGGTGTTTGGTGTAAATTTTTTAATTGTGCAGCAGACTGAATTAATTGTCACATTCAGGTTGTTAAATTGGGCTTTTGGTTTTTTTTTTTGTGATACTTCCAGAACAGTGAAAGAATCTTAAATTTTAAAGATCAGGATCCATTTATTTGCTTGTGTTGAACTCCTGTTTAATCCAAGAGAGTTAGCAACTGTTGCTATGACATGCTTAGAGCTGTCCCTCACTGCATGACCTGTTGTGCTATGCCTTTCATCTAATAACGGCAAACAAGTGTCTATATCAGGCCTCACTGTAGATGATTTAACTTCAAGTTCCCAGTATGGGACTCTGTCAGCAAGGCAGTTGATCCTGCATATGAGCTGAGCCCCGACGTGTTTTCTTTCCATTTAACCAGAGTATTTCTTACTCTCGCAAAAACCAAATTCCGCAGAGCATAAAAGGGAAGAGGCACCCACTCGTCATTTGAGATGTTACAGATGTTCTTGCTTCTGCTTCAAAGTTTAGAATATAATCAGAGATAATGTCTAATTTAGGAAATGTGCTGTGGAACATTTCCCTGAGTTATTGTCTTTACACCAGATCGCATTGAATTTTAAACAGAAATGTAATCACTCTGTGGCCATGGAGGAGAGTACACACACAGCCTCGCCTTTGAATTTTGAATCTCAGCCAGTCTATACCATAAACACTCGTCCGAAGCGTTGATTTAATTTTATTACAAAACCCAAGCAAACCCCCTGTTAGGCTTCTCTTCTCTGATTCCTGAGCCTGATTTATTTCTTCTATGAGAGATTTTTCTTTTCCCAAGCAGGACATTGACTCATTAGTGAAGATGAGATAGAAGATTTAGTTTTTTATTTTGTATTTTAACTCTGACTAGACACTGTGTGATTCATTTTCCACAACTGAAGATAACCAGAAGAATAAAAGGGGTTATTCAGGATGTGTTTATGCTGCAGGCCATGGCTGCATATTCTATACACTCACCGTGTCTGTTGTCAACTTTATGTTCATTTATTTTTTATGTTTTCTCTCATGTGTGATGGTGCTAATATTAGCATCGACCTTAAACCAGACACTTTTCTTGCCCCATAATGTACACACATGGGATTTTGTTTAAATGTACTGTATGATGTGGTGAGAAGACTGATTTAGGACAGTTAACTATTTTATACTGTACATGCGGGTTTCATGCTCAAAGAGCCTATTTAATGCGCTTTTTGAGAGAGGTAGAGGGGCTTTATATTTATCATGGGAAGGGAAGTGTGGGAGACTGTGGGCTCGTTTTCATAACTTGGTCTCTGCCCTCTAAACCAGCTCCCACGAGCTGCTCGCAAACAAATTATTGTGTGCTGATTGTGTTGTTTTTTTCAGCAGCTGGTGTCACAGTCGTTGCTGTTTTGACCTTGATTCAGTCACATAAAAGCAAGCCTGCATTTCACATACCATGTTCATTTTCCAGCGTAGCTGAATCATTGATTCCGTCTACCTTTCTCTCGTTGTCCTTCTGACTTGTCTCTGACCACAGATGCGGCTCTGCAACCCCGTGCAGTGGCTAGCAGGCAGTACTACACCCTGCCTAACAATGGAGCGGGTGCAGAGAGGAGAACATCTGCTTCCCCAGTCAGCATCAACTTGGACTCGCCTCGTTTTCACCCCCATGCCAAAGGCAAGAATATCAGGCTGGATGGGCATCTTCGCCGTGCAACTCGCAAGAACAGCTTCTGCAATGGCATCACCTTTAGTCAGCGCCCCGTTCTCCTTTATGAAAAGGTTAGTTTCATCTCTTTATTTACTGTATTTTTACGAGCTCGACATCATGAAAGTAACAGTTTCATGTGTTTCTTTCAGGTGCGTCTGCGCTTGACTTCTGTACACACTGGTTGGAGTGGAGCTCTGCGCTTTGGTTTTACCAGTTTGGATCCTAGTGAACTTGTTGCCTCTGACATCCCCAAGTACGCTTGTCCAGACCTGGTGACACGGCCCGGTTATTGGGCCAAAGCTCTTCCTGAGAGATTAGCCTTGAAGGACAATGTATTAGCTTTCTGGGCTGACCGCCATGGAAGAGTTTTCTACAGCATCAATGATGGAGAGCCCATCCTCTTCCACTGTGGACTCAGCATTGGCTGTCCACTCTGGGCCATTATCGATATCTATGGCATCACTCAGGAGGTCACACTGCTTGGTGAGAGTTTTATTATGTTGTTTACTTGCTCTGTGAAAGCACTCTTAATAACTGCTTGTCTTTTTATTCGGACTGCAGCCAACCTGTGCTTGCTAATTTGCATCCTAAGGGCAACATGTTCTGATATCTACTACATTACAGCTATGCATATTTTTCTGTCTGGATTCAGCTCAGGCAGATAGAAGGTCATGCATTTTTCCCCAGAAGTTTGAAAACCCTGAAACCTCAGGAATATATTTTTATAGAGTCAACATATTCACAGCTAAATTAAGCAGCTTCTTGGGAGTTTGGTAAGAAGAACAAAGCTCCAGAGCACTTAAAGCCAATTTAGAAGAAGTGGGTGGTGCAGTCTGGGATGGCTCGGTGATGAATAATCTGTCTGTCAAGATTGATCTGTTTTTGTCTAAAATAAGAAAAAGAAAAAACAAAAACAGAAAATCATTGGCTGACATGACTTTTAGAAATGAACAACAGATGTCAAGTAGTCAAGTCACCCTCATCCTCAGTCTATCCAATCTCTTCATCTTCTTTTAACAGTCGCTTGCTATAACTTTCCCGCGCTTTGTCACTTTCTCCCCTTACAATGCCATCATTTCCATCATCATTCTCCCCCGAGGTCCCCGCTCGTACGCACTGGATGTGTTTATGTTCAGTCTGACAGGAGCTATGGCCTTGTTTGGTCAAGGCGGTCGTTCCCCAGAGCTTTGGTGAGGGGCCAGTGCACTCGACTGCTCCAGCATCCGTAGAAATAGTGGTAAAGGAATGTATCATAAGTCAAAGGAGTACCATTAGTTTCAGACTTATTTATATCAGGCTCTGAGACAAAAAAAAGAGCTGTGAATTTTTCAAGGGGTACTTAAGAGAAGTTTGTTAATGAGGAGAGGAGCATTAGGAGGTATATAATGTAGTGAAGGACAATAAACGTCTAGCTAAGAGAGATTATTTGTTTTCAACAGGGTAGTTTATTTAACTCCACCACAAACATCTTAACAAGAGTTCAATTCAAAGGCCTCAAAGAGTAATGAGTCTTCCAGCCTGTTTAATCTGATATGTGATGAGTTGCAGTGGAGAGAAGTGTTGAATAGCACTAGCGGTGGATGCAAAGTCATTAGTGTTCATGACAAATCGAATATTTTACATAAACACCTCATTTTAACCTTTTAAAGCCAAACCTGAGAACAACTGAGCAAAAGTAAAATTTAAAAAATCTGAAGTCTTTATTTGTCCACATAACAAAATCAGATTTTTTTGTATTTTCACTATTTATTACTATTAAATAGATGTAATATTCTGCTTTCTGTTTTGAGTAAAGTTTCGACCATTAAGTCATGTAAAATGTCTGAGAAACTGTATGTTTCAAATATGATAAGTTTGGCTTTATAGGGTTAAAATACAATTTTTTGTAAAAATATCTCTCCCCTTTAGTTGCTATTGTTCCAGAAGAGGTTGTTTTATAATCATTTCCAGATCAACACAGACAGTGTGTCTGAGAAAAACACCCAAAGTTAGAAATTAGATGCTGACTGAGTGCAAAGATGGGAAGTCAAACTGTGAATCAGTTAATCAACAGAAAATGTGGTCTGTTTTCTAGTTTTTAAACTTCAATCATTAATCACTTTTTAACTAAAATCACGAATTATGTTGTTTTTTTTTCATTTATTCTTGTGTTGTTAATTAAACATTGTGCAGACAATAATAATAATAATAATAATAATAAACTGCTTAAATCACCTTCAGCATTTGGACAATACAAATATTGCTCAGTGTATTAATAGCAGAAATTCACACATCTCTAAGAATAAAGTTTAAGCATTTTACCATGTCCATGCACATCTGCTTTATGTGTTAAAAGAGACATTTTGAGCTCTCCAAGAACCTGAAGCTTCTGCAGCAAGTGATCTTCACACTGGCATACCATGTGCCAGGGCTTTTCTTACAGCCTCGCTTCTGTTGTGTGCCACTAAGCCTGGGAAATGAATTACCTCTCAGAGTGCTGCACTAACTCACAGCTCAAACTTACCCTGTTTTATGGTGTTACCTGTACCTAATCCGTAGCGTAGTAAATACACCATCATTACAGTTCTTCTATGTGCGTATGATCTTGTATGATTCCTTGAGGATCATTCATTCAAAAAGGTTTGGATGTGTTGTTTGCTTTCTTTTCTGGACTTTGTTAAATGAATATAAAACACTAATGAGATGAACAAAATAAGCAAAGCTCGCTGGTACTCGCTGCTTGTGCGATGTTGTATTAGTGGGATCAGATTAGCAGATTCATAGATATCCGTTCTGTGAATGAGGAGGAAAATGTGGACTCTAAAGGCTTGGGTCTTAGAAAAAAAACACTTAGAAAGTTGCAATTTTGAGGTCTAAAGAAGAGTTTTCGTCAGTGGGAAGTTAGAAATAAAAGCTTGTGCCCATAATATGTCATTTAGAGGTGAGCAATACACAAGTTAATGCAACACAAAGAAGATTTCAGAGTTTATTGTTTTCCTCTAATATCACAGTACTGTTTAAAATGAGGAATCTATAAGAAATGCAGATGTGTATTCAGAGAATGGATGTTTTGCCAAGGAAGACATATAGTTCTTTTTTTTTATTGTTTAAAAATATCCTTATTTTGTGGAAGTTTTACTTTTCTCTAAAGTTTTACATTTATGGAAAAAATGATGTTGTATTAAACTTATGTGCTTTGTTTGTCTATACTTTTGTCTTGCAGACAGCACATTTGCTGAAAGCGTGGGGTCTAGCTGCCTTAGTGCAGCCCGTCTGAGTGCCTATCTGCCCCAGAGCAGCCACGATTCAGCCAATTACAGCAACAATCAGCTAGAAAACAACCAGGCTGCTGCCAAGATGGCAAACCTGCAGCTCAACAGCTACACTCAGCTCATCCCCTGCTGCTCCTCCTCCTCTTCCTCTTCATCCACACAATCCTCTTCTGTCTCCACCGCATTCCCAAGGATGGTCCGAGGCCTTCCTTCCCTGCTGGACAATGACTTGCACTTTCACCCCATCCGTGGCTCTGATGTGATACTTTCTGCGGACCGTTCAGCCGCCTGCATCCATTTTTTGGACAGCAGTCGGACTCTGGTATTCAGTGACCGACCACTGCATGTAGGCGAGACTTTGTACGTGGAGGTCGGCCATCTGGGTCTGCCTTATTTCGGGGCATTGTCCTTTGGCTTAACATCCTGTGACCCAGCTTGTCTGCATCCGGGGGACCTGCCAGCTGACCCTGAGGTTCTCCTGGACCGGAAGGAATACTGGGTGGTGCATCGGGGCTTCCCCATGCCCTGCTCTGGAGATGTGCTCAGCTTCAGTGTGCTGTCAAGTGGAGAGGTGCACCATGGCGTGAATGGAGTGGGACGTGGCAGGCTACTCTGTGTGGACTCCTCCCAGGTCCTGTGGGCCTTTTTCACCCTGCACGGGGCTGTCAACAGACTCAGGATAATTGGTAAGCATATTTTTAGCAATAAAGTGAAATAAGGAACCCAAACTGACTTTATTCATTTGATTTGTAGGAAAGTCACAAGTTCGAAAATTTTATTTGGGATTTTTTTTTTAGATAATTAGATAGGTTTGCTTTTACCATTTTACAAAACACTATGATGAAAACTTACAGGTCCTGGGTAAAGTTTACTTTAAATAATATATAGGGTCTATTTGAAGATGTCATAGTCATTTTTCTTTTTTTTTTTAAAATTAATTCCTTTTAATCATAACCTAATTTAAAATCACTGAGATTCATTGAGACCATTGAGATTAAGATCTCTTTTGCAAGAATGACTTGGCCAAGAAGACAGCAGCATGTCATTAAATAAACAAATAAAACATTATAAAAATCGATTCAATCAAACGATTATTTTGCAATTGTATGTGGTCATTAAAGGCATTAAAGTTAAAATTAGCTTTTTAGGGTGCAAGTAGTTCAATTTAGCAACAACATAATAACATAGAGACTCATGTAGATTCAAGGTTAGACTCAAAACCAGCACATATCCAGAGCTTTTTCTGAATTGATTAAATCTCTGTAGTGTCTCTTGCTAGATTGTGCTGCTATGAAGCTTTGAGACTCTTATTCGGCTTAAATTAAGTTGTTCTTCTGAGAACAAGAAATGACCACATGTGGTTCAGGCAAGATAATTCAAACTTAATTGACTGTAGAAGTTGTGAGAGAATTGAACCTTATTTGAAAAGGATAATAGGATGATACACCATGGATTACTGTTTCCATCATTTATAAAGTCTACGTCTGACCAAGTTGCGCATTGGTGCAGTTGCATTTTCAGGTGATGCAGGCTTCAAGTAGAATAATCCAGTAATTATCTGGATTACTCTTTATCTGACAGTGATTTAGGGCTGTAATACTAAATCTGTGTTGTGTCTTCTAAAGATAAACTAAAAGCTGCTGACTGTAGCATATTTATCAAACAAAAAAAGAGACATTAATCTTCATATTCAGCTCTGTACCACAAAGTAAATCAGCCAACGTCTTTAATAATGAAAGCCCGATTGATGCTTTTTTCCCAGACTAAAAGAATGTATGAGAGTAGTTTATGTCTGCTTGAGCCCGCTCAGCTTTGAGCTGTGACCTATCTGTCCCAGTCCCACTACTCCCACGTAAACTCCTATCAGCTCAGACTCCATTCTCACTGCTTCTAATCCAATAATACTCCCCTCAAATAGCAGCAACTTTGGGGAGAATGACTCTATTAACCAAGTAGGCATATCTAATCTGACTGTTTAGGGCCAGTGTGCAGCCTCACACTCCTGCACTACTTCGAAACAGTTTGAGGACACTATGTGCTCAAGTTATACAAATCAACTCCAGTTAAATATACCCTGAGACAAAATCCCACCATTTATAGGCACTTCATGTCTCTTTTTTCATCTGGATGTGATTGATTTGTATTTGTCTTTGTGCCCCAGGAACACTGCAATCCAGTCCTCCCCCCACATCCCCCACCACCTCCCAGAGCAGCAACAGCAGCAGCCCAGATGACAGTGACTCAGACCTGGCATTCAGCGTCAACAGATCCTCCTCCGCTTCTGAATCTTCTCTGGGTAAGTTGCCAAATGTTGACAGCATACCTATTGCTACACCGTGCATAGAAACCATCACGAGATCGTCACAGGATGCTTCAGACATGTACGTGTTGTGTTGGACAGTTCAGTTTTCTTTTGCTGCCACACTTTTGACATCTGAGATTAAATTGTAGGCAGTCTTTTTCTTTTTTTATTGGGTTATAAATTAACAAAATACAATCCAACAGTGTTACTGAGCCGGACTTGTTTTGTTGTAGGAAGCATAGTCTGTGTGTATGCGTCCCAGTCTGCTCCATTTTAAGATGTTCACTTATCTTTTCTCGGTTTCTCCCTCAGTGACTGCACCCAGCTCCCCACTCAGCCCCCCCACTTCTCCATCTCTCACTGCCTCAGAGCTTCCCTCTGCTGGGAAAAATGGAGAGTGCACCATCTGCTTTGACCAAGAGGTGGACACAGTTATCTACACCTGCGGACACATGTGTCTGTGCAATGACTGCGGCCTGAGGCTGAAGAGGCAAATCAATGCTTGCTGTCCAATCTGCAGGAGGCCCATCAAAGATGTTATCAAAACGTATCGGCCATGATGTTTAACCAGGTGTAGTGGCTTTCATCGACCTATTGACCCTTCTCAGGCTTTGCTGAACATTGATCTTGATCCCAACCAGGGATTGGCCACACCATTACATTGCTGTGCCTCTTTAGATGCTCATTTAATATGAGCAAATCCAACCTGGTGACAAACTAGAGCTTTTATACTCAAAACCAAGCTGAAGCTCATCTTCATACACGGACTGAACACGAGCGCCTGTAATTTGGCAATGAAGGAAGTGATGAAAAATGCTCCATTTTGTATTTTCTACATGACGACTTTTATGTCACTTTTCTTTGTTGAGCAGAAAGGCCTGCTGTGAATATTTTGTCTATACTGTCTCTGTTTTAGATTTACATGTGCTTCAGCAGAATATGAGGACCACCGTCTCTGACTTTTAGTGCCTTATATTTCTGTCACGTTATTTGACTGAGTAATTATACTATCAATCCTAGCCATAATTTTAATGTACATTGATGAAATTGTATGATGAATAAGGCACACAGAGAGTAATTTTATGCAATAATAATTGTAATGGGAAGTAAGTGCAGATGGCTGCAGCTGTATGTACGCATGTCCAATGTTGGGCTCAAAGAAGGTTGTGGTTGGAAAATGTCTTTTAAAAAAGGAAGAATCTGGTTTTGCACACATACGAAATAAATAAATGTGTTCTGAATAAAATTTGTCTGATTTTAGTGGTAGCTCAGAATATTTCACAACGTCCCTTGGATGTGTTTTTTCTAAATATAATTAAAATATTTTATGTAATTTTATGTTAGTCAGACAACAACTTCAAATAAAACAGAAGCTGTACTTTCTTTTGTCCCCTTATTAGTAGTTTTAAATTAATTCTGTTCAACCAGTAAAAATGACATCTAACACTAAAACCAAAAACCTGGAGAAAGAGCAGTTGCCTTGGGAGCTCGGTGGATTGATTCCAGGCACACACACACACACACACACACACACACACACATTTATA
>JBAMHX010000008.1:23395985-23407704 GCA_037177515.1 Pseudomugil tenellus | reverse complement strand
TTATTATTATTATTATTATTATTATTATTATTATTATTATTATTATTATTATTATTATTATTATTATTATTAATAAAATCTTCAACTTCCAACTTTTGCTTTCCTACTCTAGCTCCACTCTAACTTTTCAACTTCAAAACTTTAAACTAATTCTAATAACTCCTTGATTTCTTGCCCTACTTACACATGTTATACATCAAAACGTTGCAAATCTTCTTGGCTTCAACTCAAGCCAAGGTTGAAAAAGCTGTGAGTCAAGTTTCACTGACTGTCTTGATTGTCAACAGCTGCTGCTGTTGTCATCTGTCCCTCCAACCATCTTTCTTTCCACCTATATGTCCATCCAACCATCTTTCTTTCCATCTATCTACCCATCCAATCATCTTTCTCACGATCTATTACCCAGTCAATTATGTTTCTTCTCATCTATTTACCCATCCAACCATCTTTCTTTTCATCTATCTACCCATCCAACCATCTTTCTTTCTATCTATTTACCCATCCAACCATCTTTCTTTTCATCTATCTACCCATCCAACCATCTTTCTTTCTATCTATCTACCCATCCAACCATTTTTCATTCCATCGATCTACCATCCAACCATCCGTCTTTTCATTTATGCATCCAACCATCTTCCTCTCTATCTATCCACCCATCCAACCAACCATCTTTCTCTCCATCTACCTACCCATCCAACCATCTTTCTTTCCAGTTATCTTCGCATATAACTATCTTTGTACCCAAAAAACCACCTTTCTCTCCATTCTTTCTACCAATAAAACTATTTTTCTTTCCATGTTTTTATCCATCCATTCAGCCATCTCTTTCTTTCCATTTATCTATCCATCCATCAATTCATATTCTTTCTCCTTTCTTTCTCCTAATTTTTTTTACCCTCTTTTATTTAATCTTACACCAATTTTCATTATATTTGGACCTGCTTTTGAGCTTCCAACACTTCTGCTACAATTGTTTAACTAATTTCAGTTTATCTTTCAACCATGTTTACTGAGATTTATATACTTTAAACTTTTCAAACTTCAAAATAATTCAGCCTTATAATGACTTCAACTTATAGTTCAATGAGAATTTTTTAACCCCTGTCACCTTTATTATGCTGTTTCAGTTTAACTTTTCGCCATTTTTACTAGCTTTGAACATCAGTTTCTGATTTTATCTTTTCAGATATTCACTTTCACGATTATTTAAGCTTTCTTTAGCATTACCGTTCTACTGACTCAGCATGACACCATTCACACTGCTGTTCTGCAAGTTTCTAGTACTAATAGATCCTTCATTGAGAAGTAAACATTACTCATGGTAATCCCCATCTTCTCCTCTGGAGTTGTCTGTTTCTAACCAAACCAAACAACAACCAACCAAATCACAATGATCGCAAGTAAAAATAACAAGCCATTCAATTGAATGCCTATTTCAGCTTGCACAGATATCAGATGTACTGTACTTCCCAGTATATAGAGATCTGGATAGGGTCAAATGAACCTTCTGCATTAGCTGAACACTTTCTGGTTCCAAAAGCTCAATCTGCCTGCCTGTCTGGCTCTTTTGACTTATCACTTTATCATCCTGCCTTCCCACCATCTGCCACTCACATTCTAAGTGTTTGTAACATCCCAGACTTTACCAGCAGCAACAAATCCTTCCCAACTACATCACCATATCTTTTGATAACAGGACTTTTGTTTCTGGGCTGAAGTGAAATGAAACTATAAGCCATTATTTTTATCTAATACAGCGTGATGTTGGTTCCGTGCAAAATGAAGCCTTTCTCAGAACATAGTGCTCATGATAAACAACCACATCATTAGCAATGTAAAAATCTGTCTGTATTTTTGCTTAAGAACAATCATCCCTTCACATTTTCAAGGCAAGTTGGGTTTATTTGTGTCGCACATTTTATGTACAAGAAAACTTACACATTACTTAAACCATTTAAAGTAAGGTGCAAAAGAAACAGGAAAAAGTACAATAAAAAAAATCAATTGAAAGCATCAAATGAATAAAAAAACAGACAACAGAATACATACAGTAGGTTAGATATGATACAGACATCAACTGGAAATATGTCATCCTTATCATCACTGTCAATGTAGTTATGCAAAAATTGTATTCAGAAAGAAAATAATCAGACCTGATTTTAAAGAACTAATATTTTGAGGATTTTAATGGTTTTCTGGTAATTTGTTTCAGATGTCAGGAGCAATTAAACTAAACACTGATTCTCCTTGTTAAGTTTTAACTTTGGGGATGGAAAGCAAACTTGACCCAAAAAAGTCTTAGTAGTCTCAGTGGCTCATGTGGCATCAGGAGATCGAATATGTATTTTTTACCAGAACTGTTCAGTCTTGTGCACCAGCTGCAATTTCTTGATTACTTAGAAAGGCCTATAAATGTTTTATTACTTTAACAAAGACCACTGAAAACAATTGCATGAAGAAGTTTGTCTAAATCATGTTGGGCCTTTGGTCCCCCAGATATACTCTGATTTATCAAGTGTATGTAGTGTGTTATCAATGTATCTGCCAAGGAGAAAAAGACAATTAACTGATTGTTTTTTCACCATAAAATAATTTCAAAGGTGTCAGAGACAAAGGTGTCTCTGCATGAAACTATATTTATAGAATTATAAGTTTAAATATGCATTTCCCTTTTAAGTTCAAACCTCACTGAATAGACCCTTAAGGAGGTGTATTGCTTGGGTAATAAACTAACTAAAAAAGTGTCATTATTTTTGAGAAACTCTGGAAACCTGCTTTTTTTCTTCAATGTCAAAAAGTGTTAATTGAAGGGAAAACAACTTGTTGACTTTAGATCTGGGAGTCAGTTAACACTGATGTTACAATTTTGAAAATCCTCCATTAAACTAAATGTAGCAGAAAAAAAGGGATAATACACCTGTCCTGACCTGTCAATGGGCCCTCTCCTCATAACGTATGAAAACCTTTGAAATAAAGAAAAAAACTGTAGTTGTGTTCTTACAACTAGCGTTACAACATGTTTACAACTCTTCATTCACAGAAGGTTTACTGGAAAATTAGTTTTTTTTTATCAGTACGAGCATGAACTGGTGTTTGGATGTCCGTACATCCCTTTAGTTGGCCCTGTGATAGACTGGCGACCTGTCCAGGGTGTACCCCGCCTCTCGCCCGTTGGCTGCTGGGATTGGCTCCGCGACCCCGTTTGGGAATAAGCGGTAGAAAATGGATGGATGGACATCCCTTTAGTGATAAAGTCAACATGTAGATGTCTGATCTTATCTGCCTTTGTTGTCAAGGGGCAATCTCTGTTGGAGAAAAGTGAAGCCATGCCAAGTGCCAGAAAAATATCACTTCTCATGTCATCCATAAGGGCTCAAATATAGGGCAAATCCCCATAAACTCCACTGTTAAAAAGAGAAATAAATATGTTTACAACCAGGTAAAAAAAGCCTTTTAGGTTTAACAGGTCAACTTTACGTTCATGACAACTGTGAGAGGGTGTATTTGTTTTATAACTCATCTGTTTACTTAACCCGGAAATTTGCCATAATTATGGACATGTCCTTATGAGTGACAGTAACATCCGTGTGTAGCACAAACACTCTTTTCAGCCAGCTAGCACTGTACCTTAGCTTTAGCCCAATTGTTACCCGATTAGCACCCATTAGATCCAAGTTAGCTAATTTAGCTCTTTGCTACAGGCAGCTCAGAGTTTGGTGGACATCCATCATCCACCTCCACGCTAATGGTGTGTGTGGGGGGGTGTGTGGAGCTATGGATGGGGGCACTCGGTGTGAGCACGAATGTGTGAGTGTGAAGAAATATGTGTGTACCTGGGGATTGGGGTTCCGAGGGGTGGGGGTGGGCTTTGGGTGGATGGATCAATGTATGTCTGTGTGTGGGGGGCTGGTTCTCGAGGGAGATCTTATGCGACGGGGGGCGGGCTTGCTCCCGTCGAGTGGTGAGCTTGGGGTCCGCTAGTGTTGGTGGGCTCCTCGACCTGTGTGTGTGGGGGGGTTTCCTCCGGGCTCTTGGGGCCGTGCCCACCCTGGGCGCCTTGGGCATCCGGCCGGATCTGCGACTGCCAACTTGGGCCTGCTGGGGTCCGTTCCCCCGGGCTGCGGGGGGCTCTGGCCGGGACTTCCCGCCTCCTTGGTGGATGATGGGCTGGTTCTGGGGTGGGAGGGCTGGGCTCTTCGTTTGGAACCAACTGTCGTGTGCCCGGGTCTCGAGATTCTCCTGGCCGACCTCTGACCTTTAGAGTAGAGGGGGTTGCCTGAGCATGATCACTTTCCTGCGAGCACTTTTCACCTTGCACGTTCTGCATGATGACACAGCCACTAACATCTCTTTTAAATTATTTAGTAACAGTTATTTGTCAGGGCTGGTGTTTGGGGCTGGCTTATTTCCCACAGGTTTCACCAGAGGGCACCTTGGAATCAGTTGCTGGTTCGCATTCCCAGGTGTGTTCCCACACCTGCAATCAATCAGCCTTGTTAGGACCAGGATAAAGGAGCCAGTTGCCAGCCAGTCGACGCCTGAGCGTTTGCCTAAGTGGTAACACCAAGCCTCTCTAAGATACTTGTGTAATTTTCTCTTAGCCTTGAGTAATCTTGTCTTCACCTCTTTACAAGGAAAAAAAACCCTCAAGCCAAGACCAGAATCCCCGGGGCCGGAGTCTCACCACCGGAAGTCCTGCCAGCCTCGCAGCTCTCATCAGCCATCTCATCACTCTAAAAATAAATGTTGTTACTAACCATCCCCTTCTGACAGTCTACTTTGCATGTGGGTCCGGCAATTATCTAAAACCATGACATCATTCTCCCGTATTCCTATTTGTTCACTCTGCGGGAGCTCATGAGATCCTTTTTTTTCATTTCTGTACAGGTGTGACGAATGGCAAAGTATGGGTGGTAAGATTGCAGCATTTTCTTCGTGGTGTGATTCTGTCTTTTCTTTATGTTCGGTTTGTGTTCTCTTTCCTTTTCTCTTGTTTTCTTATCCTTTTTTTTCTGTCTTTCCCTCCGGTTATGTCTAGCAACACATGTAAACTCTTTCGAACTTAGATGTAAATAAAATAAATAAAGAATACAGATTGTCAAGAGGAAATTTACATACAAATATATACATATAGTTCCTCTTCACAGAATAAATTTGCCCAGCATGATATAGCGGACAGATCCTCATTCTGCCTGCCTCTATGCTGGACAAGACAAGTTAAAAAAAAGGAACTGCCCAACGAGCTTCATTTTAGCTCTTCAGATACCTACTGGGAAGATCCATCCATCTTTATGAAGTCTTTTATTAATTTTTTTAACTTGTCTTGTCCAGCATTAAAGCAGACAGAATGATGGACTGCTTGCTGTGTTGTTGCTGAGCAAATTTGCTTTGTCAAAAGGAGCATTATGAATGGAGAGGACAGAAAAAGAAAAAGAACAGAAAGACAACAGAAAAGAAAAGAGAAGCAAAAAGTACAAAAAAGGGAACCACAGACAGTGACCACACACACTATACCATCTGCCACATAAAGATAAAGCATATCTCATGGGCCTTGCAGGAAGATGAAATCAGCATGTGCCAGGAGCACCAGAGATGAATTAGCTAAATATGTCAAAACAAAACAGAAAAATGGCTGTTAGTGAATAAATCTAATGCTTAGTGTCTGTGACAACGTGCAGAAAGTATGGAGTTAAAAAGTGCTAAGAGAAACGCGTACATGCTCAGGTGACCCCGTCAGGAGGACTCTTGGACCAGGGCATCCGGCAGCCAGCCCGAAACAAGGACCCCCAGACACTCCACCCGGACCCAACCCAGCATCCATCCAGGAGGCGAGGGAGAGAGGGATCCCAGCCAGAGTCCCCCGCAGTCAGGGGGAATGGACCCCAGCTGGTCCAGGTCAGCAATCGCAGAATCCGTCGGGCATCCATGGCCAGCAGAGTGCGGGTCAAGGGCGCCAAGAGACCGGGAACGACCCCACCACCCCCAAAGGCAGAGGAGCCGACCAACCCTCGCAGGGAGCCAGGGCCCACCAGGCCACCACCTAGTGGGGGCTAGGACCGCCCTCAGTACACCCGATGCCCACCCTGGGAACCCGCCCTACATTCTAACCCAGACACCTCTAACCCTCCCAACACACCCTACCATTCCCGCCTCCATAGGTAAAAACATTTTCATCCGACCACAACCCTCCCCCAAAATCCATCCTCCACTCCCCTCCACCCAAAATCCTCCACACACACCTATCCCCTCCCTTTCTCTGGCCATTCAACCGCACACTCAAGGGCGGTTGTTACTCAAGAGCAGTTGTCTTACAACTGGAAAGTTGTGAGATCAATTACAGGCATCGCCAGACTACATGTTGTGTCGTTGGGCAAGACACTGTACCGTAAGTTGCCCCCCGATGTGCCGATCGGGGTGTGAGTGTGTACGTTAATTCTGTTGGATGGACATCTAGGACATTTTGACGTAATCATCTTAACCATCTTAGCGTCGTGGCAACAGCCCCTAGCAACACTACAGAGGAGACATGGCAAAATCATGTTTAACATCCACTTTTTTAAAAAACAAGGCGTTCAAGACCAAGTACCATCGTATACTGTTAAGTGGAGTCAGGAGAGAAAAGCAGCTGAGCGCCATCAACAGATGCCAAATACGATCGGATGTAATGGTGATGGTTAAGAAGTAGTGGAACCCAAAGTCCAACTATGCTACGTCTGTGGCCTTCATTTTACATCCCGGTAAGTGCAACCACTAACTGTTAGCTAACAGTTAGTGGTTGCATTCAGAGCACAATAAACACTGAACAAGATTGTCTTTTAGCCTTTTTGCTTCTTGAGTTGTCTTTAAAAACTCTGGCTGTGCATGAACTCTGATCGGGGTATTCCACTTTTGGCCCTGCTAATGGATCGTACAACCATATACTCCCTGGAAGACTTCTGCCGTCACAACCATGAAAAACAGTACATGAAAAATTTGACCAGTTTCTCGTTTTAACAAAAAACATATATTGTTATAATGAGAATGGTTTTCGAGAAACATATACGAGAAAGTTTCTAGTTATACGGAACGTGATTGTCGTTAAAAACTATGTTAATATAATTACAATTCCTCATCTAAGTAACACAGTTATCTCATTATAACGTGATATTTTTAACCGTAACATCGCTTCTCTGGGAACTTTTGACTCTGGTCTGGAGGGAACAGTGAGAAGATGGAGAGGGGTGCGTTTTAATAAGTCGCAATCTGTCGGAGGAACGCATTTCCAAACGGGAAAAAAGATAACTTTGTCACTTTAAAAAAAGTCATTATATTAATTTCGTTGAAACCAGAAACGCATCTTGTCATATCGAGAAACTATCTCGTTAAAGTTTCTCGACATAATGAAATTAATATCTTGTTATATAAAGAAACTGTCACATTATAATGAGATATCTTTTTCATTAAGATGAGAAACTGATCCAATATTTTTTAATGGTTGTGACTGCCAAATGCTTCCGTAATGTCCTTATATCATGTGATTTCATTTTCTGGTACTGACATTAAAATGAAAAACTCATGTGGAATAAGTAAATCCAAATTTAGGGAATTTATATCAACCTACAGTGAGCCAAACGCATATAACTGAATGAGACTAATGAGTTGTTTACCCCTAGACAAAGATGGCGCCTTCGGTTGCCATGGCAAATACTTCATTGTGACGAAATGCCATCTAACAGAATGGGTGAATGTGTACCATGTAGTGTAAAGCGCTTTGAGTGAGCTCACACACACCCAACCATCCATGCACACCCATTTTTCCTCTTTATGCAGTCTTTGGTTTTCAGAGGCTTGATGCAAAGGTCCACTACTTCCTGACTTAAGACAAATCGTTTGTTTCCTGTCTTTCATTAATGGATGAAATCATTAATCCAGATGTGTCTGACCTCATTAACCACAACAGCAATGGCCAGACACACCTGGTTTAATCAAACAACAAAGGAGTCCTAAATTCAGGAAGTAGTGGAGCTGTGCATAAAGCCAATTCCTAGTCCAGAATCTAAAGTCCTATTTGGCCGCTGTTCCGACCAGTTACAAGACCAGCTGAATTTAATTTGTTATATGTGCATGTAGATCCAAATACATGACAGGAATTTTACTTTCTGGACAATGAATTGCCATTGATCGTTGTTGTACAGAAAAAGACAATGAACTGCATAGCATCACATATTCTAGTCCATAAACCCCCCAATAGGAATCCAACCTGAGCTTTAAAAGTTGTTTTTTGCAAGCTGTGTAATTGTGTTTCTTTCAGTGCAGTAAAACCAGTTATATTATTTAATTCTGTAAACTCTTTTTGGGGCCAAAGCAATCACATCACAGTTCAAATGCTTGCCACTGTAAGTAAAAACATAATCCTTCCTTCATGCACATGATGTTCATGCTGATTCAAACTGTCAGTTCAGAAGTATCCTCCGTTTGTTGCTGCTTCAAACTGACACATTCAGTTCAGAGCAAAAAAGCTTTATACAAACAAGCACAAAAGGTTAATAGTTCAACATACAGCAATTTGAGATAAGGCTATCATAAAGGGATTATTCAGTGATTTTTGGAGTGTTTTCATGTACTTTTGAAGCAAGAAAAACGCTTTAAATCGACAGGGTTTAAGGAAACAAAAGCAGATTTCGTACTAAAAGCTGCAGATTTCTTCAAAGATAAGTTTGGCGGTTTGATAAAAAATATTGTGGGTCAGATGTGTTAATTGAGGTATTGAACATTGTTGCTGCTCTTTTGCTTTGTTGTAGAGGGCATTGGACATGTTTGCAAGCACATTTTACTCTTCTTTTCTTTTTCTTTCTTGAGGACAAAATTTTAATATCCAGCATGCATTTAATAAATAAAGTTTTATCTTACAAATGCTTGATCATGTTTGTCAGTTTGTTTCAGTGAGTCATTTGTTGTTTGGTCTTAAACACTTTATGAGTTTATTTGCATTTCATTGGAAGTAAACTTTAGACTCAGACATTTACTTGAAAAGACAAAAAAAAAGAAGAACAAAGAAAATAATCCTCAAAATTGAGCTGAAGAGAAACTTCAAATTTAAGAAAAGGATCATCTTCAGATTGGCCAAATGATGACATAGCCCCACTTCCTTCCACACAAAGGAACACAGAAGATTATCCACAGTGATTTACTCAAAAAATAGAAATGCAAATTGTTCCCTAAAACAAAAGGGGCTCCTCATCAGCGGCATCTGAAGCTGAACCGACACAGTTCGGGTCATTTGCACAGCAGTCTCAACTGTTCAAGCCTTCTCGTTCTTGTCATGTTACTAGACCGACATGCCTGCAGTTAAACCCATCTGAAAAAGCTTTTTTTTCTTTGTGGAAGAACAAATCATACCTACATTTTCACCAGAAAAGAAATGTCCCAAAATGCTTTTCAAATTGGATTTCTTGTTAGTTTGTGTTTTTACTCTTTGGCTGAAGGAGACAGGGCTATTTAAAAAAAAACAAACCAAAGTTGACACCAGGAATTTTACAGCAGTTTAAAGTAAACCTTCCTACTTTGTGGTGTTTTAACCTTTTTGTTATAAAGACTTAACTGTAATACAATAAAACACACGATCACATTGTTTTTGTTACTTTTATATCATTTGACTTAATTTTCTTTCCCTCTCTTGTCCATGCAACTAGTTTACTTTAGCATAATAACAAGAAAATGCAACTTCATTCTGAATATAGTGATATTAATTGACCATTAAATGATCAAACTGGTGGAAAAAGAAAATAAGAAGAGATCCCAAAAACAGTATTAATGCAGTAAAGTCTAAAAAAAATGTTATGACTACACTAATCCCACTTACAGGGCGACTAAATTTTATCTTCACATTATGCTATGCTAAAATAAGAATTTTAAATCTTTGATAAGCCAATCAAATTAAAAAAATACATATGCAGTGATCATTAACACACATCTGCAAAACAACAAGCTGAGCAGCTGCAAGTTAACATCAGTATGTGCCAGAGTTTAATGTAATGGGTTTGTGGAAAAATTATGTGCATCGATCTTTGTTGTAAAATATCAGGCAGATTTATGCATCGAACACATGACGGCGCCATTTCCATGCACATGACAGACAATCTTCCTGAGTATTGTTAAACATAAATGGCTAATGTTCTAAACAGTTGTCTTACCCATAAGCAACACGCTTTTCTATCCACGGCTATTCGTCCTGTCGGTTCATGCGAGTCAGTTTGGGACCAAAATTTGGGGAAGTATAAGGTGGTCAGGGCGCACAGGCTTTGTCTTTAATAGTGGAAAATCCTTCATGTGTCAAATCTTTTGAATCAAACTGTATCTGAACAGAACTATGCAAAAGAACAAAAGCAAGAACAAGAAAAAGTGACAGTATTTATACATGCATACCGTTTTTTATCTTTACTTTTGTCAACACGAGCATCTCCTTCGTCTTGTGAATGAGCCGGGTAGCCTCGCATTTCCATTACGCACAGGAGAGCGCTCACATGCCCTGTGGACGAGCTCTCCTGGCAGAATGGAGCAGCGCGTGGCAGCAGCCTCGATGACCGACGATGACCTTACAGAGGATCGGTTTGAATTATGAGTCTTTATTTTCCTCAACACCTAAAAAAAGAACATTTTTCTTCATGCTACAGCGCATTAGTGCCTGATCAAGTCATGGCTCGCGTCATCCCGCTGCTCCAAGGACGGAGGAGTTGTGGATTCATGCTTCAAGAAGTTCAAGACTCTCTTCTATTAAGTCATTTTTAATAGCTGGTCAGTCTTTTCCCCCTCTTTTTTGTCTTCTAACTGAACATCGGCGTACTTATTCCCATCATGGCCGCTGCATCCTGAGGGGAGATGGATTTGGAGGTGAGGGATGTGAACGCCTCGAACTGTTCGCGGAATGAGAGCGGCTGCGATCTTAGCGCTTCGCCCGCTGGAGTGTCCACTGCGCTGGCCAGCGTGCTGATCTTCACCATAGTGGTAGACATCCTGGGCAATGTCCTCGTCATTCTGTCCGTATACAGGAACAAAAAACTCAGGAATGCAGGTGAGATAAGTATAAGGAGTTGTTCTCGACTTTTCTTTGGTGTCAAAGAATGATGAAGAATAGGGGTTAGTGTGTGAATATATATGTGAAGTTAGATTTCTTAGGGTCAAACAGAAACTCATTTTTGAATCTAATCAAAATCTATGCAGAAATAATTGGGTCATTATTTTAGAAATCATGGCCAGCAGCTGACTTTACTCATGGGAAAAAAGAAGAAATATTCTCTCTGTCTGGTTGAGCCAGTGTATTATGTGGGTCCCAACCTGCTTACTCTGTTTCATTCACAACTAAATGATGTAACAAGTAGCCTGTGACCCTTCTGCTTCACAGTCAGGCTGCTATCTGAATTGAGCCTCCAGTCTCAGTGTGAAGGAGTTTCCACAGCCTTGCATGCCTGCCTTCATATCTCTCTATAAATAATAACACCCTCTTCCCTCAATCTGGCTTTACCCTTGGTGTCTCCATCCCAGATAAATCACACCACCTCTTTTTATCGTGACCTAAAGCGTCCCATGAGCAGCCAAGGTGAGGTGTGCTGCTATATTGCTCCTATGTCTTTTTCTGCTGGTTTTATATTAAACACAACTGGACATTTTCTACCATTTACTTGCAATGACGTGGGAAGAGTGAGGAGATCTTGTTTGATTTCTTTTATGTCCTTTATATATA
>JBAMHX010000008.1:23364544-23384592 GCA_037177515.1 Pseudomugil tenellus | reverse complement strand
TAATAATAATAATAATAATAATAATAATAATAATAATAATAATAATAATAATAATAATAATAATAACAATAATAATACATTTTATTTTTGGGGTGCCTTTTTTGGTACTTAAGGTCACCTTACAGGATGAAATGCAAACAAACAAAGAACAAACTCTCCTGTAAGTGGCTTTTTGGTCCATTTTCAGAGAGATTGCAGATGCACAGCCTGACCTAGTGGAAGGATCAGTACCACTTGGAACTGTGGGTGCAGCATTGTGCGTTATAGTGGCAATGCAAAAGCAAAAGGAACAAAGAAGAAGAATCTGTAATATACTTAATACCTGCACAGACCATTACAGTCTAATGGACTGCTTCTTTTATATCTCTTTCTGAGAATGTACATTATCCTGAACACAACAGCATTTACTGGAAAATGTGTACTTTACTTAGCTAATGTTTTGTGCCACTCTGCAGCAAAGGGTTTAACTTTACACTTCTGCTGCATTCTGCAGGCTGGGCCAAGCTTAATCACACAATAACAGACAGCTTTCAACTGTCCCGAGGCTGCTGATCTGCAGGAAACTGATAAAAGAGTGATGGTGAAGAAGATGCCAACATTTAAAAGTTGTCATCTTCCTGCAAGATCAATAAGAAAATCCTTATCATGTGTTAATCTGCTTACAATGAGCCCAATGAGTCCTGTGAAAGCAATTTTACATCTGTGATTCCTGTCAATAGCCCTGCTGCTTTTACACACATAAAAAATCAGGTGAAACCAGTAAAGATAATTCCCATTTGACTTCATGATTAGCTATCTTTTGATGTTACGGTCAGCAACCAATTCGTAGGTTTTAAATGCATGAAAGAACCATACAAATGTGTTTAATGCATCAAGGCTTTGTGAATTGTCAGGAATGTTATTTCTACTAAATGAAGCAAAAAAGAATATTTATTTTGCCCAAATTATAATGACAAAAAAGGACCAAATGCATTTGCATCATGTTCTTGAAACAAATATATATGGGTCAAATCAGACCAGTAATACAATAGATGTTTTTATAATTAATCTTTCTTTTAAATAAAGAAAAGGATTTTGCTCAAGAAATGTGTTGTAATATAGTAATAGTCAGGTAACACAGTTACCTTTAATTCTTTTATGATTTCACCATATTTGATTTTTTTTTTTAAGCAAGGGGTCTACTGGGGAAAAAATATCCTGGAGGCGCACACCAAAACCCTTACAAACTGTTTCCTTTATGGGTGACAAAGCATTACAAGGTGGCCAAGAGATAAGAAAGAAAATGGATGATAGATAGTTATTTTGGGTGTATTTTATAGCTGTTTAAGAGGTGTACAAATCTGAGCAGGGAACTAATACAGGAGGAAGGAAACTGCTAGTGGTAAAAGGATATATGTCATATTTGTCCTAGACAGGCGCTTATCGCAAACACACCAACAAATTAGTATCGTCAAAATGTCTGAAAGAGAAAATAGTCAAAGTCCTGCAAATGTCCAAATCCTGAGTCTGACTGAAACATGTAAGAGGTATGCCAGACCTTAACCCTTTAAAGCCCTATATAGGAACAATTGGGAAGTAAAGTCCAATTTTTTAAAATCTAAAAATCTTCATTTGACCCTGTAACAAAATCTGAAAAAAATTAACAATTTACTTTTTGGTTATTTTTACCATTTGTTTCCATGTGATCGGTCAAAATTAATGTTGTGTCATCTTCTGCTTTCTAGTATTCCCGAGAAAACCAGTATCATGGAGTTTATAAAGTTTCTACTGCAAAGAGATGCAAAATGTTCCAGGAACTGAATATATCAAATCAATAATGGCTTTTCAGGGTTAAAAGAATTGGGCACAAAAAATTTTCTGCAACCTTTAATGAACAGAAGCAAAAAAGCCTGATAACCTCAGAAAACAAATAGGGTCACCATCCAGTTAGTGGCTCTACATGCTGGGATCTACTTTCATGTATTGTTTCTGACGTTTGGCAGAGTTTTATTAAGAGAGTTGAATGTGCTATGTGCCAGTGATGTAGTTTATCACTGAAGATCCATTAAAAACAAAGTAATTTCCTGAAGTGCGAAACTTTCTAAATTTCTTTTTTACCAACATATGCCAGTTTTATGTTTTATTTGTTATTTTATTCTCTCATGTTTCTTTAGGAAACATCTTTGTGGTGAGCTTGTCCGTAGCAGACCTGGTGGTGGCGCTGTATCCCTACCCGCTGGTCCTCACAGCCATTTTCCACAATGACTGGACCATGGGTGATCTTCACTGCCAAGCCAGCGGCTTCATCATGGGCCTCAGCGTCATTGGCTCGATTTTCAACATCACTGCGATTGCCATCAACCGATACTGCTACATCTGCCACAGCCTCCACTATGATCGTCTGTACAGCCTGAGGAACACCTGTTGCTACCTGGGGCTCACCTGGCTGCTCACAGCGATTGCCACGGTGCCCAACTTCTTCATCGGCTCTCTGCAGTACGACCCCCGCATCTATTCCTGCACCTTTGCACAGACAGTCAGCTCATATTACACCATCTCAGTGGTGGTTATACACTTTCTGATCCCCTTGCTGGTTGTGTCCTACTGCTACATGAGGATATGGGTTCTGGTGATTCAAGTGAAACATCGGGTTAAACCAGAGCAAAGGACGAGACTGAAACCGAGTGATGTGAGGAACTTTCTGACTATGTTTATGGTGTTTGTGTTGTTTGCTGTGTGCTGGGCTCCACTGAACCTCATTGGCCTAGCTGTTGCTATTAACCCAGTGAAAGTTGCGCCCAACATACCAGAGTGGCTCTTTGTCACAAGTTACTTCATGGCTTACTTCAACAGCTGCCTCAATGCCATCATATATGGACTACTAAACCAAAACTTTCGCAAGGAGTACAAAACAATCCTCCTTGCTCTTTGTGTTCCACGTTTGCTCCTTATGGAGACCTCCAGGTGTGCTACAGAAGGACTGAAGAGTAAGCCTTCACCAGCGATAACAAACAATAACATAGCAGAGATTAATGTATAAAACAATGTTTAACTGGGCGAGTGGATGTGCCATGCTTCACCCAGTGCCTTCTCAAGATGTGCATCATTTTCCTATTTTATTTGCTGTTGTTTTTTTGTTTTGTTTTGTTATGGTGATAAGGTGTGAATTTACAAGTGAACATACGATGAGGAGACTCGATATGTAACAATAACACTTATTCAAATTCAAATGTATTCATATAGCTCATTAAAACAGCTCCCGCTGACCAAGGTGCTTCCCAGTATAAAAGGAGAAAGGAAAAGCAAACCAGAACAGAAAGGGGAGCAGGCAATGATTACGAGAAATAATTCAACAATTGTATAACAAATGAGACATGCATACAGCTGTTAGGTTGGCAAAAATGAATAGAAGATATTCTTTTTCAGCCAATCAAGTCACAGCCATTTATATTTGTGTGGTGCATAATCCGAGATTTACAAAAGGTCCTTTGCTCCCCAGTTGTA
Organism: Pseudomugil tenellus; assembly: GCA_037177515.1. Taxonomy (NCBI): domain Eukaryota; kingdom Metazoa; phylum Chordata; class Actinopteri; order Atheriniformes; family Pseudomugilidae; genus Pseudomugil; species Pseudomugil tenellus. Next base: position 23,381,109 of record JBAMHX010000008.1, on the reverse strand, counting down.
TGTCTCTCCACAGCTAAACCCAGGAATTTAGGACCGCGGGGACCCTGGGAAGATATGCACCCTCCAAACGGAACCCATGAGCTCACAATTGGGACATGTGAGCTCATGCACACGAATTTCCAGAGTGAATGCTTACAGACATATACTAATTATTAAGCCGTAAAACACACAGTTAACACAACCCAATTTGAAAGCACTGTTTCCGCACCAGTACTTAAAGTTCCACTTTGACTCATTGCACTGTGTTTATGAACAGGCCAGCTAAGTATTTAAGAAGCAGGAAAACAAGTCCAAAGATAACAAACAACTAAAATTGCATGATAGAAGGCAAACAGCTGTGAAAAATGACTTTGTTTAAACCTCCATGCACATTGTATCGCCTGCTTCTGTAGGAAGGAGGCTTTTACTATTTAATCACATCCCTGCATGTGTGGATCATGTGCACGAGAATGACTCACTGCCTATTTGCACAGATCAATTATGAGTATGTGAGAGGGGAAATAAATGTATTTTCTATTGCAATTGTGTGTGCTCTTAAATTTAGCATTAATGAAGGAAAAGCAACAGCTTTTCTTCCATGAATATAATCCTTTCAGGTTCATGATGAATCATTTATCAATTTCTTAATGTTTTTACCTGGATTAGGTTGTTTAAATTATTAAATGTGCCAGTTTTGGAGCAGATTTTGGTTTTAGTCTAAGCTTTATTAACGTTTAAAAGTTGGATTCATCCTCAGTGTGTGAAAATCTCCAGCTTATTAGGGGATCCAGAGTCATTAATTCCAACAATACTCCTGAGCAAATATACTCTCACGAAGCACACCAGAAATATTATGGGATTTTTTTGCTTAGCTTTTAAATCAAGGGAAAGCAAAATCACAACCAGCTTTGGGTTATTTGTTTGGAACCCCTCAATAATTCCTTCTAAATATCCCAACTATCACACATATGCCTAATGGACTGGAAAGTTTAAAGCCTGCAGCATGCAACTTTTAGAATAATTTGAGTGATTTAAGAACTGCACAAACTGTGAAAAGAGGAAAAGTGGATGATAAACAAAGTTAGCTCTCTTGTTTATTTAATGCCCGGAAGACATGGCATGCATCAGGAGCCAGAGAGATGTAATTTTGTGATATTTCAAGTGTGTCTGAGTGCATTTCACCCGACCCGAGATGAGCTCTGACAGCCTCCCAGCATAGCTTTCCCCCCGCAAACAAACTATGAGCAGTTTACCTCACAGGGAGGCTCCAAGACTTCAATGTGACACATTCTTGATTTGATGCACTGTTACTGAAATATTACAGATTACACATTCCAAACGTCTAACTTGAAATTTCGAGCATTTCTAACCACATTTCATATTCACTTATATGTACTGATTGAGCCGTCGCCTGACTGAGCTCTGCAGCATCTAATCCTGAAATAGTTGTCCAGTGGCAGAGTAAATTAAAGCATTATGCAGTACAGGAGTTTCAATCTATAGGGGTCTTTGCTTAGCACTCCAGCTGACAGAGCCAGGTGCTGACAAGCTGCAGAACAGCAAAAAATTGCACAAAAAGTGTTTACTTCTGCTTCTTACAAATCAGAGTCTGATGTGGAAGCGTGAAGCAGCCCACATGCCAGAAGAAGGTCGGCAACAGGCGAGCAGCTAAGCAGCGCAAGGCAAAAGGACAGCGTCGATCCCAGCACACCAAAGAGTCACACACAAATGGATCATTCACCTTCCCTTTCATGTCAACATCTCATCTTTTCTCTCTTCATTATCTGCTGCTTCTAATTTATATTGCTCTCCAGAGGCTAATTTCTTCCTTAGATTTAACATGAGGACTGAGTGATCGTTTAAAATATTAAGATATTGTCATCTGAGTCCAATGGTAGGGGAGAAAAACTAGCTAGTTGATTAGATGCTTATTGGTTTGAGACGAAGCAACAACAAAGCGTATAAACGTAGGAATCTGGGGACACATCAGAAATAAACAAATAACTTTTCCTAAAGCAGGCAAACCATAAAGTGGGGTTGTCAGGTTGGTTGTAACCATTTCATAGTGCTATATTCCTAACAAATCAGGGAGATTGCTGGTTAAAATGCATGTTATGATATTCTTCACTCAAAACAAATGAGTAAACAAACCTAAAGAAAGTGAAGACTAGAAACAGGAAGGAGAAGTAAAACATTTTAGTCAAGCAGGTGTTGCAAAAAATAAAATTTCTGGTTAGTTCACTCCTGCTTCCAGTTGATCTAACACGACATCTATAATATCAATACCTCTTCGTTGTTTTTTTTTTATTGTGCAAATCTGTGTAAATCTACAAGAAGACTGTATGTATATTTTTCTGCAGTAAATAATAGAAAATTTAAAAATGTAATTGGGAATGTAAATCCAAGTAAATAAAACAAGTAAGAAATATAAAAATAAATGGAAGAAAAGTATCATCTTCTTGAATTTTGTGCTGTGAGAGAAATAATTTACATATATATAGGCCCAAAAATCCCTTTTCAGGCACTAACTCACCACTGCATCTAAACATCATGGATTCTCACATCAAAATGACATTTTCCCCAAACGCAAAGTTCTCGTATAGCTTCGTATCTAATGAAAAAGTCAATGTTTTTAAGCCTTGTGGAATAAAATATTCTGCACCGTGCCAATTTTTAAATTCATTTTAGAATATTGTTTTAACAAAATGAAGCTAAGTTGTTATTAGAGGATGTCTAATAATGTTATTACTTGTTCGCTCTCTACATCATTCATATGCAGAAAGTATGCTAAATGTGCTTCTGCAAAAAGAAAGCATTCACACTTAAAAAAAATCACATGAATTAATACAGGAATGTAATTTCTAACTCTCCGATTCAGATGTACACATGCAAATATTTATCTATTCAAACTATAGTAGTGGACTACTGATCATCCATTATTTATATTCAGCTACAAATGTAATATATTTGTAAACCAATTCCTTATTTTAACCTTTTAAATATAATAATAAAACAATCGAGAGTAAAATCCAGATTTCAAGATAAAACGAAGTGACGCAGCTGCTTTGTCTGTCATTTTGCTGTGATTTAATAGGAAAGCCAATAGCTTGTGAAGACATTTTTCTTCAGTTATGGTCAAGGACAGCATGATGAATCCAAGCTGCCCTATCCTATAACATCCATAATAACTCATGACTCTATTTGTCTGTCCATTTGTTCAAGTATCTGTGTGTCCTTGTGACATCGCAGAAGTTTTCCAGTGCTTCTTGTTTAGCTCTAACTATGGCTCTCTTACTTGTTTTTGCTTTGGTTGCTTATAAGTGTCTCATAATCATAATGGCAAGTTGTCCCATAAATTCCAGAGAAAAGTCAGTATATGATATAAATGAATTTGGTTCTGTTCATGTAAAATAACGGGTGAGTATTGTGTAAATGTCTCAGGGAGCTGCCGTGCTTTGTGCTGTGTCCTGTTAATATCACTAAATATTTCTGCCCTGTCTGTAAACCTGGGTTTGTCTAAGGTCTCCATCCTCGCTTCTGTATTTTCTGTCTTTCTTTATACTACTGAGTGGTTTATTTATACGAGAGGTCTCAAACAAACAAATCACTTGAGGGGAAAAAAGGATTGTTTCCACAGCAGGAGGACTTGACTAGAAATGTGGTTAACGCAAAATAGATGAGCAATGAGCCATTACATAGTCCAACGCTAGCACGGCAGGATGGTTTTTTCGCCTGCTGGATGAAGCTAGAGTTAACTCTTCTCATTGCACACAGGAATTTCTACAGCTCTTGCACATCATTGCATTTTACAGCAGCGGGGTCCCACTGTGGGCTGGGAGCTACAATAGCAAGTCTCCTAATGGATTTGTGCATCGGGTTAAGCAATGCTTGTGTTCTCAAGCATATGATGTGTTCCTGCATGACCCGTTGGGCAGTGGGTTGTAACACAACCAGGAGGATTTAGGTGTAGTGAGTCCAAGAAAGCCAGTAAGAGGCCAGAAAAGGAAAATGGTGGTGATTATTTGTCTTGAATTTATTTGTAGACTGGATGATATACAGCAAAAGGGATTATAGATTAATCTGTCTTACATGACAAAATGTTCCCACGCTGCCTGGTTGCTGAAAGTATTTTCAATGCTTCATGGTACAAAAGATTTACTTAAATCTTTAGTCAATGAATCAATGCAGCAAAAACACCAAGTCTGTTTAAAGAATTCAACCAGAGTCCTTTTTATGCAGCCAGCCGATTTACAGCCTGTTTGTGATGACAGCATTATCAAGAAACACTCTACTCACATTCATGCAAAACGTTGGTTTACTCTCTGTTAGGAAAATCTTCAGTTGAATGCTAACTAGCATGTTTCTCTGCGATTAAGCAGCCTTTGGTTCATTCTGTGATGCATAAAATATTTTCTCAGCCTGTAAGTAGCGGTTATATAACTGTATTGATGGCCACAGTGGGATTAAAGAAAGAAATATTTGAATCATATGAGTAACATTCAACATTCATTTGTAAGTGATCTTGATCTACTTGTCGCTGCAATTATGTAGGATAACAGGCCATTGTTATTTTTAATATATTTTTAGTGAGACTATAGATTTTTGCAAAATTATTCTGGCGTACCATCTTTGTAGTTTACCACAAATTATCCACAAGAAATGAAACAAAATACACAAAAAACCCACAACTATTCTCATTGTATTTTTTAATAGAAATGACAAAATTGCCATCATTGTAAACACAAATGTTTTATTATGATAATTACTACATGAAAGTCAAGAAGTGCAATTGAAACACTTGAGTGTATTCGACAGCATTTCATTCACTCCCAATTCATCCTGAAAACCTTTGGAAAAAAAACATACCAAAGAAAAAAAAAGAAAAAAAAAAAAACAACAAAAAACAAAAAAGAAAAAAAAATCTGATCACACATGAATGAGCAAATATGCTACTCAAAATACATATTTTAGTAATTCATTTTAAAAATAATGACCTCGGGTTTTACATCTGAGATTCCTTTATCTGTTCCTCCTTAAAAAGCAGAAAAGAGGCAAAAAGGGCTTTATAAAAAAAGAATGACTTTATTAGACTTTGCTAAAAATGTTATAGACACACACACACACACACACACACACAAAACCTCAGATATTTTTACTTGATATTTGCCCACAAGGGAGTATTTTTTCTTGGAAATCATTTAATGGGAGAGTGTTTGATTCAATCCCACGTATACACAGCAGAGACATGACATATTATAACATCAGACCATATTAACAGGTTGTTTTTGGTATTTGTCAGGTGGTTTGATTTAACATTCTGCGGTTTGATTTCACATTCCTGATACACATTTGTACCTTACGGCATTTCCGTCTTAGGGAGTTTTTAATTGGGTCCATTCATCAGTGGAGAGCATATATTTAATTCCTGACTTAATGAAGAATTTCTGCTATCAGCATATATGAAGCATGTGCGTGCCTGTCCACAATGTAAATGTAAATGTTTACGAGCATTATGACAGAAACACTTGTTTATTTTCCACCACTGGGTAGAACCAAGAGGAAAGTACATGCTGACATGAATGGATGCTTTTAAAAATCTTCACCCCTTGAGGTTGTTGTGCATGCAGCAAGTGACAAAGCTATGAATAGTGTGGACTATTCTTCAAGCATTTAAATTCTTTCTCCTGTTTCATATGGAAGCTTCCTTTACAGCAACAGATCCTGGTAACGGCGCTAAATATTTTCCGAAGGGCACGGTGTTGCTTGGCCAGAACAACAGGTGTGGAGTGTAGAGTGCCTCATGCCTGGCATAGACTACAGGCGACAATGAAACAGACAACTTGTGGGGAGTCTAGAGATGAAATGCTCAGAGAGGGGTAAAAGCAGGACAACCTTGCTCTGAACTTGTCATAAAAGACACAGGAAATAATCTTTTCCATTGATAATACAAGTTTTATCAGGTTTCAGGATTATTATTTTTTTTGTATTTTAATAAAATGCATCCCATCATAACGTAACAGACTTATATACATCTATGGCTCCATCTATTTTGGTTTATAATCTATTCCCAAAGCTCTCTGAAATAAATCCTCTCATTTATTTTCACTTTCACTTATGTTTACAAAGAAAACATCATTCCAGGGCATTGTATGATGGGATTTTTATTTGGGATAATTGCAGATGACATGTTTATGAGAAGAGGTCACTGTTTATTTTATAATTAATCCTAGCCATAATGATCTCTTCACATCTCTTCTCATGAGCCTTGCAAGCTTTAGATGTCCGACTTGTTTGCAGAACACTATCATCAAGTCTTCTAATCTAAACTTTCATGCTCTGACTTAATGAAGTAATTTAAGAAAAATAAAATAAAATTTATTATTAGATAAAAAGAAAAATAAATAAATAAACATCAGAGAAGAAAAAGTACAACCTGATCTAATGTGAACCAGTTCCCATGAAAGACAGTAGAAGTGTAAAAAGCCACTTTGATATTATCCATTTGTTTGCAAATTTCCAGTCTTACGTTTCAAATTTGTCATCATTTTGGAGTAATATTTAAATGTATATGATCTAGAATTCACAATTTACATATTTATTAGTACTTAGAAGCTTTTCAATTACTAAGTAAATACATTCAACCTTCACCAGTAAAACGTTTGGACACACTTTCTTATAGAATCGGATGGGAACTCATGTTACTACCCTTGAATGGTGATATGACTATTTTAAACTCAAACTTCACCAAAAGCACTTTTCAGAGCAAAAACAAATAAATTTTGTTTATAAATCAAAACCACAAACAAGCCAGCATTCTGAGAACAAAAACAGCTCTTGTGACATAACAGCGAACAATAAGATCTTTTGGATAAAATTAAGTTTTGGCATTTATGGCTTTGCAAGTCAAATCAAACTTTAGTTATACAGCAATTTCCATACAAAAGCGTAAACACATAGTACACAACCCCCCATACCCCACCACCCCTTCTGTTGCACAAACATAATCCAGAGTATTTAGTTTCTATAGCTAACCAAAACATCAGTTTCAAAACATGGTTGTCAACATCTGAGATACACATGTGGCTGATGTGAGAAGAGACGGTATCTTGAGCATCCAACCACATAAGGAGTTGTCCCCTTCACCTCCCCGCCAATGGGCGTCACCATGTAACCCGCCTAAAGCAGGGTGGGTAGGGACCCACACCACATCCAGGGCCGCAGTGTTGAATACCACAAATCACCTCAAGCACCTCGATCTCTTCACCATTAATCTCAGTGACTAAGTAGACATTACTCCCAATGTGAAGGATCCCCCTGTGGAAAACACTGAAATTAAAAAGTAAAATCAAGATCTAAAAAAGCCTAATTAAAAAAAAATACAAGAACAATTAAGAATTATATAAAGAAGCATAAAAGAATAAGTACATATGTAGAAGTAAATAAATTTAATTAGTTAAAGAGCAGATATTGAAATAAATAAATACATAAATAGATAGATAATTAAAAGTATGAAAAAAGAAATAAAATATATAAATAAAAGAAATTGCAAAAAAGCATGTAATATGAAGAATTTAAAATTCTATCCTAATTTTACTAATTTCTTTTGGTGGTGTCCATCTGACTTTCAGCTGCAATGTTTTCTGTATCTTTGTAAATTTAATTAGGAGAATATTTTCTTCCACAATAGAAATTAGATAAATATGTGAATAACAAGACAAAGGACTATCCAGAAATGTATTCCAAAGTGAATTTGGGGTAATGAATGTTGGAGATTATAGAATCAATGCATTGACCTGGATTTTGCATTTAACTACAGTTATTATTACAGGTTAATAGATAGAACAGGTTGATAGATTTCAGTTTGTTTTCAAACAAACATAACATAACAACCAGGATGACTGAATTTTCTCTTTTTAAACTCAGACAAGACTGAGGTCGTTGTCTTTGGATCTAAAGACAAAACTATGTCCAACTATGTAAATAATCTGGATGGTATTAATTGGCTTCCGATACTACATTCCAATACTACAGTGAGGAACCTTGGAGTTAATTTTGACCAAGATTTTTTTTTTGCCTCACATTTAAAACAGGTTTCTAGAACCACTTTCTTCAACCTAAATAATCCTGTAAAAATAAGGAACATCTAGAATAATGCAGAAACCGTGCACCATGCGTTTGTTATAGAAATTCCATGTGCTAAAAGTTTTCAGCTCATCCAAAACGCTTCAATGAGGGTTCTAATAAGAACTACCAGAAGAGATCATATTTCTCCAGCTTTAGCATCCCTTCATTGGCTCCCTATTCAATTTTGGATTTTGTTTAAAATCCTTCTCCTTAAATATAAACCTCTCCATGACCAAGCTCCACTGTATATCACAGATTTCATAGTTTCATATTTTCCAAACAGAGCACTTCGCTCTTTTCTCTCTATTTGGAATATATGGCATCTCTTAAAACCTTCCCTTTTTAGAAAATCTTATAGTTAGAGGTAGTCTAACCATCCATTAGCTATGCAGCCACGAGGATGTCCCATGATGCACTTAGCACTTCCTTTCACTTTCTCTGCTCCTTATCTTCCATGTATAAATATATGACAATATTAACATCGTTAACATATTTCTCCTTTTTCTGCAGGTCTTCCTGGATAAAAGTTGAGATGCATGTTGATCTTTTCCATCCTCTCCACCCCCAACCAGTCAAGAAAGATGAGGCAGGTTCTGTTGTAGGTTTACCTTCCCGTTAAAAGGGAATTTTCCTTCCCACTGTCACCTCTTGCATACTCAAGATGGGAGATTGGATCAAAGTCAAGATTTGATGGAATCTTATTCGTTTCCCTTAGATCATATATTTGGTATGAATTGCCTCAAATTGATGTGTCTGGAAGGCGCCCTGAGATGACATTGTTGTGAAGCTGTGCAATACAATAATGCTGAATTGCATAGAATTAATTAATGTAGATACATGAAAAATGTGTTATTTTCTACTTTTTAAGAATCATTCAGATTATAACTTTAGAAGGAACTTCTTAGAAAGAGTTACAAATTATAAATATCTATTTAATGGTGAGAAGTTAACATTAAATGAACACACTGAAAAGCTGGCATTTAACATCAAACTGAAACAAGGTTTCTATTTGAGTGAGAAAGCGACTGGCGTCCGCAGCCTTGGTGTCACTCCTTGATTATAGTGATGTATTATAAATGAAAGCTTTAAACACATGGCTTCAATAATGAAACTTTAATACCACTGTGCATGTGGATTTGTAATGAGTTGTTATCTCTACAACAAAGTTGGTTGGACATCTTGATATCTGAAGGGAAACACAGGAGCTGATTGTGGTGTATAAAAGGATTATTTGCGTGACTCTTTCACACTTGAGAACATATTTACATTATATTTAATATATTTAAGAGTTGACAGCAGCATGCCCTTGTGCTTTTGTGGCTTTTACAAAGCACCTGTCCCTCATGTCCAGACTGAGCTCAAGAAAAGAGCTTTTAGATTTTCTGCTCCATCAAACTGGAACAAACAACTAAATTAGCTGGAGCTGTCTGATCTTGTTATTTTTGCTACTTTTACTTCCTCTCGCATTAAAAACAATTTCAGAACATTGGAAATGCTGATGTTTTTTATTTTTAACTTTTTATTGTTATCTCTTCATTATATAGGAGTATTAAATTTATTTATTTGTTTATTTTTTTTTATTTTTTTGATTTCCCACTGACGTGCTGCAGGACTCTTGGTGAGGTCAGTCTTGAGAATCTTATGGTTCCATAACAATCTTTTTTATTGTAAAGCATTTTGTGATTTTTTTTCTTGAAATGTCTTATAACTCCTTCAACATCACCTTCATTTACTTTACTTTAAAGTAGGGTAGGAGATGTTTACTACTAAAAGGCATTTGAGCAGTTAAATTGTCTTTGGAACAGTAAGCAAACTGCGTAAGGCATATTACATTTGTTTAATAATTAGATTAGAAGTTGTGGCAAATGTATTTGCCTTAATTCAGTTTTCAAAGTATTCCGAGGACACTATGCAGACATTTTCATCGTTTGAGTAGTCGGCATCTTTTTAGTCATCATGCCGCTTTCTTTTTGCTTTTTTCTTCTTTTGCCCCTAATGCTTGATTTACTTTTTAGCCCGCTTTTTTTCCTCTTCCTCATTAAAGACCTTTAGGCCCCTGTGGTTGCCGACACGGGACTTTTTGCAGTGACCCTCTTGTCTCAGCAGCTCTACAGCTTGACAATATCTGTGCAAGGTAACTTGGTACATATTGTAGCCATTAACAACTTATCTTCCAGATGTTTCCTGAACGACTTCAGCCGCTGTCTTATAAGAACTCCGGCTGGGAACTTCTGTCTGTTTTATGCTTCCACTCCCTAGGGACACTATAAAAAAGAAACTAGTAAAAACGTCAACATAAATGGAAGATTGTAACACTTTACAACCTTTACAATCCTCCCAATGTCAGGCATACTTTAAAAAATGAACTGCTTTTAGCATTTTGCCTTAAAGCTAGCACTAATGCAACACATCAAACTAAACCAGGGGTCTCCAACTTCGGTCCTCTAGAGCTTCTATCTTGAAGGTGTTAGTGTTTCCCTGGTACAAAACACCTGATTCAAATAAAACAATGAAAAACTTTTCATCTTTCGTACCTGTTTGTAAATGAGCTGTGGATTTGGGTCAGATGTGTTGCAGTGGGGAAATGCTAAAACACTCGCTCTCAAGGACCAGAGTTGGAGACCCTTGGATTATGCTAAAGAAACTACTATCTGTTACTATCTTATGCAAGTGGAACATTTGCACCTACAACACAATGTAGAACTATATAAAAAAAAAATTATGTGATAAAAAATGATATTTTCTTAATTGAAAAATCATTTTTGACTTCAGAGCGAACAGTTTTCAGTTCAGAGACATGACATGCAGCTGAACAGTGAGCTCATTTTGGACCAGGGCATGACCTGTATTGATGACATCACAACAGCACATTTCTGATTTACTTGCAGCGTTACAACTATCTTTTTGATGAAACCATCCCTGGTCACGCTGCTCTGATAACAAAAGAAGAAGATCAGGAGGCAACGGTCATATCTGTAGGAGCTGTATTCCTTTTTACAACCTCATAAAACCACATAAAAGGTGGAGACAAATAGCACACAGTTCTGTCCCATGAAGGACAAACCTCAGTGGCCATATAAGTGGCCACTATTATTATTTCTGCTAAATGTCACTTGATTAGATTATAGTTTATTGACTGTAGAAAAAATATTAATATTATAATACCCATCCATCTGTTTTCCATACCACTTCATCCAGTTCACGGCTGCAGGTAGCTGGAGCCTATCCAGTCATCAGACACGAGGCAGGGTTGTATAAATGATTATTTGTAATATTGTTAATTATGACTTTTTCTAAGAAAAAATAAAGAAAACTCTAGACAATAGCTCAAATGAGTTAAGTAAAATGAAAAAAAGTGTGCAGACTCAGCAAGTATCACACAATCATGTTTGCATATTCTGCAAAACCCTCTGAGTCTAAACTCCACTAAGACTCCTCCAAACTCATCTCTGTAAAGACCACAGAGCTTCGAGAACATCAGTGAGAAAAATGTGGACAAGGAAACATAAAAGTTTGTGATATTAAAATTACACCACAACAAAGCTGCCTCTTCCATTAAAATGACCAGACAAGGCATAGGGGGTAGTTAATAAGAGAGGAGCCAAAGAGACTGAATGCGACTGAAATGGCTTCATACAGGACAGACAGGTAAAGAATGTGCAGACAGGTTTAACAAAAGACATGTGGGAGACTACTTAAAAGTATGGAAAAAAAGTTTTCTGCCAAAACAAGACTAAAATTAGGCAAATGTTTTTGTTCAGTGTAAAATGCCGCTCATCACCTAATAACACCACACTCACAGGCAGGACTTTCGCAAGAAGCTGGGGCACTTTTGTTTTGAAGAAAGAGTAAAAATCTTGGCCAAGCTCACAGATCCTAACAGACTTGCAGCTGTAATGGTAGGTACTATTGAAATGTGAATATAGATGCAAAACACTTTTCATTCTTTTGGTTTTTTACAATTTATTCCACTTCAGTTTGTTCTATATCTATTACAAAGAAAACAAATGAATAGAACAGGATCAAATGGAGGAAGTAAAAGTTACAGTGTTGGGAATTAACCGTTGTTTTGCTAAATGGCAGCAGTTAATTATAAGGGTTAATGTGAAACAGATGAGAGTTTCAGCAAATTTTCAGTTTTCTGAGCATTTGTTTTACATGTCAGAAGCATATCTCCTAAGCAGCTCTGGTTCTCGAGGGCCACCGTACTGCAACTGTTGCGAGTTTTCCTAATGCATCACAACCTGACTCAAATCAGCGAATAATTAGCAGAGTTACATCAAGTTTGACGTTCACCAGGGAAACTCACAACACTTGCAGGAGCGTGGCCCTTGAGGAACAGCATTGTCTACCCCTTAAACCATGCAGTGCTTTGTAATCTAACTGCAGCACTTTGAAGTCAGTCGTTTTGCCTAAGCAGAACTTCATATCCATTCTTACAGGTTCGGCGGTCTCAGGTTTCATACACTGAACATAAAACACAAATTTGGACAAACTCCATTCGTATTTGTTATGCAAATGATGGGGACACTTAACATTTCTATTTATAAAAGAAATGGAGATGGGACAAACATGTAGAGTCTTCCAAGAATTAAAAGGTGTCTTGAGGTTTATATACTTATTAGCATCTACCATTTATTGAGAAAAACTTTTTTGGCTCAATTCTGTAAATACTACCCCTGGTACTCCTGTAAGTACATTATTATTTGGATATGCAGTTTTTTATGGGAGGGATACCCTTTGTGCAACTTTAAAAACAATAACAAATCAGTGTAATGCTAAAAACAAACATTCTGTAATGTGTTCAGATTGACACTCATGTCATGAATATACAGTCAGTGGGTGAACAGTTTAGCAGTTATTATTAAAATAATATTTGTTTAAAGGTATTATTGGTAACTTCAGTTATCAGATTTATTAGTTATGCCCTGTGATGGACTGCCGACCTGTTCCGCCCACATCCACACCCCCGCTTCCCCATTCGGGGATGAGCTGTAGAAGATGGATGGATAGATTTATTCGTACGATTTATCAGACCTTTTATGAACCTTTAAAGCTGAACCTGAATGGCTCATTACCTGCCCTCATGCATAGCTCAATGACATGTGCATATGTAATTCAGCCATTTGATCCAGTACTGGACTTAGCCACCCCTGTTTTATGAGGTTAACCCTATTCAAGATCACTTTGTAGAATTTCTTACATCTTTATCGGCTCTTTTCTTTACAAATTTAATTTGATAAAAATGATACAGGATAAATGTTAGCTTTGCCTGTTTTCACCCCCAGACCTTCAGGATAAACAAGAGAGATGATTCTTCCACAGCTGCGGCTGCAGGCTAGCTTTGGGGTTAACCTTGTTCCCTTCACACTTTCGACACGTGACTTCGCTTGATGAGGACCAAAGAAAATACAGCGTTCACTGTGGAAACTTGCAGCCAAGCCAAGGTTCTCCGCTCACGCTCCTCGTTCTCTCATACATACATGTACACTTCACTGCACTGTGCCTTCCACACACATACATTTGCTCTACTATCCGTCAAAGTAAACTCTCACTCTTAAAGGGGTCACACTGTTGTTTGAACAGAAGACGAGCAACCAATGGTAAAAAAAAAAAAAAGATTCACAAACTTTGATCTCAGTGCTGATATTGTGCAGGCTGGTGTTGCAAACTCCAGGCATTTTTTGTAGGTAGAAAACTAGAAGGAAAAACAGAGGAGGCAATGGATTTTCCCACCTCATCACTTTTTTTGTATCTCAATCAAATGTTACTAATATAATGTTTGATTGTAGTATTGAGTTTAGTTAGACAGAACTTTGGCATCCAGGAGATATTTGCTCCGTTTCTGTTTGAAGTCAGTGTGGTTAGGGAATGAATGCATCCACTATATGAATGCTTGTTTGTGACTCATTTCTGTTGTTCATAATGATTTCTGCAATATGTAACCCTTTATAGATTATTATTGCAATTACATTTTTTATTTTGTGTATTGTTTTGTATTTATTTTTGTGTTTTTGTTTGGACCCCAAGAAGACAAGTTCATCCCACTTTGGAGACAGCTAACAGGGATCTATTTGACCATAAACTAATGCAACCCCACTGTAGTTGGTTATTTTTGTGTTTTGTTATTTCTATATGGCAGCAAATATTAGTCTTTTATCACATTTCAAATACATTCTCTTTTCGAGAACAAATTGAAGACCTATAACTTATGGCTGCTTCTTCTGTGACTCATGCATGCTAAAAAGAGGCAGTGCGGCACAAACTTTTTATCCTTTACTGACCATATACTGTCTGCAGGGAAGAAAAGCAACACCTTAGGGCTGTTTTTTTAGATTTTATATTTCAGCTGGTGGCTAGTGGAAGGGGTGGTAATGGAGTGGAGACTAGACATTATGACATCCCATTTCGTAATACAAGGCACATTTATTGAAATAGCACATTTATGCTACCCAATGTGCTGTACATAATTAAATAACACAAAGAACCATCTTGAAAGCCTCTTTGTACAATATTTCAGCTTCATTGTACATAGATAAGATTAGACTTTATTTGTCCCACAGTCGGGAAATTTAAATGTCTTTCATTTGTTTTCCTACTTAAATCACCTTCAAGCATTTTTAACCGATAGGTATCTGCATCTCCAGCCCCAGTCTTTAAATAATCCCAGATCTCAAGACTAAAGAAATAATAAAAAATAGAGCAATTTCAGAGCACCATAAATAATTCAAGATGTTTTGTTTGCTGAAACACACAAGCGGGGCTTTCTGTTAGTTATTTTTCCTAATCCACTTCATATTACTTGGTACCTGAGTGCCTGGAAATGCAGCAGCAGATGGAGAGAAAGCTCACACAAAAAAACTAATAACTGTTGGCATCCAGAAGCAACTCAGTTTGCTGCAGATATTAATATATTTTTTTTGTTTAGTTTTTATGTTAAAAAGGTTCAGGTGAGGCCAAAAGCTGGAGAAAGTTCTGTTCTGTTGATGCAGAAGCTGAATTTTAAGCTGCATTCCTTTTTCTGAGCATTTTGGAGAAATAAGAACAGGAGGAAGAAAAGAGATCTAGTCAGATTAAAAAGAAGATGAAATTGTAGGAATTAAAGTATAAGCAGAAAACCTGAGGTTTGAGTTGGTCGGTTATGAATTTGTCATTAACATCAAATCCAGTTTTCCCCCTCTGTCCACAAAGGTCAAAAGTCCAGTGATAACTGGGATAGGCACTCGCAACCTTTCATTGGAATAAGCTGTGGATGGATGCATGGAATAAAGCATGATTTTATGAGGTAGTTTTACAGTAGGCCATCTGCGTTAAATTGACAATATGTAACTTTACAGTCTGCATTCTTAACTTGCTTGATGCCACAATGACTTTTAATATGTACAATATGAACAGTTGCTATCCTGCAGCACTGCACATTGATAACTATTGTCATGAGGGTAAACTCAACCTATTAAACCTAAATTGTTTTGTTTTTGTTTTTTTGTTTTTTGTTTTTGTTTTGCTTTTTGTACCAGGCTGTAAACATGTTTATTTCTGCTGTGAAGTTGGTCTTTTAACATGGGAGTCTTAGGGAAATTGTTGTTTTGGAACCCCTAGTGGATAAGGGGGGAACTGCAATTTTTGGCCCTTCTGTGTGGGCTTCATTTTTTGTAACAGAGGTTGCTGGTTGGTATCAACACACCAGCCCTTTGCAAGGTGGACTGTGGCTGATTCAGTAAAAAACCAAAGATGATATTATCAGAGGGTGAGAGGAATGGGGCGGAGGAAGAGATAGGAGAAGATGAGTCTATCTTTTACTGTCTGGAAAGAGCTCACAGTGCAGGTAGGATGCAAGACAGATGCCAAGTTATATGTCTTTAGGGGTGCAACACTGAGAATATCTTCCAAAGTTCCATTGTACTTCTTTAAGATACGATCCTGGTGGTTAGTATACTGTGTACTGACATAACGAAATCATTCTCTGTGCTTGCAGTACGCTTATATTGTTGGTTAAACTCCGTTTTACATGTCAACCCAATAATCTATGCAGTGATGTTGATTTCATTATTAACTTTTGACTAATTTGACATTTTTTTGTCAGAAATAAGATGGCTTTAACATACATTTGTGTTAATGAAGAACAAAGGATGAAATATTTTATTTGAAACAGCAAAAATAAATGAAAGAATGGAGTTGTGTGAAGAGTCACTGGTGTGAAACGTTAGTGTCCAACCCCTGAGCTACTGTACACTGTATCATTATATGTTCTGTGCAAAGTGAAGCAGAGTATGTTTTCTTTCAGGTAGACTAAAGTACACCGTGTTTGTCCCCTGTCCAATAAGAACCCTTCTAGTAAAGTGTGTCTGTTAGTGAGTCTGTGTGTGTGCATATACACATTTATACTAGGCTTTCCACCGATCGGATCGGCTTGATCGGATCGGCCGATATTTCAACATTTTTTCCTATTTTTTTGATCGGTC
>JBAMHX010000008.1:23352315-23362985 GCA_037177515.1 Pseudomugil tenellus | reverse complement strand
CCCCCCCCCCCCCCCCCCCCCCCCCCCCCCCCCCCCCCCCCCCCCCCCCCCCCCCCCCCCCCCCCCCCCCACACAGCTTGTTCTGATAAAAATGAAATAATACAACTGGAATTTTATTGGATGGTTTAATGGCATATTAGCAACAAAACAATAAAAATGTATATTTTATAAACAAACAAAAAGATTAGATTTTGATTACAGTGGAAATAAAGCCAAATAGCTGCGTTTTAGCAAGCAATCATTTCCAGACAATAAGCCGCTGTCAAAAAAACATAGCGTCACCCTGCTGCAGGTCAGGAAAAAAAAATAGCCCGCATCTCTAAATCATCTCCTTTTATAAGCGTTTCATCAAACCTTTAGCTCCCCCTCTTTCCTTTGCCTGCAAGGTCAAAGTTAACCCTTTCCTCATCACCGGTTCTCCTGACAGATGCTGAGAAATGAAAAGCACGAGGCATTGCATCACTTTGGGTCACTGTGTGAAATCACTCTTCCTGCTCCTTGTCTGTCTCTATACTGCACCATCACACTTGACAAAAGTGGCAAAGGAATTTTGAAATTACTCTTCTTTGTTCATGCAGCAGCAGATTTGAGAAAATTATATGATTCAGTGCGACAGTTCTCTGTACATTTAGAGTCAATGAGTCAGTATCATTTTGGGCTTTTTGCTGAACAACTACTTGGGAGTAAAATTGCCTCAGAAAGCAAAATGATTACTTTGAACACACATCTCTGGATTGTACCTAGTGCTTCTGGCTGGTTCTTTTTGCAAGTCTTTTTATATTAAATGTGTTTTGGGCAACCTGCTGAGCGTTGGATCATGGAGTACAAAGCCAATTGGAGCAGAAAAGTCCACTCCACCAGGGACTCTTCAACCAGGAATACAGCCAGCGTTCTGACACTAAATGTATACTTTGCATGAAATGAATTAAAGTACCCACATGTTTAATTTAATGAGAAACATTAGACAGTGCTATCGTATTAAAGGCATGATTAAACACGTGTAAAAATGAGATTATGTCATGTCAGCATTCCTCTTCTGGCATTTATGTTTAACTTCGAACAGCAATGAAATCTATTTAAAGTAAGACATTTAATTTATTTTTTGCTTTTTCATATTAAAATGGAGAAAAAAGGACAATGATATTGGTGTGTGGGTGCAGTTTATGTTTTCCTGTGAGGACATTTTCAGCCGTCAAAATGGATCTGGTGTTAGGACTATGAGTCATTTCACAGCGTTTTGCTGATCTTGATTTAATTTCTCAGGCAACATTCAGTGAAGCCTTTCTGAAAATGGGGAACGTTAGTTATTATTAAATAATTTGGTGACATTATGTCTCTTCATTCATCCTTCAACTGTATGGATGTCAAGGTAAAGATTGTCCATCAGTATGTTAACTAAGAACTGAAATATGAAATACACATTACACACAGCTTAAAAACGGATAAAGGGGAGTTAAGTTTAGTAAAGACAGTGATTGTTTATAGTGGATAAATGCTCATCAAGACATGCTCCGGCAGGTTTTGAGGTTTTTATTTTATATTCCTGCCTCCACATTTGTTTGGTAACTAAAGCATATTGAGGCAGATGCCTTTCATTTCCCTAATGAAAATTAAAAATTCTCTTATGTGACATATTTGTTTTCCCTCATATTCAACTGAATGAATGAGACAAGGATTCATGAGTCCACGATTTTCTGTTATGTTCTGTACATTTTTGTTTGCACTGACTCGTAAATGTGTAAAATAGCAAGTCATTTCCAGGTGTGCCTGGCTTTTTTTTAAATATGCTAGTATGCCATTATAGACAACAAAACTTTACCGAGAAAAAAAGTAAAAACACCAAAAAAATATTTTTTTTTTTTCATACAGAAGATAAATTAGCATAATTTTCATATCAGGCACGTTTTACAAATTCAAACTACAAATTAATACTTTTGTTTATATATAAATATATATAGAGGTGGAATTCTGACTCTTTAAGCATGACTCAGTCATGCTGAGTAAATGCTTGAAAATAATAAGGCAATTTTGCACATTTATGCTTTGAACATTTCTCCTTTGAGCTGAACATAAGTTAAAACAAACTTTGTTGTAGTAATCATATGTGAAAAGCTCTGTGTGGGTATTTAAAACTATTTTAAAATGAGATAATTTAATTTTGCATTTTTTTATTTCTGATATCATTCATCAGTCTCAACATAAGACCAAAGTCACACATGAAAATGGGGATTGTACAATCAGATATTCTAAAGATTTATATATATACAGGTAAATACACAATGATAATAGCAATTATGTTATTTAAGAGCCAATAATTTTATTTATTGATTATTTACATTCTGATGTTTCGGAAGGGTTATTGGTCTGCTTATCTTTTTAGTTATAAAATGAAAATTACAGGAAATCCTTCCAGTTAACATGAAA
Organism: Pseudomugil tenellus; assembly: GCA_037177515.1. Lineage (NCBI taxonomy): Eukaryota > Metazoa > Chordata > Actinopteri > Atheriniformes > Pseudomugilidae > Pseudomugil > Pseudomugil tenellus. The sequence goes on along the minus strand of JBAMHX010000008.1, from coordinate 23,360,561 downwards.
ATATCAAGATCACACTGTTACACACTGTTCTTTTTCCGAGAACTCTGCCATACTGTTGTTCACGGTAATAAATATCTTTTCATATGAAGACCCCATTTGTGCCTTCAGGTTATGAACCATGCGCTTGACGATTTGACATGAAGAATTGCCTCGCGAGACTAACTCGCGGCATGTGACAGTCACGTGACTGTAGCGGAAGCACTGTTTTCTTAGCGACAACAACATACAGGGAAGATAGACGTCAAAAGCTTCTCAAACCTATATTTTCCTTTTCTGTATCACCTTTTAGCGGCATATTAATGGACGGACCTGTGCGAGCATCTTTAGACGCCTCCGTGGAGCCTCCTCCGTATTTCAGAGGGTGAGAACTGTAAATTATTAGCTAGCAGCCTTTAGCACGCTAGCTTGTCAGCATATGAACATGAGCCCTACTAAATGTTGAACATGCGCACAAGTACATGAACAACTTTTAATAGACTATCATATATATAATAATTCTGCACAACAACAGTATTCATTGCTGAATTATCTAATAATAGTAAACGGCAATATATCTTTTAACAGTAGGATCACTGTTTTGGTGTATTTCATTTGATTAATGAACTTGTACTTCACAGCAATGAAGGCTCCTTGGTTTCAGCCCTAAAGACACTGCTGTTCTTCACTATACTGATGGTCACGCTGCCTATTGGACTCTACTTCGTATCAAAGGCATACATCTTTGAGGGTAGAGTCTGGTTTTTTCCCCCTTTTAAAAAAATACCACTAATTTTTTTGTGTTAACTCAGTCAAAGCCCTTTACTGTTGCTGTTGTTTCACCAATTTGAATGAACAGCATATTTCCACAGTTTGTTCTCTTTTTCAGTTTTTTTTTCTAACCAATGCAAAAGACTTTGAAACATAAATCCCACTTCTAGCAATGTGGTAGGGCAAACACATTTATCTTTTAACTCCACATCGAGTCAAACATCCTGTAAGACCCTCTCAGGTCCTATGCAATGACCTGACAGCACACAGTATGTGACAGCACTCTCACAGGAACTTCATTATTACAGTATGTCTCTCTTTATGTTTTTTATTTTCTTTTTATTGTGACACTTTAATTTACTTTACATTTTTATTATTTTGTAGAATAGACTAATAATAATAGCAAAATAATACGATGATGAGGTTGTTAATGGAGCAGTTGTAAGGCAATATCATAGCATAATAAGAAATTAATAATAAGAAATCTTCCACAGAAAGCTCTATTTGAAGATATCTAAACTTTAATAGAAACAAAATGTTTAAAAATATGTCTACAGATAAAACACACCACTTAAGATAAGGCACAGGACAGAAGCAGCAAAACTATGAACATCTGCAAAATATTTAATGATTTATTTTTATAACTGTTTATGTTCGAGTTAGTTAAAATGTTTTATTTTATGTAAATGCAGTGTTTGGTTTGTATGTATAAATGATTTATAAGCATACATGCTATGATATTTAGATTAAAAAATGAAAAGACTCAACTGTTTTTAATTCATGCATGACAAAGTGAAACAATCTCTTCCCAGTTTAAGGCTTTAATTCTGCATTATGGCCCACTTATGTTCCTTTTTATACATAATACATATGTCTGTCTCAAGCGTTGTCAAATGTCACCACACTTCATACTTCTGTGCTTCTTTTACTTTGTAGTTAAGTCTGTTCATCCACAGGGTAATATTGACTTCACAGTTGGTGTACGCATCATTTTCAGACACTGGTTGGTGGGGGTAATGCCACCAACCAGTGAAACATAGTTGCTTGCAACGGTCCAACGCATTTGCAAGAGTTTCTTCAAAAGATGCAACCATCTCTACATGAGTATAATGATTAGAAATCAAAAGGACAAAATAAAGTCAGAAGAAAGTATTTTGATTATTCTTTTTTTTTATCTAATTAAAAAACAGAACTTAGATATTTTAAAAAAGACTGAATAGCAGAATTCAGATTTCTACTTTGTATGAATAAATACATTTCATTTACATTTGAAAGAAACAGAATTGCATCAAGAGTCTCAAGTCAATCAGAAATATAGATACACGGCGTTTACACCAACAGGATCACATGCACTCACGTGGTCACATTCTCTAGTAGACAGTTTCCTTTTATTTCAAAACAGCATAACTTTTCAATGTTTTCTTCAATTCAAATATAAAATAAGTATATTAAAATGTTTTAAAAGAATTTGTTAAGAGGAAAACAATGCTGTAGATAAAACCATTCTTCATTTAGAAATAAGGGTGAGGCAAAAGTTAATACCATTAATTCTTCTTTCTACTCCAATTCTTTCTACACATAGTGTATCAAATATTGTATTACAATTATTGTTATTAGTTTTTTTTATTCAATGCATTACTGTGGAGAAACAAATACATTAAAAAAAGAGAAATGTTTCCACAAGCCAGCCATAAAAAGAGTCCTTCTTTCAAATACTAAAACTGTCAGTCTGAAGTCATCAGGCTGTGGGAGGGAGGAGGGGGGGGCTGGGTAATGCTGATGTAGTCGTAATGTTAAAAGGCCTGTTTTTTCTCCTCAGCTGAGCTCCCACCATCACTTAGTCTGTCAGTGTGAGCGTACAAAGGGGAAAAGCTGTGTAATTGTCAAATTAGGTAAAGGATTGTTCTCATCTTTATACAGTTCATGTGCAGGACACACATAAACCATATTTTTATAAAATATGTTGAAATTAAATTGTAGAATGAATCTTATAAATGTACGTGTGAAAACTATTGAGGCAAACGGAGGGAATTGTTTGGATATCATGCAAGGATGCAGGCTAAAGATGTCCGCATCAGTTTTCTTGTTATTCCCAATAAAAAAGAAACAATTCCCACCAAATTCCGATAAAATATCATTCTCAAAATAATATTCCTATCCTTTGTGTGTCATAGGTTTTATGTTCTGAAAGATCCATGAAATTGCACTTGACAGCGATGACACCAGAATTTCTGACAGTAATTTTTCCTCCCGTCATCCTTCGTTAATCCTATTCTCCTCCTCCTCTCAGGTTCGATGAAGATGTCGAGCTCTGACAGCTACTTCTATGCAGCCATTGTTGCCGTCCTCGCAGTGCATGTGGTTTTGGCCTTGTTTGTTTACGTGGCCTGGAACGAAGGCACGCCTAAAGGCAAGGGCAAACATGATTAAGGCGTGCCCTTATCAGCTACTGAGACCAGCAGAGATGGACAGATGCGGGCAGCGACCCTCCTTCTCATGGGCATCAACACGGCACCATCTTCAAACCAGACCTTTGGGGCATCTGGCTTGGGCTCAGGCTTTAACCCGAAGCCATTGCAGGAAGTTACTGTATTTTCCTTGGCGTGGAGTGGGGGGTGGGGGTTGTCTTGCCTTGCCAGCCCCAACAGGCCCACTTTTTCATCTTTTTATTTTCTTTCTTCTCTGAAAATGTTGTTATTGACTAGACGGCCTCTTCTTTTTTTTTCCCCTCCGAGAGGCTTCGTCTTACGCTGCCAGGAGCTGTAAGTCCCTTCACATTCGTCATGTTGGAAGACATCTTGGATTGTGACTGATGTTTACACGCGTTGTATAATGTGTCCATTCTGTAAGTTAGATTCCAAAGTACAGAGCTGTCCTCAATGTTTCATTCAGTATTTTGGAAGAAAATGTCTTTGCTTTAAAACGATGGCATTGCTCCATCAGTCAGTGTGTTTCGCCTCTAATTTAATGTGTTTGTGTACCATAGTGTGGTGACATTGTGAAACTTTACTTTAGAAATAGTTTTTAATTATATTTTCGCTTTGTGCTAAAGGTGTTTGGTGATTTAAGAGTGTAGATGACAATAATTGTATAATGCAAATAAAACTGCTGAGTGATTTAAATAAACTTAAAAGAAAACGTTATTTTTGAACCTTTTTCATTGTCATTAAAGAACATTTTTCAAACAATTTGATAATGCACAAAGAAAGGTTGCACATTTTCTGTTTATATTGACTCAAAATAATACAAAATGCATATTTTTTATATAAACAACAGTGTAACAATCGGTCCACAGCTTACATGTTAATGTTTGAGGTTATTAAAGTCAGTATGTCGGTGGATTAACAAAATGTTATCTTTTGAGGAGATCCTGTGATTAAAATCTTGGATGAACTTTATTTAGGTCTGCGCGTGATGAACCAACTGTGTCACACAGGAGGTCATGACTTCCCCCACCATCTGTTGTGTAAGCCACGCTGAAAAAGTGTGTGCACAGATCAAACATTAAGTAGTCTATGTATGACCAACTTTGTAATGAAAAGACATTATTATAGAGTTTTATTCCTCAAGCATGTTTACACACCACAACAAAAACATCCCTAATAGTTGTGAATCCAACACTAGATTAAAGAAACAGTGATCAAACACTTCATTTGTACTATATTTTCCACTTCCCTCCAATTTATTAAAGTAGATGGTGTAATAATAATTCACTACCACACATGATTAACTGAATTACTCCATGCCTCATTAAGGACTAGTGAAAAAAATGGATTAAATCACTGAAACAGCACAAGCTTTCTTTTGACGTTCTGTGAGATAGTTTTAACTTCTGCAGGGAGTTTGAGCTGTCACATGGTGGCAGCAAACAGTCTGCCTGTTCCCACAACACAATAAGGAGGCTAAGATAAGAACTGACAGATGCAAGGCAGTAATGACGTTTTCTGCCTCAGAAACCGTGTCAGCAGCTGACTTTTGTTCATTTCCCTGCCATGCTGCCTGAGTCTCCTCTTACCACACTGTATTCTGCCGACTTTGGAGATGGAGCAGTGCAGCCGGCATTGATTTTAACAAGCGTGGTGTTAGTGATGAGGTGACAGGCCTGCAAGCAGACCGACTGATTTAGTCAGCAGACATCAGAAGCCTTAGCACCCCCCCGGCCCACCCTTCCTTTCGCTTTAGCTGATAATTCATACACTAAGTCTTACAGCAGCATGGAGTTGGTGCAAGGGCAGGCTTGGCTGTTGGCTCTTTGTCATTTATCACACATTCACAGGTTGGGTGCATAGTGTCAGCATGATGGAAAACATTCCCAGGAGTGCACATGCTTCAGTCAGAGACTCACAAAGGTTTAACAATCACTGATGATTTATTCTGTTTGTCCTGTGCTGCAGTTCTCATCCAGCACCAACTCTTTTTATTCTAGTTCAGCCAACATACCGCAAAGCATTAAATTACTCATAAGCATGTAATATTCTGCGTTCAGTTCACCACAAATGATTGTTGAAAATTTGTCTGTCATTCATGCTTCCTATACCCAGCAGATGGAGCTCCAACAGGAGTTACTTCCAGCTGTTTCCCAGTGTTAAGACAGAAGCAAAGGAAGGTGGCAGTAGAGTACTGTGTATGCTGATGAAGAGACATCTACACATAGAGAACAAGCCAAATACAGAATGCAAGACTACCAATGTGTTGCTTATTATATATGTAGACTAATCTGATAATGAGACGTGCTTTAAGTTACATATGTTTGGTTTTAGGTGTTGCTGTGCTATCTCTACTTTCTGAACTGTCAATGAAATATATACTGTTGATATGTTAATGAATCTGTAGGCCTTTGGAAAAGAAATTACTTGTGAACATCCATTATTCTGACATGTAATTTGGAGATCAAGAAATAAATTCAAATTAATTACATAGCTGTAAAATGTGACATAGCTTATAAACTATCTGAGCACCTCATGTGTAAAAGTCTCGTTAAATCTTAAAATGTCATGTTATGCGGTATGGCAGAAATGCCACAAAATTATTTTTCTGTTCAAAAGTAACATTAAAGCAAAATAACAGCTTGCAAATAAACAAGTAGTCAAAGGTGGAAGGTCCTTTAAAACCGTGAACCGTGGACAGATTAATAAGCAAGGCCAGGAAACAGTAGCAGTGCACATATGCAGAGCAAACTCAAGGTACGTTTTGAGGGGAGAGAAATCCTTGGTGATGAGTTGATGCCTCGGAGGAGGAGAAGTTTGCTGTCACTCATTCAACTGCGAATCCTGTGTGATAACAGGGAATTTCATGGAGATAATGCAGAGCTATTTGTTTATGACATAAACTGTTGTAAGAATACTAGAAATCCACAGTGGAGAGGCTCAAAGTGGTGAAATGCAGACATGCGTCATTGTACAGTCGTAGTAAAAACGCAGACAAGATAAAAACTATTTTACTAAAAGCAAACCTTCAATTAAATTAAATTAAATTGGAGTATTTACCTGTTATTACTTTACTGAAGATGAAATAATTCACCTGAAAACAGAATGGTGTGACCTTACATCACTCTGATTTGATTTGCATAACAGCTACACAAATCATGAAACCCAATATGGATGACAGTGACCAATATTAGATGCAAATCAGACACATAGGCTCATGTCACATATTGTAAATCACAATGATTCATCTGCAAAACATCATGCGAGAGGCGGGTACACCCTGGAAAGGTCGCCAGTCCATCACAGTAAGCTGCATATGTACAATAACAAACTGATCCAATGTTCTGATTCAACTTGAAGAGCTCACTGATTGCAGCATTACTCAAATCTCTTATTCTGTCATCATTTCCAAAACACATAAAAGCCTTTTCTCAAAGATGAACACTTTATTGTATTGAAAAAAAACGCAATATTTCATTTATCATACTTATTTCTAAAATTGAGTGTGGCTTTTCTTTTAAACTGATTTATGACACTATATATTAGAAATAACACTTCTGGCTGTTCAGTCTGGTTGAGATGTTATTTGTTTTTTTTTATGACACATGCAGGATGTGAGGAATAATATGTCTGGCTCCACAACACACAGAAATCCAGTCTATATGCCCAGACTATCATCAATAAACCACAGAACTTCTCCAAATAAAAGGCTATGAGGTTTTTAAATAGAAACACAATCCATTTCACTTTTTCCTTGACACAGCGAGCATCGACAGGAAGTTCAGAGCATGCCATTCCAAAGACATAAGAGTGCTCCCTCATTCTAAACAAGCTATTTCAAGGTTTTCATAGCAAGAGTGTCTTTGTGTTTCGCTTCCCTGAAACAGATGAGTACGACACCTGCATATAGGAGACATTAGATTCCTTATTCCCACGCAGACGTCTTAACAGACCAAAGTGCAGACAACTCAAACAGTATTTGGTGATAATGTCAGATTTAATAAAGGAGTTGAAAGCATGTACATTTTAGGTTTTCCATTCCTGAGTTGACCTTGATTTATGTTTCAGGAATATAAAATAACAGCTACAACACGTCTACTCTTCTCTTCTTGAAGAGTTGAGAGGAGGGGGAGTGATATAAACAAACTGCTAGTTGTGCAAAGTTAAGACAGGTTTATTTCAAGCAATTCAACAAACATGGCTGTCACCAATACCTTACAGGAAACAAACACACATGAACAAGGATAAACCAACAAATGTGCTTACAATTATGCTCTTGATAGCTGTCAAAAAAATTTATAAAAAAAAAAATAAAAAACAAAAAAGCGACAGCACAAATGTTTAAACTTCTGACACCAGTGCAATTTCTTTGGAGGCATGATCTGGATTTAGTAACAGTTATTCCAGTGTCCAACTTGTTGTCACGTATTGCACAACTCATCACTTCAAGTCTAAGCAAGTGAACTACTTGATGATGACCTCAACACAGTTAAAGGAAGATAAATTTAACTATTTGCCCTATCTTATTTCTTTCACTGAGGCCAGTCGGTACTGAACATGTGCCTGCATTGGATTGGAGAAAATTTCACACATTTAAAGATGAGCTCAGTGTAAACCTGAGCAGGCCTTTTACTGAGTAGTGGAAAGATTCATAACATGTACAAACCATGATTTATATAAAAGAAATAAATACCAGTACTAATCAACATTTAATGATGTTGTGTTTCATACTTTGTGTAGCGTAAATAAATATGCTGCAGTTCTAAAGTGAAAGCCAGAACTAAAGTTCCCAGAAAAGGAAAATAGGTCAGGAGAAAAGGAAAGTTCTGTTTTTTCCCTGTTTGTTGTCATACTCATCTCTCTTTTCATGTTACAGTACACTTGCATCTTCTTTGAAATGTTACTCCCCTCTTAGTTGGAATGAGTCAAACCTGAGCCATCTTACAGAGCGGGGGCGGGGGGGGGGGGGGGGGGGGGTTTTTGTCCGTTCCACCCTTTTTCCTGCTTCCCAAACCCCCGTTGCCCCCCCACCATTTCAAAAACCCCCAAAAAAACCCAACCCCCCCCCCCCCA
>JBAMHX010000008.1:23327127-23352215 GCA_037177515.1 Pseudomugil tenellus | reverse complement strand
CTCCCCCCCCCCCCCCCCCCTCCCCCCCCCCCCCCCCCCTCCCCCCCCCCCCCCCCCCCCCCTCCCCTCCTCCCCCCCCCCCCCCTGTGTGTCAGTTCAGCATGTGTGATGGCTTCCAAACAACATATGATCCCCTCACAATTTAAGAGACCTCCAAGAAACATAAACCTCCCCCATCCCCTCTTTATATCTTCAGATCGTCTATTCTAGTCTTGTTGCCGCTGTGTTTGGAACCATGGCCGGCCCTAGTCTGCGTAGGCGACCCAGGAGCCGATTCCGTTCCCTTCTTCCCTTTCAGGTCAAATTCCTCCGGCTTGCTGCTGCTCCTTTCCACCGCCAAGTTGTCCTTGTTCTGTTTGTAAGCTGCCTTACTGTGGTAGGGGTGGAAGGACGAGTCTGTCCCCTCAGACAGAGGGGTGAGGTTGTAGCTGGGTACAGGCGGGTAGGCAGGCTGGACGTGGCGGTGCCCTGGGAAGAAGTCATCGAAGCTTGGCACCAGTGGCACCGCAACCTCGCTGGGCTCCTTGGAGATATTCTCAGGGATCTGGTGTCTCCTCCTGAAAGTGATGCCTTGGCGGCACTTTGTGAAGCCCAAGTGATAGACCTCGATGAGATTGAGGAACAAAGACACGCTTGCCACTCCGAGCATAAAGATGATGAAGATAGTTTTCTCTGTGGGGCGGGATATGTAGCAGTTAACTGTATTGGGACATGGATGTCTGTCGCATGTATACATGGGCTTCAGCTCAAAACCGTACAACAGGTACTGAGCCACAATAAAGCCCACCTCAAAAAGTGTCTTAAAGATCACATTGAAAACATATGTGCGCAAGAGTTCCCCCTGCAGACGCACCCGTCCCTTGTCGTCCCTTATCAGAGCTTTCTTCTGCTTAGCATCCACAATGAGGGTCTGTTTGTCTGCGTGATGTTCCCTCTCCTTCTGCTTTTCCTCCATGCGCACCAGATGGAGGATGTGCCCCAGGTAGATTAAGGTAGGTGTTGACACAAAGATGATCTGCAGCACCCAGAATCGGACGTGGGAGATGGGGAAGGTAATGTCATAGCATACGTTTTCACAACCAGGCTGCTTGGTGTCGCAGGTGAAGCCTGACTGCTCATCGCCCCACACCTTCTCCGTTGCAGCGCTCAGGATCAGGATGCGAAATATAAAGAGAACAGTGAGCCACACCTTCCCCACCACGGTGGAGTGCTCCTGGGCTTTTTCTAGAAGCTTTCCAAGCAGGTTCCAGTCCCCCATGGCTTTGTGCGATCAGATCTTGGAGTGAGGACACATTGAAGAAGTTTAAAAAAACAAAACAAACAAAAATCTCATTTGAATTTTGATTTTTCTGTGGAGTTCTCTAATCAGACACTTTATGAAATGTAAATTTCTGACGACTACAATACAAAATGTCTTACCAGGTCAAAAGGAGCTCAGAACAAATGATTCTCTAAGGAGTCAAGCTGCAAACTGAATGATCAACTGAGGGACTCAGAGGCAGCTGAGCAGGTAGTGGTCTGATCCACGTGGATGCAGACCGGATTATATTTACTTTAGGAGGGTATATATTTGGCAAGTGTGGACAGCGGCGAGGCAGGTTCTGGTATGATGCTACAGCTCCTGGCCTTCATGACCCAAACCAGGGAAACATGAGTCAGACGGGGTGAAATCAAACACCAGGAGGATGTGGCAAAAGAACAAATCAGAAACAGTCGAGTAACGCAGATACTGTCCGCTCCTGTCACATATTAGGTTATAAATATATTCCACCTCTGATGGATTTACTGTATAGCAGCAGGAATGGAAATGCAAGGGACGCTTCTGTGAGACAGAACGAATTGTGACCACATCAGATGTTTTGGAAGCCAAGTGGTAATACATCATTCAACACTGCTGTGGACTTGGCAGTTTTACAAGAGAAGGGCTTTCAGTGTGAAAACCATCACATTATTTCGTCCTATATAACTACAAAAAATGATCCGGATATCACCAAAAAATGAAGAGATGCCAAGATCATGAAATCAGATGCAGCTTGTTTCCTCATAACAGATGTAAACACTGCAGCTATTGCCTACATCATAAGTCTGACTAATACATTTAAAACAGAAATTCCTACTGTCCTTTAACTTTTTAAATAAATATAAAACACTCACATTTTCTTCAGAGATCCAACTTGTCAACTTATACATCCTCTGTGGTGACGTTTTATACCTCTCGGAGGGTCCATGAGGCCGTCTTGCTCGGCCGACAGGCCTCAGTGCAACGCTAATCTCAGGGCACAAAGCAATGCCCTTGAATGGACAGGAAAAGTGGACTCCTGCTAGCAACAAACTCAGTTCCTGTCACTAACCCACTGATTCGGGTCTTCAAGGTTCAACTCAGACAGAAATCAGGATCCTGGATCGGGGCCCTGGGTTCTTCCGCTGACCACACCATACACACACAAACAAAAAAAACCTTGGACACACTCTCAGCCATGTCTGACCTACCTTCCCTCAACCCTCCTCATCCATCCCTCACTTCCCACCCCCCATGGTTAAATTTGGCACAGTGGAGACCCTTACGTGAACTACAGAAGCCCATCTCCTGGGCTGCTAGTGAGCGACAGGGCAGCTGGCCAATGATGTTGTCTGTTTAGCCTGTCTGGCCACAAGTGCCTCTAGGGCCTAAATATAGCACGACGGTCCATCTTCTATCGTTGGAAGGAGGGGGGGTCAGTGGGGGGTTGTTTGGAGAAAAGTAGCCAATGGCATCTTCAAGTTGGGACACATTTTAGTGGCAGGAAGTCTACAGAATAAACTGAACTGCGTCTTACTGATGATGATAAATGCCTTCAAATAAAATCCAATTATCAAGTAGTTTATTCATTTACATTAGATCACGTACACAGTATGCGTTTCAACCCATTCTAGTATATCTGGATTGTTTACCTGAATTTAAACTGATTTATTTGCATGTATGCATGTTTGTTTGTTTTACACCATGCAGACAAGGGTGGTCAACTTCATTATAAAGCATTTATATAAACAGCTGCCAGTGGAAATGACATTTTCACAACCAGAGGAGTGTAGAATGGCACTATACAGGCTCATGTGTAAGCATGCAGGTGCAGCTTTTTGACAGTGATGAACTGCTGTTAAAGCGTAAATCGACCTCAAAGAATTATCAGAGCCCATCGGAAGATTTTTTTTAAAAAAGAAAATAGAAGCAGCAGCTGCGATGATGTAAGTAGGCAATGTTCACAAAGAAAATACACGAGATGTATGGAGAGTACTGGGAAATGAAAAATGAAGAGTGACCCTGCAGACAGAAAGGTCTGAGTCAAGGGTTTTTGTCATGTTTCTTGTCACTGGTTTAACATTCATCATTCAGAGCAGTCTGTCAGAAAAATGCATTGTTACAGTTCAGTAAACGGTAAAATATTTTGTTTGGATAAAACATCCATCTAACGTCATGCATTGCAGATTAGCACAGAATGGCACTCATGGCTGGGACATCTGGTTTTCAAGACCCTGTCCTGTCAGATATAACTGTTGTAAGTGCACAAACTTTAGCCATACAAATATATGTACAGCGAATCAGACCACAATATTGATTTTACATTATTTTTTTTTAAAAAAACTAACAGGGTGGGGGTGGGTGGATAGTGTGTGTTACTTTTTAATACTGATTAATAGATCTGAAAATGAGGAAGTGGTCCAGCCCAGGGGATGGGAGGTGAAAGACGGAGGTACATAATGAAATTTTGTTGATGAGGAACCAGGGAGAGACTCACACAGGGGTTTAGGGCTCCCAGAAAAACCCGGTTCCTATGATGTCTAGAGGAAAGGAAGGAAAAAAGGAGCCATAGGTGCTTTTGAGAACTCATTTTCAGAACTCTTTGAGAACAGGGGAATTTTACATGCACATACAGATAAATAGGTACAGTTTCTTATGTTTTGGGTGGTCTTTGCTCCTAAATTTCATTTGAAAAAACCACAATTAAACGCATTTGACTTCTATAGTTGTACTAGTTGTCATAAAGATAGACTTAATATGAAACATGGTGGAATTTAAGGAAAAAAAAATGAAACAAGCAGACTTTCTTATCCCGCTTTTAAACTGTTTCTACAATCTAAAACCTTTTCTAAACAACCATAACATATTTATGTGTGTTTACATTCACCAGAAAAAACTCACTTAAAACTCTTGCAAAACAGTCTCCATATTTGATCAATTTTAGGTTTTAGCATGTTGTTGTGCTCTGATGACCGCCGTCTATTCATCAAGTTAAGACAAAACTGTGCAATAACTATATTTTTTATGTTTTAGTTTTTTTGGTTTGTTTTAAAATGTTAAAAATCCCCCCAACAGCCAAAAAAAAAGCAAAAAGAAAAGAAAAAAAACCTGCTACAGGATGCGTTCATGTGCAAACTGATATCCAAAAAAAAAACAAAGTTGGTTTTGGTTTCCAAACAGCAAGCTTTATAATGCAAACTTTTTGCAACACCTAATGTAGATTTATGTGTTCTGGATTTCATTTCCCCATTTCACAGCTCATAGATAAAACTGTGTTGGCAGTAATTTGGAACTTCTAAGCACACAAATCTACCGCACCTGCAAGATTTCAACAACTCCACTCTTTGAAAGTGCGTTGTCATGCAGAAACTATGTAAACTTGACAAAAACAAAAGCTTTGTTTAGCCCCAGTTTTTTCCCATGCTGTCAACTAGCTTCTCATATTGTGCAGAAATTAATAAAGTGTATGACAAAAGAACAAAAACAAAAAAAATAAACAAACAACTAAAGAGTTAAATAAAGGCAAGCTTGGTCACACGTCCATCAGCTATGTGGAATTTGGAGTGAATGAGTTTACGCACGTAAACTGTCTGGTGCCGTCTTTAAACCTATGTTAAAGATTCAATAAGGTAAAAATAAATAAATATAGCTATAATCAATAGGCAATTGATTTTATGATATATAAATAAAAGATGGAAATACAGACAGGGATCATATATACAGTGTAAGTGTCATTAAAGCAGAATGTACACCACAGACAGGTGTGATTAAAGTTCATTAGTTTAGAGGAAGTTTTAGCAAGCAGAACACCTTTCCGCTTTCTCAGTTGGGCTCTTTTTGGTCACAGTGAACTTTGACTTGAGAGAATGATCTGCTATCAGCTGATTGATTTCATTTTGCCTATAAGAAGACAACCTTTGACTTATCCAGGCTGCTTTGGACTCCTCGTCTGAGCCACCTACGCACCGTTTACAGGCCCTGCCTATGAGGTACACCACCTCAGCCAGGTTGAGCAGCACACACACCCCAGAAACAGCCAGCATGAACACAGTAAATATGGTCTTTTCTGTCGGCCTGGAGACGAAACAGTCCACCGTGTTGGGGCACGGGTATGAGTCACATTTCACCAAACGCACCATCTTAAAGTCAGGATAGATCAAGTAGAAGATGTAGAGAAACGCCACTTCGAAGAGTATTCTGAAGATGATACTAATCATGTATGTCCACCACAGAGCTCCTGTGATCTGAAATTTCTGGTTCTTGATGTGTTCCAGCTCTTTAGGGCTGCCGCGGCCCGTCCTCTTCAAGATCTTCTTGTCAATGTGTCGTCGGTGGGCCACATGCATGGCCACCAGCAGTGCGGGGGTGGAAACCAGTATGAGCTGGAGCGCCCATAATCTGATGTGCGAGATGGGGAAGAACTGGTCGTAGCAGACGCTGTTGCAGCCGGGCTGCTGGGTATTGCAGATGAAGCCGGACTTCTCGTCCCCCCAAACGCTTTCTGCAGCAACCACCAGGACCAGAATACGGAAGATAAAGATTACAGAGAGCCAAATGCGTCCGATACCAGTTGAGTGCCTGTTTACGCCGCTGATCACGGCATAAAAGGACCCCCAGTTCATCTTCGACTCCAGGTCTGGAAAGAGGAGAAAACAAAAAAGCAAACATAAATGTTCATTTAGGATGCAAATTTCATCAAACTTATTATTCCATCGTTTTAACCAAATTCTTCAACCTCTTTAGACAACCTAAAGTAACCTGTCAATAGTTTTCCGACTTTAAATTTCATTCGTGAAAATGGATTACCAAGCTAAACAATCTAAGACCTATAAACATCATAACCGGCATCCGTGTCAATTTGAAGACAAATCTGATGTAACAGTTTTTAGAGCTTTACCAGGCTCAGCCGGCGGTGCAAGCGGCGAAAGCAGCACCGGGTCCAAAGATGACCATCTTGAGGTGTGACCTGAACATCAAGCTGGACTCGTAAGGAACAGACAAGAAATGCCAAGTAGGCTGCTGGCTGTATAAGAGCAGGGGCGATGGCCTACCGCCATGCTCCGTCACAAGACGCAAGAAATCGAAGCCAATTGTGAAACATTTGCAGAACCACGTGATTTGCTTACTCTGTATTAATACTGTACTCCCAGACTGAACTACAGCCAAGCAGCAGACAGACAGAAAGGTTCTCTAGGGACACAGAAAACCTTGCCTATTTTTTGAGAAACATCTATAATTTAAGAAAATCCATTTTAAATATCAGGGTTTTTTTATATTATTGAATAAAACATGACACCTATAAAGGGTAATGGTTATGTGACCCAGTAGGAGGCCAAATATTTGCAGTTAAAGCACAGGGGCACATCTTCCATCACACACATCAAATCCAACCTGTATTCACACTAAATGTTCGTATAAAAAAGAATCAAGAGGATAGAGGATGTATTTTACCTTCAGCTGTGGTGGTACACAAAAATGTGTACAAAATGGGAAGAAATTGGATAAAATATTGTGTTTTTTAGCAAGCCAAAGGGCTGTTTTGAGAACACCATGCGTTAGGAAAATGCAAATCATTCCTCCGCCACTAGCCACTGCCCTGCACCATAGCAGTCATATGCTCTTATATAAACTATTTACATACAATGGTGCCCTTTATTGGGCTGCAACAAGACTCTTTAGAATTCAGATCAAACGCCTCGATTTCCGCCTACCCCGGGCAAAAGAAGGAATCTGTGTGGTCACAAAAGGCCTCAGCCTGCCACATTATTTATTGTGCTTGGCAGGGCAGGGAAGTGAAGGAAGCTTTTGGCCTGGGCCACTGCCATTGAGTGTCACTTACAGGTTACATCTACAAAAATACATTACTGTTAAGCTATTGCAAAGTTTAATTAGGTTTTATTAATCTCAGCTGCTCAAGATGATTTTCTGTAAACACATCACAAATTTGAAGACTTATTAAGCAGTGCATGCCACAAAATGCAAATACTTGCTTTGACACTGCATGTAAACCATTTTTATGTATATTCATTAATCTGTATGGGGTAGATTACCTTCTTACTTGCTCAAATTGTCAAAATATAAACAAGCTGGCACAAATGACTAAACATATCTTAATAGACCCTCAGGGATAAATAAAGTTTCTTCTGATTCTGATATTAGCTACTAGGCTAAAAGTATCATTTAGTATTGTGTCTGCAATCACTGAGCGCTTGCAGGACATGAACTGGATGAGCATGTCCTCACAGCTATATAAATACTGGAACCAGTGATGTAATTATTTTAATAATGCTATCCAGTGACGTTTAACAGCTGGTTTTGATAGAACTCCAGCAGCAGAAACAATCTCCAGTAACAAACTGAATCCAAGTGGAAAAACAAAGTGGCCGTTTGTCACATGTGTCCAAATGACCTACAAGCACTTCAATGTGTAATGAACATTTCTGCGTCACTTCTGACAAGTGTAGTGGGAGGGTTTGCGTGGCTCTGCAATTCTTTGAATGAACTAAAGCTCATTTACATCAAATCCTCGGGAGGAAGAGACGAGACGCATATAGTATGCATTGTGAACAAGTGAACGTTTTTATTTGGAAAACAAACATGCATACGTGAAAATAAATCTTCCATTGTTCAAGAACTCAGTATCAACTAAAGCAACATGTGATACAGAAATGGAGAAAAAAATGAGGGAAGAAAGACCTAAAAAAAAAAAAAAGCAAGCTATGAGTTACTTAATGAAGAGTGTATAGTGAGTAAACTGATACAGTCTATTAGCTGGAATAATTAGTATGTACACACTTCCCAGGGTGCTTCTCATTTAGCTTAATTATACATCATCACTTCTTTCATGATGCAGATATGACGCCCCATCTGCCATCAGGGGAGACTTTTAGTTTCCTTAAAGGTACCTCAGGCAGATGGGGTATTGAGGCATCTGACAGGACATATACACAAGAGTTATAAGTTTAATGCACAGAAAAAAACATTGTGTCTATATGAGGACACAACTTTCCATCTTTGTCACAAGAAGCTCAAATGTAATAAACCGCCAACATCACCGGTTGAATTGTTAAAATGACATCACAGGGTAATAACTGCTTGTTCTGGTGAAAACAGTCAAAACTGTCATTTTGACTTATTTTTCAACATTTCTTGTCCAATGTTATGCATCTATAGTTTATCCTGTCGCTGTAGTGTGTAGTTATATGTGTGAGCAGAAAACTGGAACGTGTACAGTGTACAGTACATAAAATGTGTATTGCTGTGTGTTTCATAGCTCTGCCAAGAGGATTAGCATTAAAGTTTACCCACCATACAATCTGAAAAGGACCCACAAGTCAGTTTCCTTTGGCACAATGTCAGACCATAAAAATGGATCAGAAGTTAATACCACTACAGCTTGCAATTTACTTTATGAATGCACCGTGTAGCTTTACACAGCTCGTCCCCCCCCCCCCCCAAAAAAACTACACAACCTAAACTGAATGCTTTGTCTGATAATTGCTGCTTACTAAATGTTTGAGTCACATCACACACAAACTCAAATCAACACTCATTGTCTGTTTTCTGAATTACTTCTTAGTTTGAGTGTAGCATGAGATGAGGTATTTCTCCCAGTCAGATTCCCGTTTTCGTGCAAGAAGTTGACCAATGCCTGGAAAAAAAAGGGAAAAAAAAAGGTGTAAAAGACAGGAAGATGAGTTCGCTCTACACAGGCTACAACGCCACCCTCTGGATAAGCCTCAATCCAAGAAAAGGTTTCCTAAGTGCAACAAAAACAAACTGAAACTTTCAAATTAAATTATTTTCAGCTTGTTTACTGCTAAAATAATAAAAAAAATATACACATTTTTCATTGGTGCCAGCAACACATCTTAAGATGGGTATAACAAAGCATACTGATTGTTGAAGTCTTGTAGAGGAATTTGTGTCTAATCTTTAATAGATGATTTTATCTTCTTAACAAGTCGTGATCATCACTCCCCGCTTCATGAAAAAAGAGACACATAGCCAAACACATATTGCGTTTATGAACCTTTGCTGGTGAATGTAGAATCAGGTCATAAACACTGACCTGCATTCATGGTAGCACATGACAAAAACTTCAGTACACCTCAGCATCAATATTCATTCACACATTTGCAGCTAATCATAACTTCTGCACGCCAGATTCTGGCTTTTCTATATTCTTTTGACAACAGCTTCAGTGGTTGCATTTATCTTTTGGTTCAGCTTAAACTAGATGAAATCTAGACTCGTCCAATCACAGAAAACACCTGTCCACCATTTTTCTGTCCACCTGACAACTCTGCAGCATTTCCCATATACAGGTTTATCGTTGTGTAATTCAGTTATATTTCTGGATGCAGCAGTGGACAGCGTTGAGTGACAATACTTTTCTATGGTATAACTTTCTGAGCCAGTGTGTCTATTTTTTAATCATGGTGCTCTGATTTCCCTTGTGGTACACCCTGCGTGCTTGAAGGTCAAAAACACCTCCAACCAAGCGGTTTCAGGTCTTGTTCTTTAAACTCTCACACAATCATAACATTGGGTAGTTATTCAAAGGACTGGCATCTTTACAATTTGGCAAAGAGAAATGATCTCCATTGACTTACTATACTTAACTGGTAGTGTTTTATCTCAGATTGGCAAGACATGACCCAAACTTTATTATTTATCAAGAAGCTTTTGGTGAAGGCTTCTGAAGCCATTTGTTTATTGCAGGTCCTCCAGAATGCCATTTGTTCTTCGATATGCTATAAACTTGTCTCTGTAACTGTAAGCGTGCGAGGGACGTTTTTCAATAATTTGAGTTAAATGTTAAACCTAAAATCAGAAGTTTTAGGTTCAATCATTACCGACAGATTTTATTGCTTCTTGGTGAACGCCCTATTTTCTTGCTTAGGGGTTCAGTACATTCACAACTCAGGAAGAACAATAACTTACTTTTTTTCACGAGACCAACATTCTTCAGTTTGCTATGTTTCGCATGTCCATTTTGAGCCAGTCTCAAAGATAGTGATGCACCCCTCCTGAAAAAGAAGACAGAACTAGTTTCTGCTCTTTATTGTGCTCCCATTATACGATTCACTTCAGCATTTGCAACTACTGGGTTACTTTATTATTCAACAAAACATAGCTTTTATACCAAAAAGATAAAACATTCAAAAATCATTATAAGTGACTTTATTTACCTTATTAACAATAAATTTTGGCATTTATAAAGACACATTGATGTACCTCATAGCTCCCAGTTTTCCCTTTTCCAGGAATAGTTCAACTGAAACTGTGGGACCCTGTGGGTAAAGTCTTGCATAGAGCGTCCTGTTGTGCACCATTGCTTTGAACCACCCAACTGCCTGCTCAGACCAATCTTTCCCATTAATTGGCGTCACCTGAGGGGGAGGAAAAAGACAAAGTGCCATGAACTGAGATAATGAATTTCCGTCACAGAGTGCAAGATAAAGCCATGACTAATCAAGAGGGCAAATGTGAATAAGTCTAATTAAGTCTACTTTAAAGCAGTTTATCAAAGATTTCCATGTAAGCAAATTGTAAATGGAGATCACAGAAAGTTTCCGATACTGATCTACTCGTACGACACTGATCTACTTTTTATGCATGTGGAAGACTGAAGGGCTACAGCAGTGAACAACTTACATTTGTAAGGGAAACCTGTAAAGCTTGAAGTGGTAGAACCGTCATTTCTTGCGGGAGTTTCTTTATTTTACATAGTGACAGACGGGCAGTGTCGCCGTAGTCCAGCCTTTTAACCTCCACCTTGATGGATGTCTCGCTCCTGCCACTGACATCTTGCATCCAAAAACACAAAACAAGTAAGTCTGCAATTCCCAAGCGGCCAGTTGGGCAAAGTGACACTGCTACCATCTAGAGGCTTGATTTGGAAAAATCATTCCATGCTCCAGGGAACCCACCTTTGCTTACGCCACATATTCTCATGACCTGAGCCCTGCACCACTGATCATTCTGGGGGAACCAACCGATGACTTGTGCTCCAATATCTGGAATACAGTTCTGCTCTGCATATGAAAGACTGGCTTTGCAGCTAAAGCAAATGAGAAAAAACGGATAAAGATTAGGAGGAAAAAGCTCAACAAAAATAATGAATATAAATAAGCGTCTATTGAAATACATGTTAAATGACTGACCACATCACAAGCACCTGCAGCTTCTCCAGGGAGTCGGCATGCTGAATGTAGAAGTTACCGGGGCTGATGATATGAGACACTACTATTTCAGTCTCTTCAAACCTCTGGAACTGGAACTCAGGGATGTTTACATGGTCAGGTGCTACCATTTCTGAATCAGAGCCGTTTACTGGTTCAGACAGTGGGAACTGCAGCGTCTGGTTTTTCGGATCCATGTTTATCTTAAAGTCCTCCATGTGAGCGAGTTTGTTTCTGCTTTCTTCAGCTTCCATCGCTTTGCGTGGACAGTCGTCCTGTAACACCTTGGTGAATATGTCTCCAATGTCCCATAATTCGGTTTCTGATGCTATCACACACCTGTAGATCAAAGATCCGTCTGACTCCACTCTTTTCACTCTGAAGACTGGGTTTTGGTTCTCCATGTTTGCGTGCAGTGTTTTAGGAGGCAGTGCATCCATCAGATCATTTCTCGCCACATGCCTGACTTGGTAGCTCTGTGTTTTAATGGTCGGTGACATTCGCTGCAGTGAATCTGAATTGTTTGCTTCATAAATGCTTTTTGTCCACTCCCAAACTGGGACCTCCACTGCACCTTTGTTTGCAGCTTTTGCTCTGAGGAAATGCAGCAGCTGGGAGGATGTTTGTTTTTGGTGTTGCACCTGGTTGTCACCACCACATTCCCAGATCATTAGTGGTTTAGTGTTACTGATAACTGGAAATATAGCTTGTAATGGAGGTAGTAGTATTTTTGGCTTTTCTTCGTTGATCTTGTGAGTATTTGCAGGGACACACACACTGCCTGGTTGGCTTTTTTCCTCAAAAACACCCTGTTCTGCCTTTAAATGACAGGAAGTGTTTGTAATGAGAGTAGTGAAGTTGGAATTGGGTGAGATGCTGCCTGACATGTCTTCCTGCTGCACGGCAGGAGGCTGGGGCTTGACGAATAGTTTGGGCCGCTCATGGGACAGGGCTGTTCCAAGAACTTGGACTGCTTTAGCTATGGAGCTTGCCATTAGAGAATTCTGCAACATCGGGCCGAACTTCAGGATGTCCGTCATCATACTTTTTACTCTTTGCGACTTCAACTGTGATTCTGCAGAAACCAAGATGATGAGAAGGATTTTAGCTGAAGATGCATGTAAAGTAATCCTCTTAATGACAAATTTGTTAGGAAAAAAAACAAACAAATGACCCTGTGTGTTGGAAAATAAGTCAACCCTGCATCTCACCGAAACTTTGAAACGAGGGAAAACAACAAAGCTGAATTCGTTTTTAAGGCTTGTTGTTGCTTAACAAATGTACCCTCCATCCTGCCAACAAAACTGATGTGCAGTAGCAAATGTTTACAAGCTACTTAAGACAAATCTGTTTTATAGAGAATCTGTACATCACCAGTGCAACCAACTGTGGGACTAATCCTCCATGCTGGGGGAGTAAGATCCTTATTTACAGCAGCTGTTGCCAGTCTCTCATCAAATGGCTAAGTTGATGTACTCACACACATTTTTGATCACATTTCAGATTCCCAGAAGTGTTTCCTATATTTTCAGTCTGGTATGTACCCATTAAAGTTTTGTCACACTCTGCTTCCTCTGGCTGACTAGCTGGTTGTCATTACAACCAGCAAAAGTATTTACACATTTCATTATTCATGTGGTCTCTGTGAAACACATGAATACATGCTGATGTTTAATTTAAAAAACATAGATATTTGTGATGACTGATTACACTTCATGTTTCAGTGTAGTGGAGGCTGTAGCATCAATGGTGTCGGACAAATACCGCACCAGGGGTCTGTTTCACAAAGCAGGTTTTCTGAGAACTCTGAGTTAGTTAAGCCTGAAATGAGGCTGAACTCAGGGTTTTCGGTTTTCAGGAAGACAGTTTAAATAACCCGTAGTATAAGGGTAAACTCTACCCGTTTCACGAAGAAGGTTAAGTATAACTCCGAGTCAGTTGCCATGGTAACAGTGTGTCTGAACCTAACCTGGTCGGCAGCAGGTTTTCTGCTGGAAACTCTGAGTTTATCTCAGTCTCCTCCCCTACGTGTGCTCAATTTTCTTGAATTAAAATTCCACTCGCTTTGTCAGTCTCGTCTTTTGCGAACATGACATGTCCGTTTATTGACGAAGAGGATGTGCTTCTTCGCAAGGAGTTTGGTATTCACCACGAAATCATGATTAGGCCCCGATTAGACGTTTTTTCATTCCCAGAAACGTATCTACCGAAGCGTTATGATTTTTTTTTTTTACTGCAAAATATATTCATGTTCGCATCGAGCCGTACATCACCAATAAAACAAAACGTACACACGCTTTAATGTTTGAATACATTTTGATACTTCCTCTTAAGTGTTTGCCAAGCCAATTGATAATCTTGATGAGCGTGCATTGCACGTGCATGCTGTTTTGCATAAATAAAATATAAAAACATACACGTTCACTCTCTGCAATTATCACCCACGTTGCCTGAAAACGTACTCACAATCACTACGGCTGAGTATTAGGGCCCCACTGACAAAAAAAAGAATGTGGAGGATTAATTATTTTCTCCCTTTGAGAATAAACCTGAAATGTCAAGAATAAAGTTGAAATATAGTTTCAAGAATAAGAATTTTCGAGAAAAATTTACATTAACTTGAAGTCTGTCAGATTAATGTGAACCAGCTTTACTCTAGAAAACACAATGCCTAGTGTGGATGAGCTAGTAACCTTGTACTTTAGAAGCTTCAGCAACAAGGATAATCTTTCCCTTTTAGCACATAAACACAGCATTATCATAAATAAGTAGGCCTATTCGTACATTGAAGAGACTTTATTTCGACTTTATTCTTGACATTTTCAGTGTGAACCTAATACTCTGTCGTATAATCACCGTACGTCTGCATTAAAACGTCTAATTCCAGAAAGAACGGAGACGTTTTTATTCCAAGCGGTTGTCATGGTGACTCGTTGTTTCTGGGATGATGGCTTTTTAAAGTCTTATTGTTCATGGTTAACCAACTCGGTGTTAATAAAATCAACTCAGAACAGCCGTTGTGAAACGGAAAACTTAGTTTCTTGTGTTTGTCACCTCAGAGTTATCTCTCAAACTCAGGGTTTGTGGAACCCTCTTTGTGAAACGGACCCCAGTGCTAAACGTGTTTACCAACTGAACGACCCAGTGCTTTCCATGCAAGCTTATTCCAGGAAAGACATTCCTCTCTTGCATGTTTTGTTTAAACACTTGTACAAAGCTTACTAGTGAGAAAACTTAAGGGTTGATGTAAACAGTACAAAGCCAACATGGACAAAGCCCCATAAGCAGCACATTGTCTATTACATGCACAGTCAGGTATAGATCCAGGTTTGACTTCACCTGTACTCTCATACTGGCAACTAAAATGCATGGTTCAGTTGTGACTTACCAACAGTGATGTCCTTCAATAAAGCTGAAAGCTTCGAAATGTGTTGATGT
Source organism: Pseudomugil tenellus (assembly GCA_037177515.1). Taxonomy (NCBI): domain Eukaryota; kingdom Metazoa; phylum Chordata; class Actinopteri; order Atheriniformes; family Pseudomugilidae; genus Pseudomugil; species Pseudomugil tenellus. The sequence continues at coordinate 23,337,311 of JBAMHX010000008.1, read as the reverse complement.
TTCTCATCTAAAGCCTTTGCCAGATTACTGCACGTGCTGGCAGTAAGAGATGAATTTAAGACACTATGGACTTCTTTGCAGGCCTGGTAGACAAGTAGAAAAAAGTTTCAGTGAAATGAGTTTTATTTCTTTCATAAATAATCAGTAAAAAGTAAAGCTAATAAGCTCAGACTGAAAACTAAATCACAAAATTCCTTCTAAATCGGAATTTTGTCTTTAAACCTGTACCAGCATTGATCCTTCTTAGCTTGTCGGTTAGCATGCCAATACTTCTGCACTGTTTCTTGCAAACATCTCCTCCATGCAGCGCTCTGTTGGTCACCCCACATATTTCCAATTGGATTTATGTCTAGACCCTAGTTTGGCCATTCTTAAACTTTGATTTTTTTCCCCTGAAACCCTTCTTTGTTGAGATGCATGTCCATCCATCCATCCATTTTCTTAACCGCCTCACCCAATTCAGGGTCGTGGGTAGCTGGAGCCTATCCCAGCAGTCATTGGGAGAGAGGCAGGGTAAAACCTGGACAGTTTGTGAGATGCATGTATCTAGTCCAAATGTATCATGCTGATGTGTGAAATTCCTCTTCAGCATCACCACAAGACACCACAAAGATTTAGGTCAAATGGGACCGATTCATAGAAACAGAAACTGTTCCTGATTATCTCCACTTTATAAGAAAGAAAAGCAAACCCAAAGCATGATACTGCCACCACCATATCTTACTACAAGTATAGTGTTTTTCTGGGTTATATATATATTTTTTTTAACATGAAGCCTCTGTCTCAGACCATAAGATGCTTCTAGAAGACAGTGTACATTACTCCCTAAATTGTAGCAGGGCTAGCATGTTTTCATTCACAGCATTTCAAAATACACTATATACTATTGACCTGTTTCTCAGAAGCAACTATCTCATTAGGCCAAACCTGACTGGGTGGTGATGATGATGATCATCATTCAACAATCTCTTCTTGTTTCAGACAGAGCACATCTCAGATGTTGGCTAGCCTTCATCATTCAAAACAGACCATAGACGGATCCTTCCAGCTTTTTCTATTGCTTTGCTTTTGTATCAGGGTTAGCCTGTTTTTTCTTTGTGATAAAAGGCTTCCATTTTGAAAACCTTTCCCGTAGTTTGTTCATAAGGGGAATATTGTTATTATTATCACATTAAATACACAACCAGCCATTTACCAATATTCATGTATCTGATTTGGGTGTTGCATTAAGTCAGCACTATACACAGAACTTTGAATTGCCTTTTACATGAAATATCCATACAAATAAAATAGCCTTGCCTCTTGGCAGTTCTCCCGATATAATATATTTTGAGCTGGTTCTTGAAAATCTGAGTTTTTGGACATTTTTTCAACTGTCTAAACAAATATTTCATTTTATCTGGTTTAGAAAACATAAACGGTGACAATACTAGCAACACTTTTAGAAGTAATTTTCAAAGCAACATAATTTATTTAACTTAATGTACTATCAGGTTACAAAAATGGTCATTTGTCAGTTTCGGAATGTATTTTAGCAAGGGTACCAAGCCCGCTAGTTAGGAGGAAAAATCCTTTTAGCTTCCAAAACTGATGTTAACATTACCTGGAAGGTGAAGCTGCGAAGGTCTTGCTCAAGCGAATTTCGGGCACTTTCCAGCAGAAACAGTTTGTAAATTAACTGCACTTTATGGGAGATGCCAATGGGGTGCTGCTGACGGACAACGGACATCTGTAGAGGACTCATGGTGTGTCTGCAGCCCGCCGTCCCTTTTCTCTTTCTGCCTCTCCTGCTGTATTACTGGATCAGGTTAGCAAGCTAGCTGGCTAGCTGGATAGCATGTCTATCAGTTCCGAAATGACTTTATAACGACAACTTTGCTTAACTGGTATGTTACAGACACAAAGAAAGCAGTAGTTCTTTCTCCCTTCTTCGTTGCCTTGCTTGTTTCTTCTTGTATTGCAGTTCTTCTTTAACCTGTCAGAGATTTGAGTTGTACACGGTTTATATTTTACGACCAAAAAGGGTCGGTAGAGAACATTCAATAGTCCACTAGCCACGTTGAAAACATGCTACTTTATGTTTGAAGAAAAAAAAAACTTTTTACCAGATAAAACGCCTTTACATTTAACTTAAACCCCTTAAATGTTTAGGGTGTCATAATTTGTCTTCGACACCCGCCCTCGGCCAGCAGCTACATGTGAACTGGGTCTGTGTTCACATTAAAGTAATTTGCTGAAGCTTAGCAAAGTTTAAAGAGACTAAGCAGACCTATGATCTGTCTAAAATGGAAATACATACTTTAAATATATCTGATATTGATTAAATGTAGCTTATTCAAAGCATGCCCTTTCACTTTTGAGTTCTATAAAAATACACAGGCTGAAATTGGGTGGATTTTTTTTTTAATCTGAGAAATTTTTATATTGTCATGAGTATCACATTATTATTATTTTATAAAATATACCATTTGAATTTTTTTGCCCATGTTTTACTCAACTCTGGGATGGGCAACTAGGAATTGTTCTGCTGAAACACAACTGACTCAAATCAGTGGGTAATTAGCAGACATGTGCAGAGTTAAGCTCCACATAAGTCTACTTATTAAGTCAGGTGTGTTTCAGAAGGGAAATACCAAACATTTGCAGGACTGTGGGGCTCCAGGACCAAAGTTGTCCATCCCTGTTGTATGGCATAGTGTTTCTCTGTTGCAAATAAACCACATATCTGGTCTTCACACTGCCCCTTAACTGTTTTGATGGGGTACAAAAAATCTGAAATATCACCAGACATGTCTGTGTCCAATATAAAACAGGGTTGAATCGCATGTGGGCCTTCATTTAGGAGTGGAAAAAAGCCTTTTAGGAAGCGGAGCCACATGGTTCACATTGCTACCATTCGGCAAGATGCACGCCGCTTTGTCAACATCTTTGTATTTGTTGTAAATTTAAATAAGAAATGTACTTATGTGCATGAGCATCTCATTTTTGATTCCATGTCCATGATCGCTGCCGCGCATATCTTGCTTTTTTTTTATCAAGTGTTGTTCGCTCAGGTCAGAAATTTGTTATCATGCCAGTAACCAGTAGGAGGGTTCCAGGGTTGTAAGGTCAAAGGGTTGAGACTGGTGAAATTATGGAAAAGTTTGAGGACAGGATATGGCTTGCTGGTTTAAAGCTCTTAAATACCAACTTCAATACTGGCTCTGTCATTTTTTTTTTCTGCGTTCTTGCAAGATGAACCAAACATGAACCTCTTCATGTTTATTGTTTTGTTTACACTCTATAAATTCAGCAGCTCCATCTGATGTGAGTTTGCTAATGTGCCCCCTGGTGAAATACTCTAATAGTAGACACTGCACACCATATATGGGAACAAGTATGCTCAGAACGGAGGCGGGTGCCTGCATGGAGGTAAGGTCACATATTCTTGGCCTTTACTGTACCTCTGGGGGCCGTCTATAAGGTACAAACTGCAAGGGTGCAAATAATTGTAAACTTTTAAAAGTAAAACAGCAGTACCATCCCGGGGAAAACTTGCATGCACCCCCCATGTAGGTGGGTGATGTTTAAAACTGCTTCCTATTCTCTTTTTTTTTTTTTACAATGGATGTCCTCATGATGATGATGAGACAGTTTATTTAATGTTTAATAGGTTGAAAACATTTCTGGGATCTTTCTGTCAAAAGAGTCAGAACATGACATGGAGAAGCTGCATTCAGCTTCTATGCTCCACATTTCTGGAACAAACTCCCAGAGAGCCTCAGATCAGTTGAAACACCCTCCTGTTTTCAGCTGCTTCTTTTTTAAAAATTTATTTCTTGCTATATTGTTTAAATGCTCTGTAAAGCAATTTGAATCACCCTGTGTTCAATTGTGCTATACAAATAAATTTGCCTTGCCAAATTGAAAAATTTGTTTTCCTTACATGTTTTAATCACAAAAAGCAAAGAAGGTTTATCTGTGTGGCACCTTTCATATAAAGGAAAGTTCTAAATGCTTTATGTAGAACTTTTAAAAGCATTACAGATGCATAAAAGACAATAAGTAATAGGAAAAATCTCAACAAAATCATGAATGAAAATTAAAAGTTAGCATCTGGATTTTATGCATAGCTGCATGAGAAAAGAAATGATTTCAACCTGGATTTATAAGTTTCTACATGTGGTGACAGTTTAATCTCTACTAGCAGATTGTTCCACTTGTTAGCAGCATAACGGCTACATGCTGCTTCTCCATGTGTACTCTGGTCTCTGGTTTGGACCAGTTCTAACACAGTTCTAACACTCAGTAGTCTTAACTGGTTTCTGTCACCTGCTGTCTGGAGATGTTAACTCTTGTGAATCTGTAGTAGTGTGTTTCTTCTCATGTCATAATCACGTTTTTAATGCCCCATTTGAGGGCAGTTTTTAGAGTTTTACAGCTTTAAGACCCTCATATGTCCCTAAACGCTGCAGATGATGGGATGGTGAGAATACGTGCACATTGAGTTGGGATTGGAAGCAACTCATTCTCTCAGACTCGTAGCTTCTACAGGTCTATATACTGTATATATGGTATATCCATCTCGCTACCAATTACTACATCAGCAAATATAAAATGTAAAACTCATTACGGAGTCATCACGCCATTGGGCGCTTTTTCATCCTAACTTTATGGAGCATTTGCTAATGCTGTGTTTTTTACAGTGGTGTAGCAGGCGAGGGACTTTATGAATGGTGACTTTGCTGTCATACACTCAGGTCACCTGTGATTCATGACAGATTGGGCAGGTAAAACAAATCCATGTGGAACTGGATCATACTGCTAACTTGATTGCCCTGTCAGTATACAGTATTAGCCATTTCTTTGTTTATGCTTAAATAAATATACTTCCACACATTATACAGAGTATCGGAAGTGAAGAGAGTCACCTAGTTCAAGTTCCTCATGGTGCAGATCAGAGATCTCGTGTGAGCTACCCACACCGTTGCAGCTGTCAAAGCTACCCCAATCACTGGCATCTCTGCAGAACATCTTTGAGTCCAAGAGCCGCAGAGAAGCAGAGAACATTCTGAGAAACTCCTTCCAACTCACCCATGGACTTTTCATTCCTGCCATCTGGCAGCATCCATGCACAGACAATCAGATTTTATTCCTCTGCAGTCAGTCTACTTAACAACTAGACACCACGCAACACCTCCACCTACTGTTATTTGCATTTGCACTATCTTGCACATTTATATGTTTTTAAGAACTTTCTTTTTTGTACATACTGATTTGTACATGTTGTCTTTTTTATTGCTTGGAACTTAGTTTTTGTTTTCTCTGAACATCTGGATTGTCAAAAGCCTCTTTGTTGCCCTGCATGTGACAGTAAACTTCTTGAACTTGACTTAAACATCTTCCCAGTGCATATTAGTCAGTACAAAAATCCTTCATTTACTTGATTTAAAGCAGTGATGATCCAAATTCTCCGTAATATGCTGTTGAACAAGCTGCTGCTATTGTCCAAACGCCAGCTACCGTTAACCACAATGTTGAAGAAAGAATATAATTTTCCACTTGCATTCCTTTGGCTTCACACCTAACATCCACAGTGTTATATTATTTGAGTGCTCTGTGCTTGAACATGTCAAGCTGCTACTTGATCTAGTACCCAAAACGTTACAAGGTGGGGCAACAAAGACATTTCCTACTATTATATTGCTCAAGAGCAGGAGTGATAAGCACTCTGGTTCCAGCGGATGTATCAGTAAGAGGACAGTTAAAAGAAATTGCTTAACCGGATGTCTTTCAGCAGATGCTTCACTTTAGTTCTGATACATTTTAATGTCGCACTGCAATGAGCCTTTTTCTCTAATCTGTGCCTGTGAGAAAATTATTTATGTATTTTTAGTGTGCTGTAAACCAAGGTTGTGTTTTCATAATGGATTTCAATTTAGTCTGATTTATTTTAAGATGGATGGTAATAACCTTTATGTGTGCATTTTATGGTTCAGTGAAAGTCAAGCTACCAATAAAAAGAAAAAAAATGTCCTGAAACAGAAACGATCCCACTTCTAGCTTCAGTGTTTTCATGAGAATTAAAACTCTCAAATGAAAGTTGTCAACATATTATTGTAGGATACAGCAAGTTTATTAAACACAATATGACTGGTGCAACAACTTTTCTCCATGGAAATAACAAAATATCCCAGTTCATCGGCTAATTCTATTCACAGATACAGGAAACAAATGAGTTTAAATAGCAACTCCTGTGAGGCCTTTTCTGTTGGCATCATTTTTTATTGTTTAGGCTTCAGTTTGTGGGATTGTGGGAATGTAAGCCTTTGCAGGCATCATAAGAATTTAAACCAAGGTTAAATGTTTAGCTGCAAACATTTCACAAAAAGATGACAGGCAGGAGATCTTCATCTGACCATTGATTTGGCGTTCACTAAAACCAAGCGGCTTGGGAATCAATGATGCCAATTTCAATCATAAAACTTAAACTGCACAGGTCACGCGAAGTGAGGCACCTCTAACAGATGTGAGGTGGAGTCATGAACAAAAGCCTGAGCAGAGTGAAAGCCCAATTATGAGTCAAATTGCACATGGTGTCTTGACTTGATTTCACAAATTACTTTTCGAAGCCATGAAGCCATATTTCTTTTAAAGAGGGGTCATTCAAAGTAAAACCCCCTGGAGTTTACTTCAAGAAACCATAGCGTACTCCTCTGTTTCTCACTGCGCCTCAATAGTTTACTCACTGTTTATACTCCGTATCATATTTGCATGTTTTATATATCAGACCATGAAAGATTTGTGTGTGCAGCACAGCTTCCTGCTGAACACGATGAGCACTGTTAGTAATACCACTAGAAAAATAACAATGACAGTTATTTGTCCAAAATTGACTTCCTCTGCCTCGCCATGATGCAAACAATATGATAAAGGACTTTTCATGTATTCTGTCATCTTCAAGTTTTGAACACGTGTAAAGCACTCGGTTCTGCTGATATCAGGCAGTCGGATCTTCATCTCCTTTAAGGCTTTTAGCCATCCGCTGTCACAGCAGTCAAAATTATTCCCGCTAAGAAACATCACAGTGAGGTTTTTGGATAAAGCGTGAATCATAGAATAGTTTAAAGTCATAAAAGCATTATTTCTTATGTCAATTTCTTCCAAAGGAGAACAGTATAAGCTGTTTGGCATCTTGTCCAGGCGGTTGTTTGATATGTTCAGCTGTCTTAGCGCTGGCAAACAGGGTAGAGACAGATTGGAGCTGCTTGTGTTTATCTCACTGATAATCAAGGACCGAAGAGTTGCTTGCACACCATGTAGCACCCCCTCATGCATTTCCATGTGTGGATTTTTTGCAATGTTAAGGGAAACCAAAGACATTCTCAGGAATGTGTTTGGCTGAAGTATCTTTATGTTATTTTCTCTGAGATTGAGGTGTTTAAGAGTCCTCAGATGCCCGAAAGCAGTGCAGTTTGTGCTGAGATGAATCTGCTGAGTTGAAAGTGAGCTGCTGAAATTTCCAGCAGGAGCGCAAGGCTGCATAAAATTTTCTTGCAGATTTAATGTTTCTATCTGTGTGAGCCCCTTGAGAAAGAATGGGGAAATGTATACAAGAGCATTGCTTTGCAGATTTAGATGCTTTAAGGAGCGAAAAACAAGCTGGCGAATGAGCCCTGAATCACTATAATTTCTTACGTTCCATTTGATGCTTTGCAGGCAGTTGTAGCTGAAATGCAGGGTTTGTAAAGATGAAAGGAGGCTCAACGTCTCAAGAGGAAAAGATGTGAAGTGGTTATAACTTAGGTCAATATAAAACAGTGGAATTTGCCTCCAGATAGCATGTAGGTTATTTTTCATAACTACGTTCTCTCTTACAATATCATTATAAAGAGTGTTAGTCTCAGATACCATAGCAGCCTCTGAACTAAAGGCACCAAGCATATTGTTCTGTAAATAAAGATATCTCAGATGATTAATTTTTGGAAGAATTGGAAAGTAAAGAAGTTTGTTGTAGCTCAAATCGAGAATTTCAAGGCTGTATGAGTGGTCATTCTCATGTGTAACAAAGAACTCCATTGAATTTCTGCTGAGATTTAGATATTTAACTTGATACAGTTTAAAATCACAAATGTTTGCAAGATTATTTTTTGCCAAGTTAAGCGTCTCTAATTGGCTCAGTGGTTCAAACGTTCCCGGAGTTATCTCTGATATCAGATTGTCGTCAATAGTAATGGTCCTTAAACGTATATTCTCTCTGAACAAGCTGCGGGAAAGTCTTGTTACAGCATTTCCAGTGATCTTTAGTTGATCAAGAGAAGGCTTGCGTCTAAGGTACAGCTCCACTGCGTCATTAGTCAGACCGTTCCTTGATATGTCTAAAGTTCTCAGCCTACCGAGGGACTGGAGGGCTTTGCTGTTACTGCCAGCATTGATGTTTAGCCCATTCCTGGACAAATTCAAATGCTCAAGCCGGGCCAGGTTTTCAAAAGCCCCCTCAGAGATGAGATCCAGCTGGTTGTTGCTCAGGTCCAACTGCTCCAAGTATGGCAAAGCCAGTGTGTGCAACTGTCGGATGAAGTTGTTGGACAGGTCAAGTCTTCTGAGCCTTACATCCAAGTCCAGAGGGACAGAAGAGAGGTTCTGGTTGTTCCAGGACTGCCACTTGAAATGGAAAGGACATTAATCTTAAATAAGAAAATGAAAAAAAAAGACTTGGATATCATTAAAATATCAAACCCAAGTTGGCTGAAAAAATGAACTTTGTAAAACACGTTTTCTACTGGCAAACTGGAACTTACCTTTGGAGCAAAAAACGTTCCTCCAATTAAAAAAAGGTCTTGGCTGAGTGACCAGAGTAGTAGGAAATTAAACAACATCATCCCTCTGCTGCTGTTGCTGCTGCCACAATGCCACAGTGCTGCTGTCAGAGCAAATGTACACACACACACCACCTCTTATAGCAACGCTTCCATTAAAAAAAGAGAGAGAGAGCAAACAGCTGTGAGGACCAGATAGGAAATCATGAATACTATATTTAGATAATTGAGACTTAATGCAGAACCTCATCTTTTAGATGAGAAATTGAAATAAATTTAAATTAAAACAAAAAAAAAGTTAAGATAACTTTATTTTAATTTGAAATTGAACAAAAATTAGTCATTGCATTAAATTAGATATAAATACAAATATGAAATGCAAATTAATTTATTGATTATCCATACAACTTTATATTTATGATGCATTGCAGTACTTACAGTGATGAGTAGTCTGATATCAATCAGGAAAACACGTTCAAAGCGATATAAATATACACATTTGTTTGTTCCTGACATAGCCTTTGGAAAATGGAAACTGGTCAAAAATAGACAAGAGGAACAAATAAACAGAGTGTGGGTGGAGCAGGAGGGAAGTCGTGGCGAGGTAAAAAGAGATGCAGGAGATGCTAAAATAGACTGATGAAAGGAGTTTAGTGGCACACAAAGGAACAGCATGGGACAGGACAAAAGAGACACCTAAAACATGTATTTTAAAGATAAAGAGTTTAAGAAGGTATGAATAAAAGAAAAAAACTGACATTTGACACAAACAGGCCATTTTAAAAGAAGTTTGAACAGGATTGCTCCTGCTGTCAGTCCTTTATCAGCATCCTCTCACACAGCTCTGTGTCAGCTTCCATTTCCTGCAATATTACTCTGGGAGCTTATCATCTTGGTACTGCCTTGTTTTAGTTTAACTGGATGACACCAAAAAAGGTTGAGTCTGCTTCCATAGAGATCAGGGCTGTTGGCCGACAAGGAATCACAAGTTCCAGCTCATCACCCTGAAGCAACTGCACGGTGCCTGTAACAGAAAACACATGAGCTAATCTGTTATTTCAACTAAATGTCTCCATTTAATTTTTTTTTTCGGGGAAACATTGTGCGAAAGACACATTTTTTTCCGGGAAAAAAAATCTGTACAAATAAGGAATCCTATATATTAGTCAGAATTACAGACATTTTCATAGAGAGAAGAATCAAACCATTTATGAACATTAAATGTTAAAGTTGAGACTGTTAAATGAAAGGTTTCAAGTGAAACAAAATAAAGCTAAGTTGAGAAGTACCCTCACTCCATGCATACCCTTCACCTCTCTCTCTCTCTTTCTCTCTCTCTTTCTCTCTCTCTCTCTCTCTCTCTCTCTCTCTCTCTCTCTCTCTCTC
>JBAMHX010000008.1:23306159-23326419 GCA_037177515.1 Pseudomugil tenellus | reverse complement strand
TTTACCTGCATGTGAAGCCCTCTGAGACAACTTGTTGTGATACTGGGCTATATAAATAAAATTGAATTGAATTGAATAATAGCCAGTCCATCACAGGGCCAATGCAGAGATAAACTACTGTTTGAACTTACTTTTAAGAAAGAAATGTGGCAAAAAAAACATAGGTTTTGGTCGGAAAATGCATTTAAACCAAAGCACCTCTGGAACAATATTCTTTGGACAGTTGGGATCACTGTGAAGATGTTTGGCCATAAAATGCAAAGCGTCATATTTTAAGGAAGCCAAATGCAGCATATCAGCACCAAAAGCTCATATCAACTGTCAAGTTCAGTGGACGAGGGAGGATTTGGGCTTGTTTGGACCCTAAATCTTGCAAATCAGAGTCGATCATGAACCTTTTCTATTGAAAAGTCACATGCAATGCAATGATACAGTTAAATTCCAGAGATTAACCCCACTGATTTGCTGGTCATGAACCAAACTCAACAGACTTTGGCAACATTTTGGCTCAATAAATAACATGGTGGTGTAATAATGCGTTGTTCATTTGAGCCTGTATTTCTTTTCAACACATTTGGAACTTATATAAAACATTACTATGCTTTTATGTTTACTTTTCCACTAAATGCTAAAATGCCTGCAAGTCATTATTAAGAGGGAGATAATACGCAATGACAGGAATAGCTGTCATCTCTGCTGTTAAGGGATTGATACCACTCTCATGCCTTTACAGCAGCTAAAAGAGCACAACCTTACTGAGTGAAAACAGGTATTCTGGCTCCATTTAAAGACAACCAAATCCAGCAGCAGTGATGTCTCGCTGACCTGCTGTGTAGCAAGAATTGGCTGGAGTTTCAACTGGCATCTCTTGCAGGCAGCGCAAGAGCTCGCTTGATCTCTTCCCGGCTTTAGTGGAGCTCCAACTTTGAATGACATGACCCATAACTGTGCTTGGACTCTCAAACAAAACCTGTGAATTCAGCAGAACATTAGGTGAATAGTTGGAACAAATAATATCTAATATCAACTTAGTTACGCTTGATTTAGAGTGACACAATACTTGTCCAAACACCAAGTAATAACCATCTTCTTGGACAACAATCCTGTTTTCCTTTTGTGAAATTGTATTTCCTTGCTGCGCAGAAACAGTCCAGGGGATAACGGTTATATTTCCTTCGGGGAAAGGCAAGACACACTTTCTCAAAATAATGGCAGACGGTGCAAAGCTTCAGCCAAAACTTTGATTTTCGTTTTACCTCTTCTGTCTGGTTGTTTGTTAGTATTAGCTCTTAACTGCAGGAATGATGTTGAAGCTGGCAAGAGAGGGGAATAAACATTCTTTAATTTTATTAACTTAGTGTATACTGTTTATGGTCTCACTACCAGAGCAGACTGTAACTAATGAACACATTTTCAATTCTCAGCTCCAACCCACGTCTGCAGCTGCTATGGTCCCTTTTTACTCTCCTAGAAGAGATCTTCAGAGAACTCTGAGCTCTTTGGAAAACACTTGGCTTTATGTCCTGAGAGAAAACAAAGCATTAAGATAAAATTTATTATTGCAGCGCTATCTGAATACTGGCTAATGGCATAAATCTCAGTAGTACAATGTCCAAGATGACTCCATCCTGCGTAATCATCGACATACCTCTCTTGTTTTAGACATCTTGGCCAGTTTCCCATCAACTCCCTCAGAACGTTGCTGATTTAATTGTAGAATTATGTCCCCTTGGAGTTTGTGAAAATCACTTTGTAAAACACCGGCTCTGTTCACCAGGAAAAGGCTGAGACAAAACATAAATGCTGTTAGCGATAATAAAGCGTTATAAAGCATATTGAGACTTGTAAGACTCCCCAAGTTACTCGAACGGGTGAGGTCACACATCAGTAAAATGCCGGAAACCTAGTTTCAAAATTTGTTTCTAAATGAGGAAGTATCTTCTCGCTGCCTCTCAAGATGGAACTCATTTAAACTGAATAAAAAATAAGAAAAAAATACAGCCAGCACTGCAGTGTTGTGAAACTTGCAGTAAAAGCCACATTTTAATAAAGACAAAAAGCCTCACTCACACAGTATCATCTGTTCTTGTCAGTGCTCGTGCCAGCTTTGTCTGATTTTAAAAAAAAGAAGTGAGGCTGGAAGCTTGTAAATGAATACCACCGGCTGCACAAACACAAAAGACAGACAAATGCACTTAGGCAGAAAATGAAAACATTTTAATCCATCAATCAACTCCATTTACAAAAGTATATCCCATTTTATATACAGTATGTACAAGCGTGTATTAACAACTGTTGCTTTTCTACGTGGATTCAGTAAAAAAATACAAAAGCACTGTAAATGAAAAAAAATTTTTTTTGCAGGGATGCTGTCGTGCAAACGTGCGGAATATATAGTGCTGTTCCTCCTGACTCCTTTAAATGGACTTTCTCCAATTCTTTAAAAGTTTAAACTCCTTGTTAAACCAATTATGTAAAACAGTTAAATAAAAAAAAAGAATGTGTAAAATAGCTGGTGAGATACAAGATTATCATTCAACAGCATGGGAAAGCATGTAATTACTGGCTGTCAGTGCAGTTTCCTTCCCTTTTTATATAGAAAGATGCTGCGTGTGTTGACAAAAGGGTGACTATAAATAGAAAGTTGTGTTTGATAAAAGACATGTGCTTCATCGTCAGGGCTTTCTCTTTGCATAGACTCATAGTGAAAGGTGACATAAAAAGTCTTTGTCCATTTTAATATAGACATGTGAAAGTAAACAAAAAGTCCCCCAGGGGCTTCCTCAACTTCAGTAGCCCAGAGTGTCCTCTGGACAAGTGCGAAACGTGGGCTACCAGTTGCTTCTAATCAATGTTTTGCTCCTACATCAGGCAGGATGAAAAGACAGGGCGACTCTGGTCCAAAAGCGACGGCTCGGAGCATGTTTCTCTTTCATGCAGAGGGGCCGGTGAATGCCCACTTATCCGTTCTGTCCAGCAGATGGAGCCTCTCCGAGTCTGACACTTCCCAGGAAGGTGGTGTGGTTGGTCATGTTGATGAGTGTGTACTCGTGCGCTATGCGTATGGAGATCCTCTGGCCGGCACGGAGCGGGCTCACCCCAGCCGTGTAGCAGGTGTTGAACTTGCGCTGACCCGTCTCGATGCTGCAGGTGCAGCGGAGGAACGGGCTGGAGTCCACCATCACGTCATAGCTGGCGATGTCAGTGAAGTTGAGGTAGTACACCTGGTGGTGAGCGGGACATTTAAAAAGGAAGAAAAAAAAATCACTAGACTGAGAGGGGTAGTCAGAACAAGTCCACATAATCATTAAAAGCCTTGTTTTAAACTTAAACAGCTGCAGTATGAGACTGGCCAATATGAGTTCTAGCTCCACATTTAGCCACAGTCAGAGGGAAATTAAATCAGCACGGTGCAAAAGTCTTGAGCCAATCCTTATTTATTTATAATTTGCCAGAAAAATGAGAAATGGTGCAGAGATTTACTGAAAGATATGCTGACAAACAGGAAGACAATGTAAGAGTTTTAACCGTCCGGCAATATTCGCACCCCACACCCCCCTTCTTTTATTCTGAACCCTTTCAGACAAGTTTTCTAGTAATTTGTTGAAGTAGTTTTCTGAAATAGTTCTGAGCTTCTTGAAGGACTTTCAAAGCTCTCTGGAAGTTGGCTTCCTTAGTTCCGTTCTGTCAAGATGATCGCATGCTACTTCAATAATACGAGATCTGGGCTCTGGGGAGGACTCGTCGCTCCATAAGAGCTGTTTCCAGTAATGTTCAGTTCAGTTCTTATGTCATTTGGCGCACCTCGGCCATCCCCACCCCCCCGCTTCTTTTTTCTTAAAAATGGGATCTTGACAACCACCCTTTCCATGGAGACGGTTTCTGATAAGGCTTTTGGAAAACAGTAAACAGATCAACGGGAGGACCAGATGCGTCTCACAGGTCATGTGTCAGGTCTTTGCTGGATTATTTAAGAAAATCACAATCAGATGCAGATAATCATTCTGTTAATATATCCTTTTTTAATCTGCTTTTTTATCTGGTTCCTAAATTTGTTCATATTCTTAATATTTTTCCCACAACACACGGCACACCTGAGACATTTTCAGCCCAACTCTTTCGGAAATACTTTGTTGGTGTAAAAATGCAACAGAACCCTCTGAAATGTTGTCTGGGTTTTTTTTTTCCAGAAGCACCTAAAGACATAAGAATAAGTTATTTGTCTTTGCATCAGGCTGCTGGTGAAAAGTTACCAAAGGATACAGTTTTATGATGTAAAAGTTATCCATTATTAGAAAACATAAATCTAGTTTACTTCTTAAGTAACTTTATTTATCGTTTATAGGTCAGCGTGAAGTTGCTTAATAAACAAAAAAATATTTGTCTGACTGTGATCAGGCACAATGACTGGCCTGAAAGCAAGTGGAAAAGAAATGGAAAAGACTTCAGAAAGCTTGGAAGACTATTACTCAAGACCGCTTTAGAAGAATCAGGCTCTTTGGAAGTGAAGTATAAAGAAACAAGGGCTGGCTCAGGGTTTTCGCACGGGGCTGCGTCATTCAAACTGTAGCACAATCAGGGTTTTTAAGCTCAACTGCCAGTTCTTTTAAAATCAACTGTAAATGTAAAGAGTTACGTCAAGGACCGTACTCACTTCTACCTGACTATATATGAAGTAGACACCGTCCAACAGCACCTCAAGCTGTCCGGTGCGAGAGTGCATTTTGAACACGCGGTGATGGATGGACACCATCTTCCAGTTCCGAAGGACCCCTTGAGACAGATCTAAACATGTCACAACAAACACACAAGAGGCAAGCGGTCAACATAAACAGCCTTCAGCAGTGTTTAACTAAAACCAGAGCTCGGCGCTGACAAAATATAAACCCGCTAATGATGCTTACACTCTTTTTTGCCGACCGAAACCAGCGTGGCGGCAGCCTCTGCTAGCATGCAAGGCTCTTTTCCGCCGTAGCTAATGTAACATGACTTCTTCTACAAGCTTGGCTTACTAAACATGTAATAGCTGTAGGATTACTGTAAAGTTAAACTATAATCTTACACAATATTACAGTAAATATTGGGGGGAAATATTTTAATTGCATGAAAACATTTGTGGTAATATTTCATAAAAAGCAGCAGAGAAAGAGCAGCATGTTTTAAAACATGGACTCTCTGCTGTAAACCATTACTGACATGTAAACAATCTAAAGTGATTTCATTTTCGATTTTCTTGTAAGCATGTCTTCTGGTATTACTCCAGATGTGGGTGTTTGATGTATGACACTGACAGGGATAATTCCTGCTTATTGGTCTGTGTCAAACACGGTGTTGTCTCTCCAGCTGAGCGTCAACAGAGAACCCACCTTCTCGCACTTGGATTGTTGTTTCCTGTCCTTGTAAATGAACCACTGCAGGCTGGAAGACAAAAAGATCTCTGGTGACTAATCTAATTCTCATAAAAACAGAAAGCATGCTGCTTTCATCAGGAACCACGTGTGGGATTAGATCAAATGTGAAAAAAAAAGCTGACATACTCTTACCTGGAATTCCTTTGTTTTGGTCTTATCAGGAACCCCTGAAAGGAGAAGGAAAGGACATGATAAGAATTCTGCTCCAACGCCACACAGGAATGAAAGGAGGGACGGTGATTAGACAAAAACAAACACTGACATAGTTTGAAAATAAATCACTGCTTTTCGGCACAATGTTTGACATCCTGAATAAGACACTCTCACTGTGCAGGCAATGAGTTAATCGGTTTTGACAACTTGAGCCCCCTTCTACTGTGGGAAAGTTGCTGCATGCATGGAAACACTGTAATGTAAGAAACAAGAAGAAGAAAAAGAACTTCTCATCTTGTTTTCATGCGTGTGGCTGGGGTCAACTCGCTTTTATTTATTTTTTTCAGGCTTCATATACCTGCTGGACCCTGAGCGCCTGGTGGTCCCTGTGGCCCAGGGGGTCCGGGGGGTCCAGCAGGCCCCACAACATTATTTCCTGGAATACCAGGGATTCCAGGGATGCCCGGTGGGCCCTGAGGACCTGGGGGACCCGGGGGACCGGGAGGTCCCGGCACAGACTTTTTCTTCCCTGCAGAGAGAGACAGTAAAGTATGTCAGCTCTGGTGCAACATAACCAGAAACCCCCCCTCGCCCACCCCTCTCCAATGGGCTTTATAATATAGGCTGATATGAAGATCGACGACCACTTAGATAAAGCCAACATCCTTACTGGATATGAAATATATCTTCCAGGAAATGGGCAGCACTTTTATCGATGACCAAGACAGAAGAACAGATACCTTTTCTCTTGTCTTTCCTTTTCTCCTTTCCAGTCGATTCTGAAAGGAACAAAAAAGAAAAAAAAAAAACAGCGTGATTAAACCTGAAACGATCTTCTGCACAAGCATCATCTCAGATAACGTCTCAAAGAGCCGACTCATTCCGTGCAGGTACCGTAAATAGGCTGAAATAACAGAATCAGATGTGTGCCGAGCAGTGGAGTGGAGGTATGTCAGTCTGTGGTATCTTGGAGTGTAGTAATTTGTAAGTGTGGTTTCACCTCCTCTGTATGAACAAGTGCCTTAAGCATTCACAGGCAGTGGAACTGGTGAAGATCATTAGAGAGATACTTCATCCTGCCAAAATCCTTTTCTTTGAATTAAGCCCAGATGGAGAATGCAGATGAAAGTGCGTGTGCGTGCGTGTGTGTCTCCCTCCTTAATTGCGATGCGTGTCGGTGTGCATGCGTAGAGGTTGGTGGGGCATAGATGTCACTGCCTGAAAGATAAAATGTGTGTGCGTCTGCGTACATGTTGAGCGAGCAGCTGAGAGAAAAAAAAAAGCCGTCTTGCTTGTGTTTACCATGTCATTATAACTACAAAGGCCATTTAACCTTAAAACCTCACAGTTTGAGTCCCACTCAAACATATGGCCAGTGTTTCTCCTCTGGCTAAATGACTGGATGCATCCGCATAGATTTCTCTTAACGAGCAGCTCTATCTGGAATCTGGTGCCCGTTAGGAAAGCTGAGAACGCACACGCACACGTGCAAACCCCGGACACGCACACATATATGTTATATACACACACACACACACACACACACAAAAGCACACATCTAAGGCTGAGATTACAAAAGCCTTTGTCTTTGTGCTGAGAGCAGAGGAGAGACCTGGGAATGATTAGTGTTTAGAGGCTCGGGACTTTACTGATTTATGTAGAAAGTCTCAAAGGTGAGTTTTTTCTTCTAATTTAAACACAATCATTGAACCCCCCCCCACTCCTCCCGCCCCTCCTCAGACACCCCACCCCAAGTATTCAGTGTCACGCCACAGACGCTGGAATGCTTTGTGATCATGGTGCACTTGTTGCACTCAGACAACTTCAAAGCTTTTTTTGTCCTTTTTTTTATTTGCATAGCTCAGATTCTAAACAAAAACCTCAAAAGCTAATGCAGACGTATTGGCTATGTGGCTTTCTGCAGAGCTATTGATTAACATAAATCAATTTGTTGGGGATTTAATGAAAGCCATCGCAGGCAGAGATGATAGATGGCCACCAAGTTTCGTAAAAATCACTGCAAGTGTCAGAAATGATCATTGTTACATTTCTTTTCTTTTCTCTTTTATATTATGTCGGACCGGCTCGCAAACGCAGCTGGATTCTGAACTGCTTCGCTGATGGGTGCAAAAAGATGTTTCAGGGGACCTAATATCATTTTGGGACGTAAGAAAAAAAAAATCAACATGGCGTCACTGTCTGTTTCAAATTGGTGCAACCCTGTTGTCCTTGCTTGCTATCCAAGTAATAATCACTCCCATTCCATCTGATCTCTTGCTCTGTAAACCGAGCGAAATTATGTGGTGGAGCTGCTGCACAAAGCTGTGAAAGTCAATCCCACAAAGAAGTGAGAAACCATTAACAAAGGATTTGGCAAATTTAAGAGCTTTAAACTCGACAAACCTTTTATCAACACTAACTAATTTCTTCAATACCAAATGAGCCCATCAGGCTGTTGCGAGCTCTAGCAAAGAGACCGATGAGGGTGCTTAGCTGCAGAGACGCAAACCATGCGTTGTCTTAAAGCCTCTTTAAGAAAGTCAAGGATGAAACAGAAGTAAATGATGACAAATCCAGAAGTGCGCACCTGTTTCTGGCTCCTTTCCGGGACTCCTTTTCGCTCGCTGAGTGATGCCCCTGCTGTCCTCTGTGGACTGGAAGTTGCCATTTCTGTACAGTAATCTCTCCTGGCAGGACACAAGCAAAATAAAAGTGTGAGAAGTGACATGAATGTGGCGTGCCACATCTTTAAAACACAGACCCTCTGAGCTGAAGCCACCTGACATGGACTCCATGAAAGGAGCAGAAAGGAATGAGTGATACAGGACTTTTTTTTTTTTTTTTTTTTTACCTTTGAGGGAAACCCACGCCACAAGTGGCCATTTTATTCTTTGAGTATAATGTTTGCAAAGATACAACTTGGGCCATTTGAAAAGATGTCAGCCGGCATATTTATTTGTGGCCAAGTCATTGTCTGTCCCATTGGGGCTGTAAGTTATCCTGTAACCCAAGAGGTTTCTGTCTGTGTTTGAGACAGTCACCTGGCCACGACTGCTCTAAAATTCACCTACTCAAACAAAAGACGGACATGAACTGCGATTAATCTGAGAGCAATACCCATTCATGGGGCACCTGGTCCCAGACCTATTATCAGGTGGAATGAATAAGCAAAAAAAAGTAAGAAATAGGATCTGATGTTGCTGATTTACGCTCATCCCTAAATACAGGGAAATGCTAGGCAACAGCTGGGGGGGGGGGTGTTCCCATGGGAAAGTGAGTGGTGGGACAAACCACAAGCCTCTGTTCTTTTGTGACCTACATTCACATGAACCCTGCGGTGGGACGCCCTGACCCGACTGTAACACTGTTAAGACGTGACCGCTGCGATGGTAAAAATGTTTCGTGCTAAAGATTTGGAGCTGCGAAAAAAAACAAAAAACATACATATTGTTCTGAGTCGCTCTCTGTTAGGACAGCCAGTCTGTGATCACATCTTCGGAGGATTCTCAGAATCAGACAAAGAAATCTGGCATTAGAAACACAAGACCACCCAAAGCCCTCCTTGTGCCGAGCCTCGCAATAAAATAGATTGTTTTTCGGTCACGCTCCCGGGTGTCATCGTAAATAACGATGAGAGCGTGAGGCATAAAGGCTCTTTAGTGGCAAACAATCAGACAACTTGCATCATGCTGGGCTGTTGCTTGCCGTTTAGATAACTGTGTGACACATGCAGCACCTACGAACAGAGCAAAGCCAAAAAGCTTACCAACACCCCCTCAATCCCAACCCCATTCCAGTTGGGTGCATATTCCCAGTTTCCATCTGTGACCTTCAACTAAACACATTTGCGAAAAGACAAGTCGACTCCTCTCGACAGCAGCATGAACTCCCCGTGCCTTTTTATGCGGCTTTGCAGCAGAACCACTGACAGACCATAAGAAGACAGACACGATAACTTGTGTTTCCAGTTTCTTCTAGACCTCATCTCAGATGTGGGAACCCCCCCCCCCCCCCTTCACACCACCTCAGCTCCCCTCCTCCCCCCTAACCCATCCCCTGGAGAGCAAGAGATGAGCTGAATCATGTCAAACACCCCCCCAGCCGGCTGCTTTCTGTGTTGGGCAATCTCACAGTAGTTAACGTCTACATCCCTGACCAGCTGCCAACCCCGTCTGACCCCATGAGCACGGGAATTTCAGTCTGATGGAGGAATATGTGTTGGAATGGTTAATCGACACACAGCTTTCCAGATGTTCCTGCGAGCAGAGACGTTTGCTGTTCATTTGGTGCGCAGGTGCTTCCACATCTTCTCTTCAGCTGCTGGCATATAGTAAGGGGGGGGTTAACCACTCAAAGGATTCGTGGTGTATGTTCAGCCATATGGCTTTACACTTTCGTCTGTTCTGACAGCCAAACATGATTCAACAGCCCATTTTTGGCCCAACATTAAGCCCAAGCTGAACGACAAAAAAACAAACAAGCAGGCTGCTTGGGCTACTAGCAAGCTGAAGCGGCCGGTATGGCGGCGAAAAAGCGACAAAGTGAATTTTCTTTTCATAAAGCTTCCATTATGCCATGATGAGAAATTCGTTTTTACACCCTTGTTTGCTTCATTTCACTTCATTACAACATTTACAGCCTTCATACCCTTCAAAGGCACGCAGGGTTACAGTAAATCAGGATGACAACGTGTTGGTATGTATGCCAAGTGCCAACTATTGAGTAAACTGTTCTTTTTCAGCACAAAGGGAAAATGCTATTAATTAGAGGGCTTTCAAATCTTCAAAGAGTCTTGGGGGTGTGTGTGGGGGGGTTGCCATTGTGTAGAGTGGATGCGATTCCCTGTTGCTTCGTGAGGATATGACTAAAATTCAATCGCCCCAGGAATATGTCATTTTTACTATTAGATTTTTTCCCCCTATTAACACTTACTATGAGCTTGTACTTTTACTAATCTTAGCATTTAGACAAACCAACCCTCCCCTATGTTAATGACGCCTCTTGATGATTATGATTAAAAGAAAAAAAAAACAAAAAGCTTCTAGCCCTGCAGCAACACAAGCGTTCTGGTCGTGATGTTGTTTCTTTAAGTTTGGGTCTCTTGCTGAAAAGCTGCAACCTGATCGTTGCTGGAGAATGTGAGGTTACAAAGTTGAAGAGGTGAAACTGAGGGCTGGTGGCTGTGGTTGCACGTCGGGTGCCCATCACCGCTGCACAGGCATTACTAACTTCAGTGGCATGCATACTCCTAAGAGCTGATGGCTCATGATACTCCTGTGATTCACACTCCTGGATTAGACGATGACAGCGTGTTTTCTTTTTAAATATCATACAAAAGGAGTGGCCTTCCTTCAGCCAATACCAGATGCTGCTCTCTGGAAGGTCATGTGTTTTAAAACATAACTTGGGTAATCTAATAACAGTACGCATAGATTGTCATCTGAAAAGGCCACGGAGCTCAACCTAAGGGAAATGTAGCCTGTCAGCAGCCAATCAAACTTCAGATTGTTGCAACACTTGCTGGCAGAGTGATTCCTCGCTGAATGCCGTGAATGCCTTGAGAATTTATTATTTTGGTAGATGTTTGTGACTTTGGACTTCATCTGCACTGGGCGTCTACACCATCTGTCTGTCAAGACGATTCAGGCTTATACGGAGGGGTTTGCAGTTTTATATTGTTGATGTTTCGAGCTCCTATGCCTTGTGATTTTATGACACGTGTGTCTTTACTGATTAATCTCTCAGTGTGCACAAATAAAATACTGCTGTTTTAACCAGTCGTGCACAAGTCACAATTAAAGTGGGTGACAGCCCAAGCGGACGCCTCGGAGCTTGTACGCTGGTAAGCACTTTGTGTCCCATCAAACTGACTTTTTTCTTTCTTTTTTTTTAATAGCCGTAAACTAGACTCCAGATGTTTCAGCATCTGTTCTCAGTGAGACTTTGAAGACACACATCAGAGGGGAGAATTATTTCATATAATGGAAATGTTAGGCCAGAGAATAAAACACTGTCTAAGCAAACACAATCAAATATTCTCCTGACTTGATATTTAACACATTTTCACTCACTAACATCAGGCCTGAATGAGGGTGACCCCAGCTCTCGCTCCCTTTAATTCCCAACATTACTCTGGTATCAACATTTTTTTCTTCAGGGTTACACACACACACACCTGGCAGGGGAGTTTTACTGTTGGGAACTGTGCAGATCTGCAGGACAGCTGGGGTTTACTGCCTTGCTCAAGGGCTTACCGAGTGTGGCCTGTTGAGGTACATGCTGTTTCGCTTGCTTCCCGGGATCCAGATCATAAATGACCAGATCATCTGGTTTCATTAAGAAGCAACAAGAGGGATTTTGAGAAGTGTGGGGTCTTAACAGCTTTCCAGAAAAGAATGAGTTTCTCTCTCAGATCTCTTCCTACAAGGTTTTTTTAAATTATTTCTCACTCACATCTTTTAAATAATCCAAATATCTCAGTTTGTATTTTTTCATCTGAGAATATTTTCTATCCAGAAAAAAAAGCCTCAAACTGATTTAGTTTGTTTCAACGATGGCCTGATGTGTCTCGTGTTCCAAGTTAAAGCTCAGTTCTTCCTCTGCTCAAGGACAGATGCACAAACCTGATAACGGGGTTGTAGTATTACTGCTTATAAAGCCAAGATTTTTATCTGGCACTTTTAGCCCCAGCTGCCTGCTTTATATCAGGTGTATCTGCAAAAGGAGACTGCGAGCTTCCCAGACGGAAAGAAAGGCCTCAAAAAGGCTGAACTGTGGGAGAAGAGGACAGGTGGTTGCTAAGCATGAACAAATAAGCCACAGAGCAAACATGTCTTTCCATTCTGTTTGACGCATGAAGCAGCTAAAGAGAATTATTACTCCTGCTTATAATTTGGTTTGGACGCGCTTGTTTAAAGTACTAAGATTGATTTTTGGAACCAGCCCTCCTGAAAGCAATCAGACACGCACTAAACAACGCATGCTGATCTCTTTCCACGTTAGGAGAAACCACAACACCTGCCTTTTTCAAAACTCAACTCAACTGAGCTGCAAGAAAAAGAATCAATCTGGGATGAAACACACAAACGCAATCATATGAAAAAAAACTCATTTGTTCCATGCTTGTTATGTCAGATGTTTGCTGACGTGGTACGAAGCTTCCTCTCTTGTGGCCACCGTCTCATGTCATGTTACACTTGTCTGTGTACCTGCAAATCACATCACTGCGGTGCCTTTGATGAGGACTTGTGTGAAAAATCTTACCAGCAACTTTTAGCTGTCCAAGAGAGAGATTCTTCAAAGGGAACGCCTAAAAAGCTAACAAGTGCGGCCGCTGCGTCCAAATGCCACATGCTCCTGTTTCTCCAACTATGTAAACTGTGGGATGTGTAATCAGAGTTGTTTAATGCAGACATCTGGCAAAGGCAGCATCACAGCACTGTTAAATATTTACAGCTGGGCCACAGTCTTTCACCTCATGGAGCGTCACCATCTGGGTTGAATACCAGGACCGTTTCAGTCAAGCTACAACCAGTGGAATCACTACTATCCAAAATAAGCTCAGCAAAGGACACACAAGCAGCTTGGGGAGTCCGAGAGAGGAAGATGTTACAGAGGACATCCAATACAGGTGATGGATAAACGCGTCCGTCCCGGATAACCTGAATTTCCCTCCGAGCAACTATTAAGCTGGCTAAATGTTCAGCCACTTGCCCCCACAGAGAGGATCGTTTTCTCTGTGAGAAAAGGTTACACAACCGCAGATGTGTGAGAGGTACACACGGTGGAGTTAGGAGTGTGTGTTGTGGTGCAAGAGGCCGTTGCCAAAGCCACAGACAACACAATAAGTGTTCAATCAGCCTGCTGCCAGAAGAGAAAACACATGTGAGACAATGTTGGCTCTGCTCCAGGTACCAACTGCACCATCTAAGTCCTGATGAATTTACATCAGCCCTTGGGCTTTGCACCTGCTGGGGATCCAGTTAATTTGCTGTCCACCTGCTCCGGCACATTGACTGACCCCCTCTCTGTGATTCCAGCTGGGCAGCCTGCCTAACTTCTGAGCATCTACCACTTTCTGCTGGAAACAAGAACAAATTGGGTTAAATGTATCTAAAATAAGACAAACTTTCCTTGTTTCCCCCCAAGCTGACAGTTAATTGAAAGATGCCCCTTTAAAAGCTATTTTCAGTGTTTTATGAGACCTCAATTTGGACCAGAACTCCCAACACTTCATTCAAAAATGCCGCAGCAGGAACCTTTGGCCAGGTGACAAGAGGAGTACATCCGTGTCCAAGAGCGTGAATCACGCTCAGAAAAAGCGCAATGTCAATCATGTGCGCACAACTTCGTGACAGGCTACTGTAAAATAACTTGCCAGGAACATGCCATGACAGAACACAGAACCTGACACCGTGATAACGGAACAGGAGCTCTGAACAGAGGTGAATGAGCATGAACAACCTTTTTAGAAATGGAGGAAATATCTTGAACGTCCTTATTAATATTATTTTTATTCATTTTTTATTCTCTCACCTCATGAACGTCTCCGCCGCGGCTGCTGCCGGGGTCCACGCGCGGCTGTCCGGGCGGGAGCACCGCCGCCGGGTCAGCCGGGTCACTCCCGGTAAGTGTCATCATAGAGTCCCGCTTCTGGAGGATAATTTCCCTTTTCACTTCGGACCGCAGGTCCAAATAGCAGACAAGGGTGACTGCGTGCAGAGTCAGCGACAACAGGAATAATCCCAAGAAGACAAGAGTGCTGCTCCGACTCCTGCACTTCTTGCTGCACGTGCAGGGAGCCGCTCCGGGCATCACTTTGTCCGGGAAATCCTCCGCAGATGAACCATAGCACGCCATTTTCGGACGGTCATATGCTCCTTATCTCGGCATAATCTGCTCGTCTGTCTCGCGCGGACCGACGCTATTCATTTACGTGGAGACTCATAGGTGCTGCAGCAGGTCGCAGCAAACTTCTTCGAGTATCTGTAGTAACAATGGGGACACGCCCACCTCTTCTGTGATTGGTCCGGGACACTTACTAGCCCAAACAGTCCGGAGTAGAGGTTGGGGGCCGGAAGCAGCAGACGCGGTGATTGGGCGACACCTAATGGACAGAGATGGCTACTGCAACACCCGCGACACTGATGCTGTGAGACTTTACTCTTATTTGTATATGTTTGTTGTTTACTCTGTGGTTCTTACGCAGCACCTTGAGGCAGGAAAACCCATTTTGATGACGTTCTTGCAGTGATTTATTTTCTTTTACGCGCGCATAAATTCAGACGGGTGGTCACTGGTGTAATGTATATTGTTTATACATGTTTTATGGTTTGGATATGCAATTTTTCACTGGTGGACTTTGTTTGGCACTATGTGGGTGGCACTTGGGCGACCACAGAAACTCCGGTCTTGTGTGAAGAGCTGATTTAAAACCTTTGTAAATATAGCCTGGTGTTTTTGTTGGGAAAAAGAGCAAAACTTCTGGGGTTGTATAAAAAACAGAAAAGCATGGAAGAGACATAACTATAGTCAGACACAAATGAGTCTATCAGGCTGAGCTGGTTTGGAGGACAGTAGGTGTCAGCATAAGGTCACCATCAAATATTGACATGTCACTTTGGTGAGGATGAGGAAAAGTTTGACATTTATGTTATTAAAATAACAACTCAAGATAATGCTTAAACAAGATCAAAACAAAGTTTTGAGGTATCTAGAATTCCACAAGGCTGGACAGTATTTTCTGCATTTCTTAGAACAAGGAAGCAGAGGGACGATGCATCAGTCTGTCCTTGAGCTCCGAGGTGATGAAACCAGTGTGCTGAGTGGAGCTGAAGCTTGTGGAAGTTGATGGATCACCACGTTTGATTGGCTTTCGGGCATGTGCCACTAAGCATCTGTCTTTATTTCATGGGGACAAAACCTGGCGTTTGCATTCATTTGGCCGACATGGAGGTGCTCTGCTTCATGATAAGAGCTCAGACTGACAGATGCAGAGAAATGACTGGTCTTCATTTGGTATTTCAAAGTGGAAAAAATGAAGAAAAATAACTTTCTGGGAAGAAAAAAAAAGAAGAATATTTCATCACTGCAAAAATATTTTGACAAAATGACTTCAGTCACAATTATATTCCTATATTTGTTTGGAATGATTTTCTAGTTAATGCAGCTGTATCACATTATTCGTTACCCCTGTACAGACTGATCTATTTTTCCAACTCATCTGCAGAAAAAAAGGTTATTCTAGTCAGCTGCCACTGAAGGGCAGCATTGCCAAGCCATAAATCAATGAGACTGCATTCCAGCTTCCTAATGAACTTGAACTTAAAAGACACATAAGGCGGCATGATATTAGTCACTTAATTAAATCTATATATGAGATTTTGCATTATATTTGTACAGCTTTTCTGTGGACTATTGATCTAAAATTAAACCCATTTCATGTTTTTCCAGGGAAGTCGTTCCTTCATTGTTCTCAGACAGAGAAATCGAAGAGAGAAAGACATTCAAAGTAACCCTCATAGGATATGTGGCTAAGCCTAAGCATGTTCGCCACGCTTCTCATTCAAGCAGCAGGGAGTGTCTCTGAGAAGCCGGTGATTCAGGTTTGCAAACATTAAGCATCTGCATTTTCTATCATTTTGGTCCATTTTCTTATATATCGAATCTTTCTTAGCATGAATGCAGTTGTAGGCTATTTGCTCTGCTGCTTTCATCTTGTTAGATTTTTTTCACATTTTATTGGTTTGTTTTGGGCAATGATGAGGTCAGACGGTGCTGAGCTGAAGGTCAGACTCGACACAGTGCTGTCATAGCTGCTGTTTTGCTTCAGACAACACAACTCAACGATAAAGCCTGTGACAAATGAGAACAGTTTTGTTTTGATTGGCTGTTTTTTTTTTCTTTTTGTTTTTTGGCATCAAGAGAAGCTGGAGTAATTCTCAAAACGCACCCCAGGATTCGATGCAGCGTTCATAAATGGTGTGCCACTCTATCCCCTCCGAGCTTATAACAAGATTTAGAGGCTTTCTATGCCAGATGATAGAGTTTTGCAGGACAAATAGGCACTCTTATATTTTACCAGGGAAAGTGGAGAGGTGGGCTGTTGGGGGCTGTTTAGTCTGTGCAAAAGAGTTGCTATCTGTAATTTCTTCTGCCTCCTACATTGAATGATGAAAAAAAGTAAAATCGACTCACAATTGCTATTATAAGGTGTCACATGTAAGTTAAAGTGATTCATATATGCCAGGATAATACCATGAAATATTACAGCAAATTGTTCCAGACCTCTCCACCCCATATTTCGTTCTCAGGAAGACATCTGTGCCCTGAGCTGCAGAAGCCTAACCTTAGCTAATTGATATGCTGTGGCATTTGATTTTCTACCTATAAATCTCCTGTAAATTGGACCACGTCTGCCATTTCCTAGAATGATTAATTCACACTCATTCAGGGTGTCCATCTTAAGAGTGTCTTTCAAGATCAGACAGCTCTGCCTTTATCTGCAGGTCTATTTGCCCTGTGCTCCATTTGTTTCCCTTTTTCCTCTCTGTTTCTGTAAGGTGACTTTAGTGGGAAAAAAATCGAAACAGTGTGGGTAAACTTAAATGGTTTATTAAAGTTTCTCATGCAATTAACATAGTTTAGCTCAGCATTAAGCTTATTTTGTTAAATAGGAACAGAGTAAATAAAACAGGAAACAGGGATAGTAATAGGGTGTTCAGCTATAGGGACTTGTTAGTTTGTGGAAGGAAATGTAGAGGTAGCTCATAGATTTTTAAAAGAGCTCAAATATTGTAATTTGAAATTAAGATTACAATATAAAATATATATATAGTTAGGTGTATGTGAAGATATTAGTCAATTTGGCCTCCTAGAAGTCTTTAATCAGAACAGCAAGAATACTTTTTTTTATTACAGACCCACAAGTGATTCATGATTGATGTATTGTTGATTATAATTTAAAGTAGTGATAATGTAGTTCATCAGAGAGCCTAGACCACAGAGGGATTACAAGTAATAAGAGTCCATGCATTGTGAAGCAGTAACAGAGATATGAGCCGGTCTGCTTTGCTCATCCAATCAGCCCAGTGACAGCAGGTCAGCAGTGAATCAAGTCTGACCCCCAGTACTTCTTTTTTCCTTTCAAAATGGATGATGATATAAAAAAAGACATATCTATCAGGCCTTAAACAGCATCAAAGGGATTTTCTGTATTTTTAAAAATAGCTACACATAGTTTTATTTATTTAAAGTTGTCTTTGCAAATTCTCTTATGTATTAATTACCAAGATTAAACTATGGAACATAAGGTATTTGTTGTGTGGCCCTCTTCTGATCGGTGGATCATGCGTTCGGTTCCCACTCCGCCTGAAATCTGCATGTCGAAGTGTCCTTGAGCAAGACGCTGAACCCCTAGTTGTTACTGGTGGCCAGGCTAGTGCTGGCTAGCTCTGACGTTATCAGTGTGTGAATGTGTGCGTGAATGTGTGAAAGCAGGATTCATCGAGAGATGAAAATAAAGCGCTATATAAGTGAATGGCATTTACCATTTAGCCACTGTTAGCTCACATGTAGAGATGCAATGCTAAGAGCTGCACTATTGCTTCTTGCGTTAAGGAACAAGAGACCATATGAATGGCTAATGCTGCTCTACTTCTGTGTCATATTTTAGCTACATACTAGAAAAGCTGTTCTCTGGCCAAATGCACATGGCACTTTTCAGGTGCAAATTCTTTTAAGAGTTCTAATTAGTCCTTGAACATAATTACAAGTCAATATTAATACTTTTACCACATGAAAACTTACTGGTTATATGTTTTTACTGTCCTGAGCATCTGAATTGCAGTCACCTGATCTTTCAAACAAGCGAGTAAAACACATCTGCTCCTTGAACCTTGGAAGCTTAATATAGATGTAATTTCACTCTTATGAAAAGGTAACATTATTATTAACAACAACAATAATAATACTAACCAATGCTGCATGATGGCGCATTGGTTAGTATAGTGGTCTCACAGCACGGCTGGGAGGAGGAAAACCAAACTCCTTTATGCATGGGTTCTGTTCTGCATGGGTTCTCCAGCTTCCCTGCAAGCCGGAATTGATTCAAGCAGTTTGGAAAATAAATGCATGAATGAATGATAATAAATCAAAGTTCTAAAATTTAACTACTATCCTTGCACAACTCTGAAAAATACTTCTTCTTGACGCTCCAATGAGCCCAAACCTTATTTAAATATGGTCCTCAAACCTTTACATTAATTCACATATTTCATGGGAATGTGAAAATAAAGGAAATTTAACAGAACCCTTTAAATTTTCTTTCTTTGGTTTGATAAAACTGAACAAGATAGAAAAGAAAGTGAACATGTTTAGCTGGATTACTGGTGATGCTAGAGTTAGACCAAGTAGGCACGAACTAAGATTCAGCAATAGAAACAAACAGGAATGACGATAGTGTGTTGTAACAAATAAGACTGTAAGTGTTAAAAGATTAATTTAATAAAAATAAAATGAAAAAAGAACTACCTACAGAGATTACTTTCTGAAGACAATGCAATTCTTCCTGCAGACATTTTGACTGTGTATTTAAACCATACAAAGAATTACAATTCAAAGGAATATTAGTATTGCAATAAACTTTAAGAGAAAAAGGCATCAACAGAAATTCTATATTAAAATAGCATTAAAGATAAATAGGGCTGATAAAACTGATATTTGGATTGGAGAATTTGTGAAATTCTGAACAACAAACGTGGAGAAAGTTTGGATTGAAGAATCTGAACAGATGTTTCATTACATTTAAAATGAAGAGTCATCAAGTTGAAGCTAATCTGCAGCCCTGGAGGGTATGTGAGAAAAGCCCATCATATATAAGAGTTAACAATGTTTGCAACTGCACGATTTCTGATACTAATTCTAATATGGGCAATATTTTGGGATCTCACTAACCAAATGCTTTAGAACTCTGAACTTTGAGACTATGATTAATAATTTAACTGAACAATCTGGTTCTCCTTTTGTCATAAAAATAAACAACTTAACAGGAAAATACTTGCTTACAATGGCATCCTGTCTTATATAATCTGAACATGAGAAACATAAAATGTACACATACTGTCATAAAAGTTTCTGAGCCTGAAAGCAATTTAGTTTTTGGCAAGTTTGTTTGATTGAATATATTAAACAATGATATTTCGCTGAAGAGGCTGTCATGTCTTGCCTTGTCTCACACACTGCTGTACTCCTCCATGAGCAAATTTCTATATTACCCTGCAGCTCTTTCGGCAGAGGCACCACTCTGGTATACATTAATAAAAAGCAGAGGAAATGTAAGACATACAACATGCTCACATGACTCAAAGTGAAGATCTGACGACACCCCTGCTGTATAAATCACGGAAGATCATCTACGCTGGGGATATCAAAAGGAGCAGCAAGGCTTAAAACGCCTGTTCACTTATCAACATTTAATTAGCTAATAATTCAGTTCTACCACAGCAGATTAAATTAAATTTATGTTGTAAATTTTTAATCATTGTACTGCATGCCATTTTTCAAACACTTAGATGCTTCAGTTCTCAGGTTAACAGATTTATTTTTATTTCGGATCTTGTAAGGATTAGATTTCATGAGGTTTCCTGGAAAAGATTTGGAAATATTTACAAAAACAAAAACAAAGCAGTTGCACTTCT
>JBAMHX010000008.1:23283056-23297280 GCA_037177515.1 Pseudomugil tenellus | reverse complement strand
TCGTGGTTCCCAGAGTCTATAAGAAAACAATGGGAGGAAGAACTGATTCCCTAATTCCAGTTTTCCTTCTATGTGCCCACATATCTGCCTAGATTGTTTCATTTAAAGATCATGCTTTAGTGTCAAGAGGTTTTTAGGTCACATTAACTTTCCCTCTTTACAGACTCCGACAAGTGAATTAAGTTGTTTTTATATGGATGACATAGCCATGACCAACTAAATCAACAAGTCAGTAAGTAGACCTTGTTTTGGATTTATAAGAGTGCCATGATACACAAAGCCTAAAATGATCCAGTTTTCTGACTATCAAGATTTAATGTTGCCTAGCTTAGAGAGCCTGTACCTGAAGCACACTGATCATAACTCATTTCACCCATATGACAGAGAGCTAAAAACCAGCAGGGATCCACACATTTCCAGCACGTCTGCAGCAACACAAGCTAAACGAAGGGCAGATCTGAAATGTAACCTCAACTCTAAGCAGTCAGTGCAGCATTGACTCGCACACTAGCGGGTGTGCAATGTCTTGTTCAAACCATCCATTTCCCCATGTTCCTTTAGCTGGAGATTGCTAAAGAATAGCTATCAATCTATTTCTAATCACAGCTTGTTTAGAGTGAAAGTTTTCTGTGTATTTTCTAGTACCAATCTAACATAGTTTGAATTTAAATCTGACCTTGAAAAGTGCCTCAAAGCTATAGCTGTCACTGTCTGTTAAAAAATATTCTGCTGATCATCTGAGCTCCTTCACGCCTTCCATCTCCTTCCCTCCATCTCATTATCTCTCCAAATATCATAACTTATTCAAAGGCCCTTAAAAGGCAGACTATAGCCTGACACAGCAATATCCACCAAGCGTCTGCCAGTTCATTAAAAAAACTCATCTAACATGCACAGCACAAACACTCACACTAGCACACATCAGCTAATTCAGCTTTTTGGATGCATTTCCCTGTGTTGCTAATAAGTCTCATTTAGCTCTTATATAGTGTCCTCCGATGTAAGACCTTGATCTGGAGGGGCCTTTTGTCAAGAGTGCACTGCTGGCTTGACTTTATGCCGCAGGGAGTAAAATTTATTGTACATCTGAGCAGAGTGTGCCGTCAACAAACCTGTAAACAACCTGTGCAGCTTTGGTCTGTCACAAGGAGAAATGCTGCTCTTAAAACTTTTACTTGATGCTGTCAACTGTCATATGTCCTAAAAATTTCCCCTCCTGGCATCCAGTGCCTAAATTGCCAGCACCTGGTTGCCATGTTGCTTGCATGTTTTTGATGAAAATCATTGCAGAGAAGGAATGCTTTTCACTAGTCTCTCAGTAGAATAGCTCAGGGCTTTATTAGGGACCATACGCCTGTCTGACAACCCTCTCCCGATGTTGTGTTAAATCCCATATGCGGCTGTGTGTTTCTCTGCATGTCTCACAATTTGCCTGTGTGTGCGTATGTGTGTACTGTTAGGGTAAACGGCACTCTTCAGCTTTATTACCTGGCCATGAATCATGAGCCTTCATTACAGCCAGCTCATTGTGCTCTGAAGGTTAAGCAAACCAATTAGAGTTCCCCACACGCCGTTGGGGTTCTCAGCAACAACTACATCCCCACGTCTTGCATTTTAAACAGGTAGATGAGTGAGTGGATTAACAATAAAAATAAAGTAGGAACAACAACAAAGAGGAGGTGGGTATGGCTAAATGGTTGGAGGTACAGGGGAGAAGACTGAAAATGTGAGGCAGAAGAAGCTAGAAGAGAGAAGGAAACAGACTATGAGAAAAAGAAAAAGAAAGAAGCCCTATTAAAAGAAATGACACCGTCATGGTTCAGTGAGCGCCTGTACCGGT
The DNA here is from genome assembly GCA_037177515.1 of Pseudomugil tenellus. NCBI lineage: Eukaryota > Metazoa > Chordata > Actinopteri > Atheriniformes > Pseudomugilidae > Pseudomugil > Pseudomugil tenellus. Next base: position 23,295,440 of record JBAMHX010000008.1, on the reverse strand, counting down.
GGCAGTACCCCTGTGTTTAATGCTCTCTGGCTGTCGGCGCCATAGTCAGCTGCACTGCCTGGCTGCTCCCAGGGGGAAGCTGTGTTGCTCTACGCTCTCGATTAACTCTGCCGCTTATTAGAATAGATATCAGGGAAAGACTGAGCCAACCAGAAAGCAGGTCCGATAGAGGGTAGACGTGTCATGCTGCGATAATCACATGAAGTGTAATTTTTGAGAGTTCCTTGGCAGGTCAGATCTGAGGTTTTGATGTCTTCAGATCCTTTTGTCCTATTTAAATTCCAGCTCCATATGCACTGATTCCAGCTGATGCACAAAGGCCTTTTTAATTGTCATCAGATTCATCTTTCGTGGATGAGTGAGTAGATGAGTCTGTCAGGAGGATGTTCAAGCCTGTGTGCATCTGTAACTGGGAGGAATCTGGAAGCATGTGTTGAAGGCATGAAAGCAGTCTGTCTCTTCTTCTGCTGGGCACCTTGAGGATTCATGTACACTCAAGGATCTGTCAAAGGAACATTTGAGGAACGGTAAAATTATAGCTTTCACCCACAAGTTAAGGGTACAAAGCTTTATGTCATGTGCTCTTTTCAGAGCAGCATAGAGAAAGGTCATTCTGAAGAGTAGTTTATTAGTATGTGGCTGACTTTTTTTCTCTTTTACCTGTGTCAGGGAATTCCAAATTTTTATGATCAATGACCTTTTTTTAGATTTTTTTGTAGGTATTTTATACATGTCAGTACCAAATTCTGCTATTCAGCTTTTATGTACCTACTGGGATGGAGAAAGATGGGTAGACAATGGTAAAAGAGTATAATGCACCAGATATAAAGATGTAAAGCTAGAAAAGGCTGACGCTGGTGCACTAAGTTGCCATATTAGCATTTCACATGGAATAGCAGAGAAATCAGCTAGGAAAGTAAAAGGCTGGTTCAGCACTGACTGACAGAGCCAAGGACTAATGTTCAGCAAAAAAAGAAAAAAAATTCTTTCTCCTTCTGTTTCCTTCCAGGTCCATTCAGCCAGAACACCAACTAAGGATGAATAGCTGCCAGGATATCATTGTGTTTAACTCTATTTAGCTGAAGTCATAAAAGTGAAAAGACTTATTCACATTTATGTAGATTTGCTGCCCTTTTTTGTTATAAAAACACGTTTTTGGTCATAGAAAGTACATTTATTCCAACTCTTAATCTTAGCATCCTTGACACTTATTGTTTCCCTTACATATCAGGTGCTACTATCCAAATGTATGCCCTCTATACACTGAGCAGTTTGGTTCAATTCAACTTAATTTTATTTCTAAAGCCCTTCAACATGCCAGTAGCCACAAATTGCTGTGAAATGGCCATTTTTTTCTATCAAGGATGATCAGACTGGTTTCTTAGATGAAGAAGAATATAAATTTAAAAATGAAGAATAAAATAAGTTGAACATACATTAAACATTAAAACATGGAGTGAGACAATTCATGATAGACAGACAGACAAGATACAAGGTTATAACCCGGAGAGAATCATTTCAGAGATCTGTTGTCATACAGAAGTCCAAAGTAATTCTGCCCAGTCCCTTAGAGACACCTTCGTTTAAAGACTTTGGTTGTGTGCGTCAGTTTGGAGCCTGTTTTCAGTTATGACAGCTGAAGAATCAGGTCCCGTCTAAACATTTTCCTGATGGAAGGACGCTGGCCTTGCATATGATTTACTAAGGTCAGAATGACATCAGTTTAGGAGCATAATGGTCAGACCTTTCATCCAGACATTAATTAAGAGTAAGGTAATTAAGCTAATATATAAATTTCCACAACAATTGAAGTAATAATAAATGAAAGTGAAGAATGAATAAGAATAATAGCTGTAAAATGATAGATAACAGACATTAAAACAATAAGAAGTAAAAAAAAAAACATTAAAAACAAAAGTGTTAAGAACAATAAAAAATTAAATCCTTAAAACAATATTGAGAAAACAAAAACAAGGCCTATGCTGTTGGAGGCGTGGGCTAGGGGTATATCCCATTATGCCCCCAATCCTTCTATTTCCCTATCTTTGAATAGACACAATACAATAATATAAAAATGCACATGTTTAGTCATAAAGCTCCACCTGGTGTGGAAACTTTGTACCAGCTCGGTATGGCATCAGGACAGGATGCATCCTGAGGTCATGACCTATTTGCACTTGATTTAAGGTCAATGACAGAAATGGTCAGGGATATAGCCAAAAATCAGATTTTTTGTGAATAAAGTGCCACCTGGTAGTGAAACCATAAAACCAATTATCGTGAAATTTGATACAGATCGTCCTCTTCGGAATCAAAACAGGTATACTGAGTATCAAAATCCAGTTGAAAATAATTCCAGAGATAAAGGCAAAAATGTGATTTTTTGTCCAGGCCAACAAAAATGTCTAGTTGTCTCTGGAACTACATTTTCATCGTTGTTTGTAGTATCACCTTTGTTTTCATCGTACTTGTCTGACGCAACATTAGACATTTGGTCTAACACTAAGATATATGTTTTGGTGTTGTTTCAACTGGTCATGAACCTGAAGGTTATGGATATAACCTTTTTTATCTGAGGAAAGGAAACTTGGTCAAACACACCAGTATGAAATTAAGTTCTTGCAAGACTACTGAAAACATGTTTTGATAAATTACTCTTTAGGCCACTGAGACTAATGCTGTTTTTGTGGGGGTCTTCCCCCCTTAAGGATAAATAAAAGATAACTGCACAGTCTTATTTCCTCAGTCCACACTGCACTTCATTGAGCCTGTCAAAGGTGAGAAGTTGACCAGTGTTGTAACTGGTTTTCCTCCCTCAGGCAACACTGGTCACTTGCACAACCTCCAGTTTCCTTTTATCTGAGACACTTGGTATAACACATAAAATCAAGTTAATTCCACAAGAAATGAGTCATGGTGTTGACCACTGTGACCACCTTGTCACTAAAAGAACTGCCGTGCCATGGTCTGTTAGGCTAAGACGATAAATTTAACATAAGTGTTTTGCCCAGTTGGCATTATAATGTATACAGACATGAGCTATCCACTGGTTAGAGAGCCTCTCTCCTATTACTGGAGTACAAAAACAGATAAACTGGGTGCACCAGTGATCAATCAAAAGCACATAGATATCCCACATATCTTTTGCAGAGCATAAAGCCAGGAGAATTTTGTGTAACTGTATATCAGTATTGACAAACTCAAGTGACTCAAACGACATCCCCAGGAGGAACCATTGTTCTGCATGGTGCTATACCTAAGGATAAAATCAGCACTGGGTTTGTGGGAGATTTTGGCACATGACAAACCAAGATTGTTGACAAGTAATCCAATCATGGAACAAGGATGTCCCTTTTCTGGTCATTTTTACAGGAAAGCGAGAATGTCAACCATCCAGCACAGGAAATGAACCTCTTTCTACTAACACTGTATTAAAGACTTTATAGTGTTCATGTTCATGCTGCTATGTCTTTAAGATAAGTGACATAGATGGAGTTTGTCTTTCCCGGTCCATCAGGTGCGTCTCCTTCCCGAGGACCGTTACCTGCTGAAATTTCTGTGGCGGGATCTCAGGGTGGACAAACCACCAAGGATATTTGAGTGGCTGGTCCTACCCTTTCGGACCACATCTAGCCCCTGCTGTGCGACATATGCCCTGCAAAGCCATGTATCAGATCACTTCCAAACCGATGATATTCTGAGATTCTCCATTGAGAAATGTTCTATGTCGATAACTGCCTGCAGAGTGTACAGTCCCCAGATGAAGCCAGGTTACTAGTGGATCGGCTTATGGAAGTGCTAGCATCTGCAGCATTCGAGCTTCGACAGCGGGCCTGTAATAATCCAGAGGTCTTGAGCCATTTACCGTCAGAAGCCAGATCAAAGAGCTTGGATCTATGATTAGGTGAGGACAAATCTACCCCACAGGAATAGACACCTTAGCTGGAACTGGGAGACAGACCCTCTGGACTACAAACACAGACCTGTGACCTATGAAGTGCCCACATTGAGGAATATATACCGCGTCCTGGCCTCACAGTATGACCCCTTAGGCTACTTATTACCCTTCACGACATGAGCCAAGCTCATCCTCAGGCAGATGTGGGACAAGCCACATGGTTGGGATGACCCCAATCTACCATTCCAGCTCCTCCAGGCTTGGTCCAGTTGGGAGGCCCACCTCAAGTTCTTGCCTTTCCTTGTATTTCCACGTCCTACCTGTCAACTGGACGGTGTCACCTGAGAGATACACATCTTTGCTGACGAATCTGAGTATGCCTATAGGGCAGTAGCCTACATGAGAACAGTTGACCAGGACAGGAAGCCTTACCTGGCATTTATCCTTGCACGCTTCAGGATAGCTCCAAAGAGTCCTCTGTCCATTCCTCGCCTAGAGCTGTGTGCAGCAGAGAAGAGAGGTCACCTTGGATGTGTCACAGTTTTTTCTTTGGTCCAACTCAATGACTGTTCTCACTTGGCTTACCTCCCCGTCTTTTTGGGTACAAGAGTAGCAGAAATGCTGGAGTTGACAGATGGTTGTACTTGGCGCTATGTGGACATGCTGAGTAATCCAGCAGATGACCTAACTACGGGGAAAACTCTGGAAGACCTTAAGGGACCAAATCGATGGTCTCAAGGACCGCCCTTTCTACTCCAGGACCCAGACACCTGGCCCCAAGAGACAAGTGCTGAGCCAAATGAGGATGCTGCAGAGCTTCGCAAGACTGTATTCTGTGGGGTAACTACCACCTTTCCCACAGTTACTTGTGTAAGAGAAAAGGTGTACAATACATGACAGGAGCTGTTGGATAATGCTGCTCAGGAGCTTCATGGTCAGACCTCTTCTCCACTCAACGCAGAAGAGTATCAGGAAGCAGAAATGGCTGTTCTGCGACAGGCTCAACAAGAATCATTTCCTGACGACTACAAGCTTCTGGCAGGAGGAAAGCCAGTTTTGTCGAGAAGTCGCCTACTGGCCTTAGCCCCTGAGATGGACAGATCTACTGATCTTATAAGAGTAGCAGGTCGACTGCAACGGTTAGAAGGTCTCGACGATTACATTACACCATTATTGCATTATTACACCAACATTACACCCTATTGTTTTGGATGCTTCACATCCCGTTACACGCCTATTCATCCAGAGATATGACAATGACCTGCATCACCCTGGCCCAACTGCGTAGGTCATACTGGGAACTGCGGGGGAGGGAGGGCATACACAAACATCAGCGTTCCTGTACAGAATGCCGGCGTTGGAGAGCCTAGCCTTCTGTTCCCAAAATGACTGATCTTCATGTTGCCAGGCTCAGATTATACAAGCCAGCCTTCTATTCAACTGGCATGGATTGTTTCGGGCCCATGGTGATTAAGATTGGAAGACGTCAAGAGAAACGTTCAGGGATTATATTCAAGTGCCTCACTACACGTGCTGTACACCTGGACCTTCTGAGCAGTATGGAGACTGATGCCTTCTTGATGGCCCTCAGGTGGTTTGTTGCTAGAAGAGGAACTCCTGCAGAGATATGGTCCGACCAGGGGACCAATTTTAAAGGAGGAGAACGGGAACTGTTCATGTTCATGCTATGTCTTTAAGAGAAGTGACGTAGATAGAGTTAGTCTTTTTTTCGGTTGACAAGTTAATGCATACGGGCTGTAGTTTACCTGTGGAGATGTACAGCGTTTACGCAGGCAGTTTGAGGGTTCCAGTGTTAAGTCACTGCCAGAAAACTGTTGTTATAACACTGCAGAGCCCACACTGCTCCAATAAATAAGAAGACAGTTCAGAAACCCAAACCACGATTCAGCCTTCATCCTGTATCCTGACCGATACACCATTGTGTTTACTGAGACAACCTAAACAAACCGCTTTCCTGGTTACCTACTCAACAAACACCAAGTTTAAAAAACATTAAGCAGATGCACATTTTAGCTTTGTGCAGTGTCATGAACATTAGGGTTGATATGAGGCCACAGACTTTTCCTCCAAGGTGCCATGTCTATAGGTTCCAAATTTTGGGGTACATATTGTCAACAGGCAGTGGTTTATGAGACGGCTGCCTCATAGTATTTGACCAACTGAGCAGCTGTGGAGGCTACTGTCTTTGACTCTGTAGCCACCTGCGATTCACATAATTATACAGTCTTTTCAGCCTCACTTCAGCATGTCTGTCATAACCTGTACAATAACATGACTAGGACTAGTGGGCCCAATGTGTTGAGACATTGTATATGTTTAAAGGAGGAGGAAACATAGAAAAGAAACTGACTGAGTGGGAAATCTTATATCACAGAGACACTGAAACCCAAAAGATGCTAGCAGTACTGGAGGGTAATTATATGATTTGGCTGAAATAGAGATGGACATAAGCGGAAGTCGGAAATCTTCCACTGGGACACTTTATTATGATATTATAACGGAACACGTTGCAGCATCAGAGAACAGATTTTCTTGGTTGGAGTGAATGGCTCTACTCATAGTACTTTTATTTTGATTGACTGACTAATGTCCAAAAAGCATGAAAAAATTACGGGCAGAGCTTGATGTTTATATTGCTTGTTCTCAAAAGCAAAGCACAAAAACTGTTTTTGCCAAAATATCTGAGGTTTATTCAGTATCCAAATCCAGGGTGGCGTGGAGATCTGTGTCCCTACATGACCGTTAAAAAGCAGCTATAAAGCCCACTGTGAGTATCAGGTCTTATTGTTCTTATCTTCTGTCCATCAGATCTTCTTTCTCAAAGAAATTGTCAAAAATTTCATTTTTGAAAATGGAATACTCTGAAAGGTGGTACATACAACTTTCGAGTCTCTTTTTGATGTTACAAAGACCTCTAAATGCTTTGTTGGGGGCTGCAGGGTAGCGCTGTAGCCTCACAGCAAGCAGGTTGCCGGTTCGATCCCCGGCTCAGACAGTGGCATATCTGTGTGGAGTTTGCATGTTCTCCACGTGTTAGCGTGGGTTCTCTCCGAGTTCTACAGCTTCCCACAGTCCAAAAACGTGCACCTTGGGGATAGGCTGATTGGGGACTGTAAATTGACCTTAGGTGTGAGGGTGTGTATGTGTGGTTGTTCGTCTATGTGTGTGGCTCTGTGATAGACTGGCGACCTATCCAGGGTGTACCCCGCCTCTCGCCCGTTGGCTGCTGGGATTGGCTCCGGCCCCTCCGCGACCCCGTTTGGGAATAAGCGGTAGAAGATGGATGGATGCTATGTTGGATGAGAACATTTCTTTTTAATGGCACGTGTGGCAACGGCGAGGAACTGTAGATGAGCCAATGGGCATGAATTAAACATATCTTTAACTGGGATTTCTTTAACCCTATTTGGCCAAGCGTGTCATATATGATAAATACAGTTTCTGAGACTTTTTACATCACTGTATGGTAAAAACTTTATTAAAAATCCTGTTGTACATCATATGATACTGTTCTCCTCTGGTGAATATCAGAAAACAGAAGATTGCACTACAATCATTTTGACCTATCACATGATAATAAATAGTAAAAATACAAAAAATAATAAATTTTTACATTTTGTTAAAGGGTCAAAAAAAGACTTCTAATAAAAAATCATTTTCTATCTAGTTACTCTAAAGTTGGGCTTTAAAGGGTTAAAACCAGAGTCATCTGAGAAAAGGGGGGCGGCTCTGTTTTGAACTGTGGAAAAAGAGGCCCCCAATGATGTGAAAATAGTGGGCACCCCCCATACCTGAATCCTTCTCTTCTCACCACTGAAAAGGCTAGGCAAAAAGTTGGTTTCGTTCTCTGGAGTTTGGTGTCCCCCTCGATTTAAGGACAAGGTGAAGCTTAAACCAAGCAAGACAGTAGAGAGTATTATTTGGGATGATTGGCTTGGGTCTGTTGAAGGTAGGTTTCCCATCAGATAGTAGACCACCAGTGTTTCAAATATAGAAGAAAAGTTAGTGAGCCCACTTTACTTCATGTTTTCCAGGTCCAGGAGTGGATGGGATGGCAGAGGGGCCTTGGGCCATGCCCAGGACTTCATCAACTCTGTGCATTTGTAAGTTCTCACTGGTGCTCTGACTTATTCCCAAAGTCCATATACATGCTTTCAAGGTTAACAGGTGTCTGCATATTCTCCCTGGGAGTGAGTATGAGTTTTTGTTTATGTCCATGTATTGGCCATGGACTGGTGATCTTACTAGGGTGTACTCTGCTTCTGACCCAGTAGTGAGTATTTGCAACACCCCTTTCCCTTATCCAACAAGCTCCTTATTCATTGAATGAACATCCAATGGTGGCAAACCCAGTGATAAAAACAACATACTCTAACAGCATATGTCAGATGTTCAGTGACTTTTACTGAGGTCTATTGGACCATCTTGTGTGAAAGCGTGAAAGATCCTGTGTATGCTGCTGCTGATGGGTGATATAGATTTACACTATATTGTTTTTTTTTTGTTTGTTTGTTTTAAAGCAAAAAAATATATATATATTTTCTCTGGTTTACGCAGTCATTTCCAGGTGGTGTTCACATCCCGGTATATGTATAATTGCAGATGCCTTCCAGGTTGAACTGCTCTGTTCTTTGTGTTCGGTGTCGCTCCAGAAGCAGGTCTGGCACTTACACAGTGGTTGTCCCTTCTTTCAGCTAGACTTTGTTAAAGCTGGTTGAGGAGCAGGGGTCGTAGCTGCTGCCCCGTCAGCTTGACCTGCTTTAAAACGCCCCCATCATCACAGGAAAAGAGCCTTGAAATGCTGAGCTTCAGATTCCCATTCACAGCCCTCTGAAAGCCTCACTTACCGCAACCTGATAACAGCTCGAGGTGTCTGGGTGACATCCCAATAGCTGCCTGTCGTCTTCAACCAGGTAAGAGTAGCTCTGTGTTCAGAGCCCGTGCTTTCACTGTCTCTCTTTTTCACTTTAGTTTGAGGCTCTGTTCTTTTTATTCTCTCTCCTACTCTTCCTTTCACACATCTACTCGTTTTCCCTTTACTTATTCCGTCTGCCCGGAAAACTTTTGTTAAAGGGTTTTTTAACAGAGTGATTCTGCATTGATAAACATGCTTACTGAGTTCTTTGTCAAAGTCACTTCAGCCTGTACAGGTTTCTGTTTGAGGCCTTTCAGCATTAGTTAAACTGCAGCCTGGATGGGACTTGTATTTACTGCAGTCAGCAAGTTTATTATGGCTTATATTGCTCTGGAAGCTGTGGGCTCCGTATAATTTCTTTGTAATGTCAGACCTCTTGGGGTAGTTTGTATAAGCCGAGGTAAAACCATTAAAGTTCTTTCCTGCCATTGTGTGCCTTTAGTGCATTATTTATGTGCAGGGTCATTTTGGGTAAATTACTTTGGGGCATCCCTGTTCTCATATCCAACCTCTGCAATGTGTATGTTTCTCATATTTTTGTTCTGTGTACCTCACCACAAAGTTTTGTTACAGTTGTGAGAATTTGATTTAATGATGCACTGAGTCTCATAGCAGAAAATGCTAACAACTTTTCCCCCTTCTATGTTCTCATACCACCATGTGGTCAGAAAAACTCCATCATGCTATGTGGAATGTAAACTCACTGGGCTGGAGTACTTTTTTCCTTGTGATTTTACTGGCAGCAACTAATCTGTGATAAAAAAAACAACAATTGAGTCTGTTTTTCTCCTCAAGAGAAACAAGACATGTAATCCTATTCATTCCAGTTTAATGTTGTAGTTACTATTAATTTAGAACATTGGTTTAAAGTGTGTACCATCTGAGAAAATAGCGAGCTCTCAAAGTACCACCACCATGACCAGCCTGAACATACAGTAGTAAATATATGAAGCTATAACATACATGGCTATTAGCTATAAGCAGTTCAGAAAGGAAGCATTTTAACTTCTTATAAGGATTTATTACTGGGTGGGCTCAAGGGCATGAACCAGATGAAGAAGCAGGCTAATATTAAAGTAAAAACAAAGAAAAGATAGCACTTATTTTAAATATGAATTTAACATATTTTGTATGTTGTAAACGTTTTGTACTATTTTGATTATATGTGAAAATGAATACCCTTCAAAGTCTAAAGGGTTTTTTAGGAGTAATCCTCACCTTGTATTGTTTGTGTATTACAGCTCATAAAATAGTCATCTTTTAACTGTCTGTCATGTATTTAACATATTTTTTCAGAACAAACTGAGCTGTTATAATATCCATGTTATAATTGGGTCAAATAAATTTTAAAAGATCCATAGATTCATAAAGAGAAAAAACTAATAGAAAAAATAAATTTCACATCTATGTATTGAAAAACAGCAAAATATAATGAACAACTTTTTGGACATTTTGAAAATGTTTACAAATATCTTTAGAATAATTTGATAAAATATAAAGGGTCTAACGATTATACATATATACAAAAACAAACAAAAAAAAAACACTCATCTTATTGCAGCTGATGCCTCTTGTATTCCGTTTCTATTGACTTTGCCCAAGATGTCGTGTGACTGATTTATCCCACCCAAAATAAGTCCAAACATCTTTTTAGTCCTTTCCAAGACACTAAATAGTGATGAATGGGACATATTGTTCCATTTAGATCTTTGATACACCACATGACAATGTAAAGCAGTCCAATTGAATGTGTAACAACATGTGACAGAGCAAAACGATCTCATAGGACATTTACTTTGCCAATCAGATGACGCTCTCCATGTTTAAGGAAATCAGCGAGCTAGCTGCAGAAGAAAGAAATCTAGGCTGTGTCCAAATGTGCACCCTATACCCTAACCTCTCATTCACTACATAGGGGTACACTACATAGCACACTATATAGTACCCTCAATCTGCTGGCGATTCGGACAAAAAGCCCACTACTTTTTTCCTGTCATTACATGACTACCAGCTGTAACTATGGCAACCAAAACGGACTTGAAGGTGATGTTACAAAGCCAATTTAATTTTGTGTGAAAATATCTTATAGGCACGATCTTTTCTTTTAAAGACGCTCCTTGCTCTCAGTTTACATGCATCCACTTCCGACGCGCTCCAGCGCTGTTCAGTTCGTAAAAATGATCATGAAGCCCAAAACTTCTTTCCTCTGGTTCAGTTCTTATTTTCCAAATAATAACTTAGGAATTCCTCTTTTAACAATCATTTTCCAAAAGTGTTAGGGTTTCTTACCGCACCATGACATGACAGGCAGATATCTTTCTTTCTTTCCAAACAAAACAAGAAATCAACACTGGCAGCGGTCTAAAACTGTATGGCTGCATGTCTGAAACCGAGAACTCACCCGGCCCCAGTAGCCAACACTAATATAGCACAGGTGCTACAGTCACCTGCCCATACAGAGGGGGCGGAGGTGAGAAACGGCATCAATCAACCAGTAAACCACCAAAATAAACAATTAATTGCTTCAGTTATTAGTTTAGCTCATAATTCAAATCATAATATTTCACATTATATCTCATAACCAATCAATTAGAAAAATAACAGCAAACTACAAAACATTATAAAACACATTAAACAATAATTTGGCTCCAACATACTTATATTTCATTTCATTTATTTCTACTTTGTAACATATTGATTCAGTAGAAAAGGGATAAAAATTATGCTTTATAGTTTTTTTGTTAAACGTTTTTGACGTTCATCATTTCCGCCATTGTAAGCTCTGGCCCCACAGTGCATTGTGACCCGTCTAGTGACCATCGATGTTTACTACTTTTCAAGATGCATTGTGGGTAATTTTGAGCGCACTACTTTTTTCCCAAAGTACAGTCAGACACCCCTACAAAATGGCGTGACCACTATGTAGGGCACTATGTAGGGCATAGGGTGCACATTCAGACACAGGCAAAGTCTTCTCCACCAAAAAACGTAAGTAATAATTGTTAAGATACCATTGTTCAAAAAACTCTAAATCCAGGATTTCGCCGTCAAAATTTCCGTGCCCAGATATATGAACACTAAATCGAGGATTTCGCCGTCAAAATGGCCGTGCCCAGATATATGACTTTCCCTCAAGTACCACAAGAGGAAGATCGAGTACCACCAGTGGTATGCACACCACAGTTTGACAATCGAGGAGTTAGAAGATTTACTTCTCTTCACATGCATTCAGATAAAGAGTTATGATTTGTTTGTTTGTTTCAAAACCAAATGAGTAAAATGGCACGACAAAGAAAATGCAGAAAACCAAATATAAAAACAAAACAAAAAATAAAAAAGTATTGTTCTAACTGTTCCAAATGGAAACTTGAGATCTTTAGATAACAAAATAAATAAAGTCCCAAAAAGACAGAAGAAAGTGGGAGAACATAGCATTTTGTGTTTATCTAAGATGTTAAATTAATACATTTTTGTAAAGTTCTACGCTAGTTCTTGATACATAAAGCAGATTTATAAGTAAAATGTTACATTTCTCTTTAAATCAAGGTTG
>JBAMHX010000008.1:23259196-23270444 GCA_037177515.1 Pseudomugil tenellus | reverse complement strand
GGAAGAACTACAAAATAAAACAGGAAACAAGGAAGTCTACAAAACAAAACTAACAAAACCCAGAAACCATAACAGATAGGAAGAGACTAAAGGTGTAAAATTCAGTCAATCCTGTCAGCCATATCATTTATAAATGAAATATTTATTCTGATTCAGAAACCAGGTTTAAAGGGTTAACAAAATAAAAAGTTGTTATTTTAAAATTTCATAAGTCAGACTTTTCTAAATGTTGTTAAAACAGTGAAATTGGTGCTGAATAACTGGACAAACAAAGCCTGTCTGCTTACTATTTACATCTATTCCTCTAGTATCTATAGCTATGAAAAGTGTTTTGAATGGTTAATTACATAAGATGAATTATTCTTCCATTAAATGTACCACCACCACCCCACCCCCATGACACTGTTATGGAATAAATGGGTGTAGATGATGGATAGAAGAACGGATGAATGGGATATTTAAAATATATCCATTTTGGAAAAATGTATTTTAGTGTTTGTCAGGAGTTTGTCCGATTATTGTTTCTGTTGTTTAGCTGATGTTCAGACAACAAAATAACTTGGTAATTTCACGAACTGGACAGCCTGAAAATGACAATAGTTGTTGCTCATTGTTGTGTCGAATCAATGACATGCATGAGAAATTTCAGAGGACTCCACTTGTCACTTCAGGAAAACGGAAGAGAAATGTATTGCTTTCTGTCTTGCTGTTTTGTGCCTTCGCCACATGATTTATTGTGATGAAGGAGGGGTCATTTTATGTATTTCTGTGACAGCAGGATAGATACAACATTACATGCTGCCATTTTAATGGCTTCACATTGTGTGTAACTTTTATACAACGTGATAAACATTTGGGTCATACAAAGCAAAGAATGGCACAAATTGGACAAAAATATCCATTTCTTTTTTTCTCTTTCTTTTTAACTTGTCTTGTCCAGCATTAAAGTAGGCAGAAGGATGGTCTGAGTGTAAATTTGCTTTGTCAAGAGGAGCTTTATGTGTAAATGTATATATAAAATTCCTTGTGATAGTCTGAATTCTTCATTTATTTTAAGTAAATATTTATTCAACAGAATTTACAAAAATGGCTGAACATGACCAGAGAGGACAGAGAAAGGACAGAAACACACTACAAAGAAAACTGCAATCTGACCACACACACTAAAGGAAAACTCATGCCCCCACCCCCACTCCAGGAAGACAAAATCAGCAAATGCTAGAAGCGCCAGAGATTAATAAGCAAAATATATAAATAAATAAACATTGGTAATACATTTCTGATCTGGCAATGGTGGGAGCAACAGATGCAGAACAGGTCTATGTTGGGTCATTTTGTTATATGCATCAAGGCAGCACTACAAAACTTACTATTTTAGCAGGAGTAAGGGCTGAACTGCAGGTGTTTAACAGCAATATCTTGTTTTATTTTCCTCTTGAGAGGCAACAGGCTTCTAGATAAAATATCTTAAAGCTTTGGTAGTTGTGTCTGAATCTGGCTATGAAAATATTGTGTTGATAATGATTTTTTGCCAATTGTTTAGTGATTAGTCACAATATGTCACATGACAGGAATTGCAATTATAAAACTACAAAATCTTTGACAGAACATTTATTGTCAGCATTTATCTTATAACTGCCAATCAAAGGCATTTGCTGATGTTAGCAAAATATTAATGTGTGTGATTGTAAGAATGATAAAGTGAACAAACTGAAGAAAAGGAAAATAAATCGCTATCGTTTTCCAGCCAAGTGACAGGTGACAATCATGCATTGGAAATTTCCCTCTCTTTCACGTACACGTGCACAAGGAGGCTCCCGACGCATCCAAAAAAGTTGAAAAATGTTCAACTTTTGTCGCTGTTGCTTGGCACTACAACCAATAAGTAAAGGGTTCATTGACATACCGATGAGATGAGTGCAGACTGGGCAGTGCCAGTACTGTCTACTCTTTGACTAGTTTCGACAATGGTAATAAAATAATTTTTCTGTGCCTGACTTTATTTTATTTATTTTTTTTTTATACTTCACGGGATGTGGGGTTTTGTCTTTTTTGTAGAGTAAATTTAGCATCAAGAATGTTGTCAATTTCTGCAAAATCTCCCTACAAAATCGGAAGAATCGTCATCTTGACGCCTCAGTCACAGTTCTCCTTTGAGAATGCCAAAATTCCCTTTAACATAATAACCAATCAAACTTCTCAGAGACAAGCGATCTCACAGCGTGATATGTGACACTGCTGCTGTTGCTGCAGTTTATTGCTTCCTGTCTGTCAAGCCCATTAAGCTGAATTTGGGGTAATACAATGTAAAAAGAATATTGTTGGACCTCATATGAAATAACTGAAAACATGTATAATACGGGACTTCTAAGGTTTGGAACTGACTGCCACCCACCGCTCCAAAAAACATGACTTTGTGAACACAAACATATGGAAATGTCATCGGTGGCCCAACAGGAGCTGTTGTGCTGCAGAAAACTGCTGAACGTGAATATGGTTATATGATTTTCAAGCCAGTATTGAGAAAATGTTTGGTATTTTTCCACACTGTATAATCAGTTGGAAGATTATGCCTCAGTATGTGCTCTAATTTTTACATGAATTAGCAACAACCACATCCAGTCATTGGACTCATTTTTTACCTCAGGTCAAAGACCAAGAAAACATTTTCTATTCTTGTGTCCTTTTCATTATGTAATTCTTTTAATTGCCTTTAATATGATATTTATGGTATAAATGATTCTGCAATAACTAAGGCTTTTTTAAACATTTTCAAACAAACACATCTGAGTTTGAACCTATGCATATAACCTCCTCTGATGTTTTCAAACCGCCAACCTCTGATCACACATCTATATTTATGCCTTTCTCGTCACGTCAGCAGTGATGTCCATTCCCATATGCACTCATTGAGAATGCAGCATCTGTTCGGTTTTTGGCCACCTATCTTAAATTATTCACACAAAGAATAGGATCCATTCAGTTTTTATGAGCCCCCGGTGGCAATTCAGGGCAGTTCAGCTTGTTTATATCACAATCTCCCTCATGCACCCTCATCTCAGTCATTCTTAATTTAGCATTTGATTGCAGCCTGGTGAGGCCTGTAACATCTTTGTTCTCTGACTTTTAATAACAAGTCCCACGTCTATTACAAGGATTCTGTAGCCTTTACAAAGAGCTACTGTCTTTGTAAACACCTAACACCACTATGACTAATGGCACTTATTATTAAAAAAAACCCAAAGGCACATTCCTGGATGGCTCACAAACAGGCCATCATGCAGAGGCTCCAACAGATACAGGACAGCTGAGCAAAGCTGCACCAAGCCTGGAGTGATGCGCTATTCTCATCTCTCTCATAACACTATTAAAAGTTTGAGCCTGGAGGCCATGAAGGTTTAGTAGAGGATTATTATTTCAAGCTCCCTGCAAAATAAATCAATCCGTTATCAAAGTCCGCAGTCCCCATGAACTGCGTAATCAAATTGAACAGTGTTCTAGGCAAGTATCCTGCTACTCTTCTATTAAACTGAGCTATTGCTGAGGGAGATGGCTCAAAAATAGCCCTCCTCATAAGACATGGGTGTTATGTGCAGACAATTGAAAAATCCCATAAATCTGGCACTGTAAAACACTTTTCCTAAAGGGTTCTTTCTTTGAAGTTTCCCGCCTCTTCATTACTCTTTGAGCAGCAAAAATGTGTTATGTTAAGGAAAAGTTCATGCTGTGGAAAGAGGGTTTTTTCCCTGTACGGCCCTCATGTCGTCAAATCTTTTCACTTTTTGCATGAAGTTAATGCTTCTCTGACATTTAAAGGGAATCTATTGACCAGATGGTTTTTCTTTTGTTCGTGACTTCATGTAAAGTAATTTCTGGACAACAATATCTCTCCCCCACTGCTCCATTTCCCTCTCAGACTGGCACGCCTGTCCGTTCCCTGAGATGGGTCCCTGCCGTTTTGCAGGCTCGGCACTTCTATTGAACAGGTCCCCGTTGAATAGCTACCGTCAAGCTGCCGAGTAGATGAAGTGTTTTTGCTGTTATTGTCAATGACGGAAATGACAGTCAATTTGGAAATATGCTGATGACTCCACTTGAAAAAGCAATTCCTTTGAATTTTTATGAAGTAGCGTCTCCATGACACCCACCCTACCTCATTAAAGGTCCCTGTTTTGTTGGCAGGGATTCTACTATGGAGATTACGTGAAGCGATATTGTTGAGAACAATGACTATAATGCATAAGTAATGCTTGTATTTCAACTGGGTGTTATTATCTTTTTGTTTATTTGTGTCAGTCCTCAGAGCTGTGTGGGAATTCATAAATATAAGGATATAAATAAGCATTTTATAAACAACATAATGCTCTTGCATTGGCTTCACAAACCTGATACACTTAAGCAGTTTCCACACTGTTACAAAACCAAGTCACACATAACAGGGAAAATACTAGTGACATTATGACAGCCACAAAATGTGAACCAGGGAAGATTTGGAAAGAATAAAACAGGAACTCGTTCATTCTTTACCTAAAGCTGAACACATCTTAACATTTAACAGCACTTGTATCTGCATAAAAGCTAAAATCTCCCATTAAAACACTACTGACATCCCTGCGATGCAAATAGTTGTGGTGAAAGTTTTAGAATGCATTTATGTTATTTGTAATCTAACTTTCTCCCTTATGTGTGCACTAACAATGACATTCATTAGTGACTATAGCATGTGCAGCTTTTTGTATGAAAACCTTGCTGCATGGCTGGCATTTGTACGCTAAACTCATCTACTGTAACCTCACACGTGTGATTAAAAGGGAGCGTTGGAAAGCAATTTACAGGCAAGCTTTGATATAACTTTTGATGATTGCTCAAAGGTGTTTTGTGGTACGTCTTCACTACATACCTGGATGACAAGCAAGAACAGCACTGCCTTTTGTGCTCTAATTAGGTTGTAGAAGAGCCTGTGTGACAGAAAGCAACGCTTCTTGTTCAAAGACCTGGACTATGTCGCTCATCTACTGTACACACACTTTTGTTTCCAGCAGTAATGAGTTGGCCACAACTGATCTGTTTGTCTCATGCAGGTTTTGTTTTTACGTCCTCTCACTTAGAGGTTACATTTTACACATGCGCTGAAAGGGCTTGTCAAATTTAAAAAGCATCACTTTTACGTTACCATCAGTTGTGAATAAAACCATCAAACAGGCAGAATATTGCCTTCTGTTTTCTTCATCGTACTCTTGCTCACAGACACTGTTTTTCTCCTTAGATTCTTCACTAAAAATTGAATTACTTCCTTCACTCTGCACATCCTTGTTATTCATGTAACATCTTGGGTTGCACTTTGTTTGACTTTCTTGCATTTGCAGCCGGGTGTTTTCGAATCGAGACTGAAACTGAGCCACACCGCTGTGGAGGTGCAAATTGAATTCTTTACTGTTGCTACACTGATGGTTTAGCTTTAGCACATCTCAAAACACAAAGAAAAAAATAACTATTAACCAAGTGCAAGTGTGTGAAAGTGAGAATGTCTTTTTTTAGTCAGATGGCCAACGGAGTCTGAAATTAAGCAACTCATTAAAGTAAAAAAAAAATCGGATTTTATAATCAGGTTTTTTTTAAAACACATTTTTAAACAACATTTGAGTTAACAAAGACACTTTTGATGTGATTGCACATCCAATCAGCACAAAAATTCATGTAAACTCCTCAACTTATCTGATCTGGCCTCAATCAGAAAGAATTGTAAAACTGATTGGGTGGTTCAAACCTTTTCATGATTAGATCGAAAAGAAAATAAAAGTAACCATGTATACACGCATTCCGATCATTCCTGTGGTGGATGTACTTTGTGTGCATGTTCGAACCACATGGGGATTTGGGGACATGGTGAGTGTCAGGAAAGACTCAAAAACAGAAATAGACTCCACTAGGATTTAAAGATTGTTGCATATTGATGACTGAAAGGCTCAAAATAACAAATTGTTTTACCAGGTATTTGATTAAATTTAGTACAATCTTCCTGAATTATTACACATTGCTCATGTTGAAAGTGTCATCAGAACTTCCTCTCATGTAAAAACACAACCGATTGTATCACTTTTTCTCATATCCATGTAAACATGCCAGAAGAAATATTTTATCAGACTTATCGGAAGTGTAAAAAGACATATTTGTCCATGTAAATGTAGCTTTTCTTTGTGGATAACAGAGAAAGTTAGAAGTGTCAGAATGAATTGAATATTTTCAGTGTTGCAATGTTCTCAACTCAAACATACATTCCGCTGAACTCAGGTAATATTTTTATTGTACCTTTCATTTGTGGCAAGATTATGCAAAAACTATCAGCCTAACTTTTATAAACTTCGAGGGAGAAGCGTCTCCTGCAAAGCAAAAACACAATCAGATCATTTTCTCGGATCCCAGAAATATTTTGATTTAGTTTAATCACACCAACACCCTGTCAATGTTGCGACACTACAGCTGCTGGATGAGTGCTGTAAAACTATATCCCCTCAAACTACCTGGAAGTTTAAAATGATATTTCAGTCAGAACATTCAGAATAGGAACATTTTATTATGCATAACAAATGCACACACAGACATTACCAACATCTAGCTACTCTTACCCTACCTTCGTATCCACTAGGAGTATGTCTGCTACACCTCAGACTTTACAGACTTTTCCTTAAGCCTTGTACAAATTCTTACAAATACAACAATCTTTTTATCTTTTTGAAAGGCAAGTGATCTCATCGCACAGCTTCTCTTACTCAGCATACATTTGGGTTTTCATCTCATGCTCAGTTGGCGCTCCTGCAGCATGGAGATGCTCAAATTGTAATGTCAGCAATGAGACTTGGAGGCACCTTCCAATAGCAAAAGTAATGCCACACTGGCCTTCCAGCAATCACAATTGGGGGAAATATAATATCTGCATGAAAGCGCTCATCGCAGAGGGTTGTGGAAAGAACTTCAGCTATGTGTTGCAGCATTCCAACTGTGTGTTGATATTTTTGCAGTTACTCTTCAGTTGCTGCTCAGTAGTCAATGTGGCTGACACAACGGTGCAGCTGCCGGCACCATAACCTCACAGTAGGAAGGTTTTGTGTTTATACCTTTATTTAGGAGGCAGGGGGGACCAGTTTTCTCCCAAAGTTTAAGTTTGGATGGTTTGACTCTAAATGATCCATGTGAGTAGGTTTGAGTGTTACCATCCAGAGTTGGTTTCACACTATGTTGTAGTTCAATGGAACTTTTAAAACACACATATTTACAATAAAGCTAATGAATGATAACATGTGAAGTCTGCACTGTTCCATTTAACATGCTACCTTTTATGCATTTTCTTCTAAAAATCCATGGGGCTTTCCTATAGAATGCAAGAAACCTGGAGGATTTTATAAGATATAATTTAATGTAGTATAATCTGGTTTACACATCATGAAAAGCAATAGTTTAAAAAAGTTGTGTCTCAGTCCAACAGCGACACATAAGTCATCAGAGGCTGTAGCTGAAGTCTGCCTTTGGCTACTGAATGTAAGTTTAAAGGTTTTGTAGTGAAATGATGGTGACTATGGAATCCAGGTGGACTCAAAAACATAAAATCCACTGAGACCAAGACACAGATGTTCGAGTTTAAAAGTACCTAAAATAGTACGTAAATAGTTAAACTGCTTTTAGTCACAGAGCAGGTGTCTAATCCTGGGCAGTTTACCGCAGATCACCATGGTACTCACAGGGTGAGTACCATGGTGAAAAAGCTCCGGATCAGACTCCTTTTGCTGAATCCTTGATTGATTTATCTGGACTGGATCCACTGCTATGGCCATTAGGGATCCCTGTTGCCATGGCCTGTAACTCTGTTTAGGTTGACGTGTATGTGTGTGAAATTACATAATAATGTGAGAAATGTTATTCAATTCCCTTGTCAGTAGTTTTAATATTGTGGGCGATCAGTGTGGGTGCAGTAATTTATTTTCCTGGAAACAGAAAGTGTTTTATGGACTTCATCCAGGATTGATGGCTACTGCCAGATGTCAGTTGTCAGCTTGCTTTATGGTAGCTGTTGCTATACCTGTCATTCATTCTCGTTTATTTTAGCTGAATGTCTGCTGAAGGTGAAAATGGGACAAAAAACAGCTTTTATGTTTTATGTTCTGTAACATTTCAAAATGATATACTAAAGTAAAAACTCCTTCAAGGCATCACTGACGTTCAAGATGCTTTGGAGATGACTCAGTAAGTTATAAAGTACCTTTCGACTATATGATTGGCTTAATTATGAATTTGTAAGAATGTTATTTTCTCACAGTTTAGTAAGAATCCGTCACAGATCCCCTCACCAGGACCGACATACACAGCTGCAGTTAGAGCAGCAAACACAGTTAAGCTGTCATCGACTGCTAATCGTTGGTTTGTGGATGAATGGACCGCAGCTGAGTCAGACTCCCTTTTGTTATTCTTAGAAGCAATCATAACAGTGCAAATAAAAGAAGGGACTATCATGATGATTGGATTATACATTGGACACTGGGAGCCAACAAAGGGGAAACAATAACCAGCACAGCTCAATCAAGTAGACATTAGGATATATATTTGTCTTTTAGAAATACAACAAAGTGCTGCATTTTGGTTGCTGATGACTGATGATCCTTAAATTTTATAAATATGGAGTGATAAAGTGTGAAATATATCTGGGTTAGCATGAAATCTGTTTGAAAGGGTGTGCTTGTGCAGTCAGCTGTGTGCCAAAGCTGTTCCTGCAACAGACTGCTGCCCTTAGCAATAATGAACAAGTGCAATGTCCAGATGTGCCGTCACACAGAGCAACTTGTCAGCTCTACTGGAGCTATTACCAAAGCTCTGCAGGCCTTCAACTCCTCCTACTCCCCCCCCTCCCCCCCCCCCCCTGATCTCTCTGATCCTAAGCTGCACAATCTCCCCAGTGCCTCTCTCTGTCCTCCACATGTTTATTGAAAGTACAAAACTTCACACACATGCACACGCATGAGCAATCAAAGCTGGCATAAATCAGTTCAACACACTGCGACTCACACACGCACGCTCCGCTGGTGCTCAGGACTTTACGTTTACACCCTGAACAGAGGGATTCATCAAAGGATGAATTGAGTAAGAAGTACTCTGCAGGGATGCAGGTCCATGCTGGCTTCCAGCTCTCCTGTATTACCTGCAGATTTTTTATTCATGTTCTTTCATCCAGTCGGAACCACTGCAGTGAATTTTAAGAGGGATCCACCTTTAGTAAGTTCTAACCCCTGATGAGAAGACTGATAGCCTCCCATGTCTGTTGAACAACTGTCCTGACTTTAAGAATTACAATCTTTCAAATCCACCTGCAGCCTCTCCCCTCATTACATGCTCCTTATACACTTATTGGTCGCTTTATTAGGTACACCTTGCATGGCTTGTCATGGCTTAGACCCTCCTTTGGCTTACCTTACTACCGTAATTCGTGGTACCATAAATGCAGCAAAGTGTTGAAAAGAGTCCTCAAAGATTTAATTCCTTATTGATACAGTTGAACAGTTGCTGCAGTTTGTCAGCTTCACATCCATGATGAGAATCTTCACCTTGTCTAAATCCCAAAGATGGCCTATTGCTGTCAGATCTGATGACTGTGGAAATAATTAAAATAAAATTAACTTATTTTCATATTCAACAGACTATTTGAAGATGATTTGAGCTTTGTGATATGATGCATTATCATACTGGAAGTAGCTATGATAAGATACTTCACTGTAGTCATAAAGGGATGGAAATGGTCAGCAACAATACCCAGTAGGCTGTGGTGTTTAAATGATGCTAAATTGGTACCAAGAGGTCGAGAAAATTATGCTATCACAATTGGCTGGATCTGAATGGATTCAGGGCTTCATTTATACAGAGGGATTTGGGGTAGAATAATTTGTGTGCATGCATTGGGATTTTAAAAAGGATGTACATGCACACATTCTGTATTTTTGTGCATGCTAGCATGGTCAAAACAGGGTTATTCCCAAAAACATTCTGCGATAAATATATGCAGCTAATGCAATCAGAAACCTCTCATTGATGCCACAAAAAGCAGCAATTAAAGTGATTTAAATAGTTGTTTGATAGCTGTTGAAACATCACACAACTATCCACTGCGATGAAATAACCAAGCAGATCATCTGCATTGTTCTGTAAAGTTCAAACACATAACATGGATGAGATAATGCTATTGTTTTTGTTCCACAAACATCAAGAAAGTATGGAAAATGTAAATAAATTCAACCTGATAGTGCACTGGATGAAGCTCCAAGCTGTGTAAAGGGATGATGTTGCTCACTTCAGCCCTACATTTATCACCCAACTGTTTACTAACTATAAATCCCTGGATAGAGGAACTAAAGCCGTAAACACCTAATATGGTAATAGCTGTGCTGTACATTTTTCTTGTTATTTTTTTTTACTTATGGAAAAGGGCTACAGTAACAGTACTTCCTATGAATACAGTTTTCTGCTTGATTACAATTTCTTTTAATCGTTATCTATAATCCCGTCAGAACTGTCGGAGTGCAGAATAAATAGCAAAGAGACAGCTGTTCTGGAATTTTCTTAACTTAATGCTAAGAATGAGCTGTACGCCTCACTAGTACAACTTCTTACTGCCTCTACAATCAATTTAGACTGACAAACAGACTTTTCTGAACTCATCATATCATACCAGCACTAACAACAACAAAACAAACAAACAAGATAACAGAAAAATTCAGTTGGAGAAGAAACCTTTTCCTCTATGAGAACTTCAACAATTAATAAAGTAATGTTGCCCAAAGATATTTTATGTTTTGAGCAAAGGGCTCAACATCTGCTGTAATATGTCCTTGAACACATTCTGTAATTTAAGAGAGGAATAGAGAAAAAAATAAAAGAAAGGAATCTTGACCTGAGGTGTCACTGAGGCAGACTGGGGAAACAACACTGACATGGTGTTAAGCCTTTTGGAAGATTCTGAAGACTTTTACTTTGGTCTCCTGTCAGGGACCTGGAGAGGGTGCCACTGTCCATATGTCCATCAGCGTGGGGGTGGTCTGCATGATGTTAAGGTGTAAGAGGGAGTGCAAGGCTTTCTGTGAACTGCTGCATCCAGGGGATGTCTTGTGATCATGTCAACATTTCCCCAAAGAACACAATAATAATAATAATAATAATAATAATAATAATAATAATAATAATAATAATAATAATAATAATAATAATAATA
>JBAMHX010000008.1:23216912-23241939 GCA_037177515.1 Pseudomugil tenellus | reverse complement strand
CGTTCCCCAGACCTGAATCCAGCTGAGCACATCTGGGACATCATGTCTCGCTCCATCCACCAACGCCAAGTTGCACCACAAACTGTCCAGGAGATGGCGGATGCCTTATACCAGGTCTGGGAGGGAATCGCACAGGAGAACATTTGCAGCTTCATCAGGAACATGCCCAGGCGTCATACAAGGTCATACAAGAACACAGAGGCCACACACATTACTGAGCCTCATTTTGACTTGTGTAAAGGACATTACATCACAGTTGGATCAGCCTGTAGTGTTTTTCCACTTTCACTTTATATATAACTCCAAATCCAGACCTACATGGGTTGATACATTTGATTTTCATTGATAATTTTTGTGTGATTTTGTAGTCAGCACATTCAACTATGGAAAGAAAATATTTAATTAAAATATTTCATTCATTCGGATCTACAATGTGTCACTTTAGTGTCCCTTTTATTTTTTTGAGCAGTGTATAAAAATAAAACAAGCTGTATGATGAATGTTCTTAAGTCAAATGAAAAATGACAAATATTGGGGTATAGCTGTTTTAATGTGAATGCAACAGAAGGGGTCAGTGATAATGAGTTAGATGCAATGTTTTTGTCTACAATCATATTTTCATGTGTCAGACATGCAAATGACACCACTTTCAGGGACATTTCCCCAAAGATGTGGAGCTCATCTGCTCTGCAGTGGAAAATCTCCAGACACCTTCTCAAATGAGGGGAAAAGAATGAATCAAGGCATTGATTAGTGACAAGAGAGTGGGCTGCCTCTGTGCTTTATTAAGTCAATTCATCAATATTAGAGTCGGGACAAAGTACAACAAAAACCTTCCAGTGAAACTAAAAATCACAGCTGAGAAACTTCCAGCAAACAAAGAGAGAGTCAAGGAAAGTACCAACAGGGAAAAGGGGATATTTGATTATTCACTGCTGGCAGAGTAATGTGCACTTTCACAAACATACACACACACACACACACACACACACACACACACACACACACACACACACACACACACACATATGCAGAACACTAATATGAACACCGAAAGTCAAATCTCATCTCCATTAAAATGTTATCAGTCACATTCTTATGTAGCCTATTGAAATTCAATTAGGGAGCGATGACTGCACAAGTCCATGAGCAATGAATAGACAATTTGTTGAGCAATTAAACGCGGACATAAATACAGCATTATACATATGGCCCTCCTTCACATCGCATAATGGCCCTGTTAGAAAACACCGCTGTATTCTAAATTATCTTCAATCCAATTAACAAGGAGTCGCCTCATTTTGTGTCTATTTGAAAGAGTTAAAAAAGAAACACAATATTATGCAATGTAACTTGCAAACTTATTATCCTCCTCCTCTAAATGTCTTTAAAATCAGTCTAAAGCAATCATAACGTTGCTGTCTTCATAATGGAGCACTTAAATAGTCAAGCCTCCTACCTAAGCGACAGTTACATCATCTGTGGAGGTGTTCAACTTGCAAATCTGCCTGAATCAATGAGTTTCCTGCTGTCTTGTAATAATCATGAAAACAAGCTCAGGTCTGTTTTTTTTTAAACCTTTTGATCTCAGATGAGAATCAAATTAAAAAGGACTTGCCTCGAGCAAAAACAGATAAGGAGAATCTGATCATCTTTCTGTTTTGTTTTAGCATCTACTACCTGTAAAGATTGTATGTGAGATGTTTTTTAAGTTGAAGTTGTTGCCTACTAGTGCTTGAGTGCTGACTTGAGTGCTGACTCGGTGCTATAGTAAGACTACAGATCAAATAAAAAGGCTATCTTTTATTTCTTACATGACAGTGTTATTCATTTTTTTTATATTAATAGGTTTGAGGTTTCATTTTTTTCTTGACTTTCATATCTGACATCTGACATCAAATTCCAGATTTTTACTTATTTATTTCAATGTGATTCCAGTCATCCATGTTGTAATTCAAAGCTTTATTTTCAACAGTAAGCCTCACGCATTCCTTCGTCATCTCATACACTAGCTGTATTTGGTTACCTTTCTTTAACACATGGCAAGTATAAGACTGAATAAAAACAATATACTTTAAAATACCTGTTTGTGTATTGCCCATATTGTTTCATAGCAATTGCCTATCTTGGTTGTAATTTTATCTCACTCCAAACTCGTCTGTAATGACATGTTTGAACTTTGCATAAATAGTCAGAATAATACATATAACTTTCAACTACATAGCGGTTTCTATTCAAACCGAATACTAATATAGTGAAAAAAAAATTAAACGAGTTCAAATTGTGCGCCGTCCTGCAGCAAGGCGAAATGAGCCGTGGGATATGATGTCACGTGTAGACATTCCACTCCAGTGTTCGATATAAACATGTTGTTTTCATAGCGTAAATATTTTTTTTTGCATGGATTTGTTACAAAATTCTGAAGCATTGTGTGGCTGCAGGATGTTCAAACTCCCACAGTGAAAGTGTAAGCACATTCCCAAAAGATACAGATCTTTGTAAACAGGTACAAAAAACAGAGGACAAGTGGCAGCCATATGAAACCTGCTGTCATCCCCACAATATTAACAATTATTAAAAATGACCATGAAATTACCATTCGTTGTTTTTGAGACAACCGATGTCCAGCTCTAATTCATTAGCGTTAGGGTGCTCTGACACTTACCCGAATCTGTGGCACTGGCACGACTCGAGTTGAGCCAGTGCGCAAACTAGTCATAAACTGGCGTGAATAGTGCGTAAACCTGTTGTGACTGCGTGCCATGTTGGGACAAGAATTTTGAAATGTTCAAACTTTTGGTCATGACAAAATTTCGCCACCTGGTCGTGAACTATGGGCCAAATGTACGTGAACACGTCGTGAAGTTGTCAGAACGATGCGGGACGATGTGTGCCAGTGCGCGCCAGATATAGGCATCTTCTCTTCTCTGCAATGACTGTCTCTGGCATTCGGTATGTTCTCTCTTCCACTGACCTGGGGCTGGGGAGGCCCCCTTTTTATATGGAATGCCCAAGTCGGAACAACACCGTCCGAATTCTTCATGAACTATGTGTGAACTAGACGTAAACAGGTTCCTGCCCCAGAATGCTACGACTTGCAAAGATAAAATCGTGGCCAAAAGTCATGCAAGTGTCAGCTTACCCTTATTCCTCTTCAGACCCACTAGTGTTGCAACCTTTGTTTGCATCAGCCTTCCCGTCGTCCTCCAAACTATTGAAATATTGCTTAAATCTTCACTAAAATCACTTGCAAGTTCCTCAGCTTCACTATACTCAACCATTCTTGTTTACATCTGTGGGTTTCTCTCATTACGTCACAACATGGCACCGGCTTTGGACCCAAATACAACCAGCGAGCATTGCATAATGAGGTATTTTTAGGTTGTGTGTTGAAATGCATTCTTATTTTCCTTTGCCTATACAGAATAAATACACATTACTTCTTCTTTCAAATCTTTATGGAACCACGTCACAGACACTTCAAGTGCTATGAGTAAAACAAAGATCTTAACTGTTTTGTTTTTAGGAAGAGAGTTTTAAGAGTACTCCAAAGCAAAAAACACATAAGAAACCAACTATCTCTCTGTAGTAGCCTGGGAAAAGAAAAGTGCTTACACTAAAACAAGGTACTCTGCAGGTATTTCTTTGAAGTACCTCTAAAGCTAGAAAAAGTCCTTTAAGTCTTATTTGCAGCAAAGGACAAATGGAAGACTGAAGGGCTTTAGAATTCCATATTTAAGGAGATTATGTGTATACTTTGCAGTTGGGGGTGTTTTGCTTTGAGACTCTTCTACCCTGTCATTAAAATGTCCAAGAAGAGACAAGTGATTAAACTCTAAAGTCAGAGAAATTGACCTCTACATTCTAAATAACCACTTAATCTGTATTGATTCTAAGTTACGCTGCATTTCCAGACCTCTGCCCATTGCCCTTCGAACTGCAGCCAGTTTTTTTATTCTTCTTCTGGCGTCGCACAGCTGCTCTCATTATAACCCCTTCCACATATATACTCCACTGCTTGTGCATCTAAAAGCCATCTCCAAAACACCCCACCATTGCATTTCATTCGACTTAACTTCTCTTACATTTTGCCTGCAGACATCACCACTTCCGTCCAATATCCTGTATGCCAGGAGTACCTGTATCTCAAGTATGTAAATGTGAAAGTTGAGGCTCTGGGGGTGTACTTTGTCATCTAAGTACAACCTGATACACCCTGAATACCAATTGCTTGTCTTTGATACGTGTTGCTGGTCTCCAATATCTCTTCTCCAGCGACTGCTTCTGCTCCTCATCTTACAAGTTTGACGGAGCACTCAGAGGAGACTGCTTTTTCCTCAGAGGTTACGGCTATCTTGGAGTGAGTTCTTTTGTCAGCTTTGCTTTTATGCAAACAGCCTCTAATCTTCATAGGAGCTTCCTCTTGACTCAGCACTGCATTGAAACACAAAGTGACAAGAACTCTGGGAGTTGTGTTACAATGTGCTTCGCATGATTGCG
Organism: Pseudomugil tenellus; assembly: GCA_037177515.1. Lineage (NCBI taxonomy): Eukaryota > Metazoa > Chordata > Actinopteri > Atheriniformes > Pseudomugilidae > Pseudomugil > Pseudomugil tenellus. Next base: position 23,237,439 of record JBAMHX010000008.1, on the reverse strand, counting down.
AGGCATCCAAAGAATTTCTTATATAAATCTTCTTGGTGGCACCGCTTCACACAACCGTGCTCGAATGCAGGTCTGCTCTACATAAAGCGATACTTATTAAACATTGTGTTGGACCATCCTGAAGTGATAGTGTGTGCTACAATAGCTGAGACGTGAAATTGATTTTCATGCTTAGTAAAATGTATTGGTGTCTGCACCCAAGCTGGTGTCCCCCACCACACCTGCAGATCAGTAAGATGCATGGTGGTTGTCGTTGAGGTTTTGGGTGATGTATAATCTTTTGAGGTGTGGAGAAAAGTATGCTGTGGTCTCATTCTGTGCAATTATCATTTTTTCATTGTTGCTCTGTTTAATGAGCTGCATGAAGGGACAGTGGTGTGGTTGTCTTTGATGCTCTCACCCCCAGTCTTTACACACAATTAAACAACCACATCAGCTTATTTTATCATCCCAGCCATTAGTCTGATCCAAAGCCTCCTGCAATGTATGTCTCGAAAAGTAACTGAGTCAAGTTTTTGACTAAAATGAAACCTCATCAAGAGACTAAACATGGCCTGACTGGTACAACTGATCATTTTATAATCACCCAAAACCAAATATCCAGCTGACTGCATGAGAAGATCCGTGACAAGAATAAAAGTGATGAAGCAAGCCACACTGGTGCAGTGGCGCATGACAGCTGCAACACTGAGGAAGAGCAGTATAATGCTTGAAGCTATCCCACACTGTCTCACGATAAAGCAACAGACAGGCTGAAGACTGGGGAGAGGAAGGATTCCAAACAAGTAAAGGTAGTCTGGGGAAGAAGAGCCAGGAGTTGGTAGAACGGCACTGCCAAATGCTTGAAGGGATTCAGGCTTCCACTGGGCACGTCAGAGGACTCCCAGCCTAGTTGTCCTTGTTGGTTAGGGGTGTCAGAATCTTGGCTTTCTGGGGGATCTACTCCAGCACTTTTCACTTTGAACATTCCTCTACAGCTTCTTCACATTCCCAAATGAAGACACACACAGTGAGAGAAGTACTTTCTCTGTCAGGTAAGAAACTGTATGACTAATGTGTCAGTTTCATGGGAGCTAAGAAAAAAATAAAGCTTAGATAAAACATTTTTAACCACAACTTTTTTACAGGTGAAAAAAATCTTAAAATAAAATAAATGCTATTTCTGATAAACAACATATTTATGAATTTTATTAATTTAACAAAAATAAAAAAAAAATGTAGAAGAAGTGAAAAACAAAGTACACCTTTACTGCCTCCTGAATCAGAGGGTAAGTAGCAACCACATGCTGCTAATTAGATTTGATGAATTGCTGATCAGCAGGCGTGACTTCATCTATAAAAGCAGACATTTTGACTGTTCACTGGTCAGGAACATTCAGCTGTTTGTTGAGATGATGCCAAGGAGGAAATACATCAGCAATGAAGTTAGAGATAGAGATGTTGCTGCCCAGTGGCCTGGAAAGTGTTTGAAAATGGTCTTAAAACCATTTATTTAGAAATGAAAATCATCCGCGCATCTAAACTAACCACAAGACATTTGGAGAAATGTCCTTTGAACAGACAAAACCGAAGAGGAGCTATAATATGCACATCATGTTTGGCAAAAATGGAAAATTGAATATCTGTACAAACACTTCACATCAACTATCAGTCATAGTGGGGGGGGATTTGGGCTTGTTCTCCAGGCACAGGACCCGTTACTTTACTGTCAAACACAAACTGTAAATGTGTTAAATGTGAGAGCCCATTTGTCTGAATGCTAAATAGGATTTATGTAAACGAACAACGATCCATAAACACAGATACAAATCTACAACAGATTGGCTAAACGAGAAAAGAATACAGATGTTGTAATGGCCTTGTCCAGACTTTAACCTGATTAAAATGCTCAGTTCTCACACATCTCTGACTGACCCGATTGTCTCCTGTCTAGCTGATCCATCACCGTGCTGCAGTTCAGTGCAGCTGTGGGGGATAAGAGCAGCTTGCCATTTGTGATCTTTGTTTTGACCTTGTGCTTTTTAAACTGGGTCAATTGTAAAGCATAAGAAAAGCATCAGGTGGGCCCCTGTAGGCCTATTTGTGATTGTTAAAATTACAGTAATAAATAGTGTTTCTTTTGTATATTGTACAAGGTTTTTTTATGACTAGGGTATGCAGATTTTTTTCAGGGGAGGGAGGGGGGGGGGTTGTTAAAAATACCTTGCCTCTGCACTGACACAGGATCTGTCTTTGACTGTTTGACAGTAATATATTGTTTCTATTAGGAACTTTGGAACATAAACCTAGTGAACGCATGAAAAATTACAGGGCAACAGTGTCAGGCATGATGACACGTCTGGTTTAAAGTGTTGGACTTTAAATTTTAAAATTTCTTCGTAGTCGATGCCAAGTGGGTCTAATTGAGCTTGAATGTATTTTCTGAAAACAGGTCTGAAATACAACTTAAACTCCTGATAATCAGTGTTTTTTTTTCTTGTCAGTCCTCCACAGCTTTAATTAAAAGTCCCCTGGAATAGCAGTTCACACATGTCATTTCCTATTTGAAGACTTAAGGGTGTAACTAGGACACTCATTATATGGCATACAATAAAGGCCAACTCTCCTATCACTTCTCAGATTGTTCTGCCATAAAGCAGAGCTTCAGAAGCTCAAATATCAGGATGTAAAGTTAATCTCTTACCGGCATTCGTCAAGCAGGTGACACAAAAACATACTGTATAGTGTACAGTATACTTACTCAGCTGTGTAGCATCCCTGATAAAAAGTCAGAGCAATGACAGGCTTTGTGAGGCTTTATATGGAGAGTAAAGTGATGCTGTCATACAAGCCATGTTCCCTTGAATACAAAGTGTTATTTTCACTGTATTCACTCAGTTATAACCTGCTTGAGAGTTACAGACTTGAAACAAAAGAATTTTGAGCTCAGTAGAGACTATCTTGTCTTTGTCTGAAAAAAAGAAAAACACGCATTTGATTCTGCATTTTGTTGCTGTGAGCAAATCAACCCAGGGGTAACTCAAATGATGCACTCTCTTTGCCAGGAGCTGCAGCTGTGAAACATATGAATTGTTTCTTTCCTGCTGATGAGTAATGATGGAGTGTAAGATAAAAGACTGTCATATTTTCGTCATCACAGGCAGAGTGCTGTTTTATTAATTTGTTTCCAACATTGGCCCGCTATCATGGCCGTGCCATAAGCTAAGAAGTCTATGGCTCACACAGCATAGGGTTGATGGCTGTGAATACATGCCGCTCTGTTTAACTTCTCCATTGTGAGCATGTGGTTGCCTCTCAGAGACTAATAAACTTTCACCTTAGATTGAAGTTAATTTATAACTTAATTGCCAGACTAGCCCCTCATGCAAACAGACATATTGCTTATTCATTCGAAAATGTCTTTTAGACTGCTCTGTTTTACCTATGGGGCTCTTCTTCATCAGGTTAAATTTGCCAGCCTCAACCAGGTAGCTAATTATACTTCATGAACTGACCCTTCTGAGTTTGAGTCTTATGTGGGTGCTTTGATTAGCCTCCTGTTTTCATCACCTCCCGGTTCTCCGTGTCGTTATCACGCTTTCTGCTGACAGCTCTAGTGCCTCAAGGTTGCACACTGCAGTACCGCTGCATAAATTTGACATCCATGTCATGAGGGTTCAAGAACTGCTTCTCTGTCAACATGCCTCATTTGGAGCCATCTTGTGTAGGTCAAGATTGCTGCACTAAAGGTACAAAATGGAAATGCTGCAAAAGGGATTTCTGTCAAGGACGATAGTATTTTTTTATGATTAAGTATTTATTTGCAATTTTATCACAAATGGAAAGGAGCTGCTGGATAATTAGTGCAGTGTGTGTAAAAAACAGAATTCTGACACCACTCACCCTAAAAAATTCTTTAGTGGAGCCTGAGTCCAGAGTACCGTATGCAATCTCTGTCTGCTTTGCCAAATCTTCGGCACTTTCTATAGGTGAAACCATTCTCTCCACAGTCAAGAAGGCAGCCAGGTTGGCTGTGTAGGAGGAGATGATGATGAGGGTGAAGAACCACCACACACCCCCAACAATACGGCCTGACAGAGACCTAAGAAAGGGAGGTTGATGACAAGGAAACACAGAATTTAATTATGGCGACATGTGGCGGTTATCAAGCTGTTAAGATCTACCAGTTGTGTTCAGTGTACGGACAGCATCAGTTATCAGAATTTTCCTGTGAATCATCAAAGCAAGTTGGTACATGGTATGCACTCCAAACAGTGCAGTTCCAAGGAAAGTAGTACAAGTTTAATGAACTTTTATCTATGTCCTATCAGACTGTTGAGCAATCATTGTTTCAGAATTTGGAGAAATCAATGATGGAACTTTTTCTAGAGAATTTCTTCCTCATAAACAGGCAAAGTTAGTTAAACTTACTGTATAACTGCTGCAGTGCAAAATTAGATGAGATTGTTTTTTTTCTTACTGGAGCTGACCCACCTGGGAGAGATGTCACAGCCCTGCTGCATGAAGGCGCCCAGCGAAAACCAGAGGGAATTGAAGATGCCAAAGTCATTAGGAGGATCAGGGGGATTTTGGGGGTCTTTGGTCTCATCCTGTTCCTCAAGGTTCCACTCATAAGGACTGAACCGACTGACCAGGAACAGGACAACGCTCACCCCAATATAGGCAAACACTATACACATCCAGATTTCATAGGCCAGCGGGTCCAGGAAGGAGAAAACACCAGGCTTGGACTTTTGCGGCTTCTTTATCATAATGGAGATGCCCAAGCTCATAAAAGGTTTGGAAAAGTCTATCACCTCCTCTCGAACCAGAGTAATAGTGAGAGGTGCAACGGCTATATCTGCTCTCTGGAAACAGGGACATGCACAGCAAGCATTAGTCATGACCTGCATTAAGAAAATAGGTCATATTAATGTGTGAGTGATTGGTGCTGTTTTTAATAACACAGTTTACATATGATTATCAGAAATAAGCCACAGGCTGCTACAGTTGAGGATGAGCTGAAAAAAGGGATGACTCACATAGGAAATGCAAAGCTGCTGTGGTTTTAGTTAATAAGTCTGTGCAAAATCAGTCAATATTTCAGACTGAAATGTGAATAGATTTATAGATAGGAGGAGATAGAGCTCTAAGGTGCTGCAAGTCACTCAGAGAGCCAGCTTGGAAACAATCTACAGAGCCAGAAGGATATTTGACTCATTTGACCAAATGAGCCACAAAAGAGAAGAAACTTATGTTCATTTCAAATAAAGTTTGATGTTTGCATTGAAATAAAGAGGAAAAAAGTGTCACCAGTTTAATTAAAAGTGTGAAGTTTTAATTGCTGAATATAAAGGATTTGTTATGTTTATATATATAATCAGAAAACCCCGGCTGTGTATACTTCATCACGTGCCATTTAGAACTCCACAGCTTATTCTGGCATCAGCTACCTTTTTTCCAAGCTGTTTCTCTTTATCTCCCTCCTTTTAGTCTGCTACTTCAATCACATTATGCTATCAAAACACATCCACAGAGGTGGGGCCGCTTCTCTAGAAATCACAATGGGCTTCTCTGTAAAAGCAGAAGAAAATAATTAATCATGCTAGACAGAGTTACTGCAGCCTGCGTGTATGCTATTAATTAAATAATGCTCCCCTTCAAAAGAGCCACTATGCAAAAGACAATGCTTTGTTTTGTAGCATTGTACTGTTTTGCCTTTTAATGTCAAAACTAAGACAACATTGGTTTGAAGTGGCACAAGGCAGAAAATGTTTCTCACAAGGTCAGAGTAAGAGCGACACAAATCGAGCCAATAAACATGATTGTTTTCTTTACCCTGTCAACATAACACGGCAAAGGGTTATAACCGTTTAATCCTTGTGCAGGCGTAAACAGCACTCAATCAATGGTGTGAGAAACAAAGCAATAAAGAGCAGCCTCGGGCCTAACCTTTTAAAGACACCCAAAATCAAATTAATTTACTGGTCAAAAGGTCAAAATGTACAAAACTATTAGCGCCGGCCAACCTGCTGTAAAATTACAGGACTGCCAAGACTCAACAGAGACGTGATGGGACCTTTTTTATTTTCCCGCCTTTCATCCGCAGGGAGTGAACTTTTCCCATTTAAAAGATAATTTGGTGGCGATTGCACATCAAACCAAGCAATCTCTAGGGCTGATATTTAGGATACTCAACAAGTGAGGAAGCCTTAGTCTCATGCATTTTGTATTTGGCTGGTTTTCAACTACCCAGGCATTGGATAAAGGCGAGAAAAGGTTGAGGAGGAGGGTAGATCAGGTGTGAGTGTGGGGGATAATTTGGGAATTCTTAAGGAATTGCAAGAGCCTGAACTCTGTCAGATGTAAAATGCAGCATGACCCCCTTTACTAATGTGAGAGGTTCAACGTTTGTGGAGCAAAGCACATATGGATCTAGTTGTTTCAAACCGCAAACCGTCATCTAGCTGTTGATTCTAAAGCAGATTTTCTCAGCTGGGAATGTGGCATATTCATCAAATGCATGAAACATTGAACATAATTACACAATCACTTCAAAGGCATACAATCTTTCATTCATCAAAGTGATTACAGTGTGTTTGCCATATGGAGTCATTGTTTTCATGTACCTACCTCTGTTTCGACTGTAAGAAAGAGATTTGTCTGGCTAAGCAAGAAGGATTAATTGCAATGAACAGCACTGAGAAATGATTTCATTTTCTCCGTCTCAAGATGATCACCAACTCCCCAATGCTTGAGGCTGCATTTGACAAACTCACTCACAGCTGAGCTTCCTGAGAGCATCAGGCTTTGAACTGGCCAAAAGCTGATGAGTTTACAATGGGTTGGTGATAACCTTAAGACAGAAAAATGAGATCTCCTCTCATGTTGAAGTTCCTTGCAAACTGTCATGTAATCAGTGAAATCGAGACTCCCAGTACTCACCCCGTAGACCAGTTCACCCACCATCCCGTTCCACGTCTTGGTCTCAGGGTCTCGGGCTCCGTATTTTCCATCCATTACTATAGACAGTTTGTACTTAATTCCAACATGTTTGGCAATCTCAGATGCTAAATCGACGCAGTAGCCTTCATATCTGTCATTCCCCTCCAGATGCATATAATTTTTCTTGTACATCACATAAGGAGCTTCCTGTTGATTCAAACACACGCTGGTTTATTCACTCCCATGCATTTGCACATATTTCATTTAATACAGAGATATGCATTCATGCACTCATATTTTTTCATTGCTCAAACACACACCCAAACATACACAAGTCATATTTCCATGGCCTTAGACAATATTGCATTAGTTTAGAGTTGCCAGTCTCTATTATTAAATTAACATCCTTTTCTTAATCCTAAGTTTGATATTTATTGCCTTACCGACAACTTTTCTCATGCTCTGAGTGCATTGTCATCACAGTCTTTTTTAAAGGCTGTGACTTGTTTTTAGAAGATTGCAAACTTTAGTGTCAGTAAAATCTAATCCTGACAGTTTTCAATCTGTAATGTACAAGAATGACAACTTCTTTATTTCAAGGGCTCCTAGTTACAGGGGTGGGATTACATTACAAAGGTTCAAGTCCTTTGGGATTAATTAATTCATTTTAGTTTTCATAGTTTTATTTCTGCTTTTTTTCCAGATTTATTGTCCTTGGAAAACGCCTCCAGAGAATATACATGTCATTTACAGTTCTGCAGCTGGCCTGGTGACAGCTGTTTGCTCCATGTCCCATTCCTTTGTTCACTCCTAACTTCCTGCATGCTTTCACTGTTGCCAGAGAAAAGTTTTATTGTCTCTGTCTTTTAGGGAACACTGACTTGGTAAAGGTTAAGCCACTTAAATACAAATTTGACAGTTGGCTGCCTGGCACATCTGGAGTGTTGGTAAACATCTGTCTCTTTTTGTGTTTTCATTGAGTAATGCATCATTGACCTTGTCATTTTTTGCCAATGTCTTTTTTTCCCTAGAAGATTAAATGTGTTGAATGGACATCAACCCTGTCAGCAGGAAAGATTTCTTACTGCGTGTTTAAAGTAATGAATGAGTGCAGGAAAATGAAGGCCTGAGTGACAGGAGAAAGCAAGTGGCTATTTTAACATGCCACACAGACTCTCTTCTCATTTGTCATCCTCATTTCTCCAAATGCTTTTCAGAACAGTGTGACTATTTGTAGTCAAGAAACTGAAGACAAACTGCTTATCACATTGAAAGAGACCGGCTCTATTTAAATTTATTGGACAAAAACAAAAAAAAAAATAAATAAATATTGCTTACATTTTCAGTAAATGTATGGAATCTGTCAGTTTTCTCTATTGCAGTTTGATGCAAATAAAACCACCCTGTCTGCAATGGACATCTCTAGTGAAAGTATAGATTATATTTTTTGATAAGCAGTTGGTTGGAGATAGTCTTTGCAGTGTGTTAAAGTGTTATTTCATTTGCCCTGAAAGCTGGCAATGAAGGGGGATACAGTAGCAGGGCCTGTCATTGCTATGGTTCTTCATGCTGGTTTGTGAAGAATAACTCTGTAAAAGATATATGTTTGCATGAAATAACCCTTTCACAAGGTTACTGCTTCATATTTAAAATACATTACATCAGCTGTCCTGACTTTATGACTAAGCTTTCATCCCCAAGCCTTAAAACAGGTTTTTAATTAGAATTGATAGATTTATCATTAGTTCTTGCTTTTTGCACCAAAAGAAATCATCATAATGCGACCAGACATAAGTAAGACATACTAACACACGCACACACACACACACACACACACACACACATCCATCAAAATATCATTAACTGCTTTAACTGTATCCATGCAGTCGTGCATACACTGATGATGCCCTGCGAATGCACAAGTATGCACTGATAACAGCAGCATGATCATGTGGCCACGCTGCTATCATCAAGCTGTGACAGCCAGCAGACACCAGGCCTCGTGTACCCAACTCATTTTGAGCTTGCGGGTGCAACTCTGGCATAATCAAGAAAGGTTTAGAAGGATGAGACAAAAACAACTATATTTCTACAGGAGAAAAAAATTAAAAAGGAAAAAAATTTAATTACTTTTGTAAAACATAACAGGCCACAATATGATTTCAAAAGGCTGGGTATAGGCAAGGTGTGGGTCAGCTCAGCAGTGGGTGGGAATGGGAATGGGAATGGGTTTCACAAGTAAATGCTAGTGACAGAAGAGGGATCAGAGAGTGCCCGTAGTGTCTCAAAATATTCAAGCACATTGCACCAACGTGTAGTTGTAGGATATTTCATTCCAAAAAAAGAAAATAAAATTCATTAAAATAAATAGATAAAAAAGCTGATACTTCTTATTCAGAATAATGCAAACTAAAAATACTCCATAACATAAACAATTACATCAGGAGAGCAGGAGCGTGCTAGTGTTCGTCTCCTTTACAAAACACTGTTGCAGGTTGTCCTTTCTCTTACTGAGCATGTCATCAATACCAAAGAATAGGACTGCTCAGGAGAGCAGGCATTGTCATTACAGCCATACACAATTAGAGTTCAAGTAGAAGAGCAATGGTTTGTTTGTTCTGTGTTGAATGCATCCCCTTTCCTTGAGATCTATTGAGCTTACACCCCCCCCCCCCTTCCCCCCCCTCCCCCCGTTAACACGTGTTTACTTCCCGGCTGTATTTCTCGCCTAGAGATGTTAAATGTTTCCTCTTGCTACTGAGTGACTGGTTTATATGAAGTAGCGTTTAACCGTGCACACATTCCAGAGATACTTATTGTTTTCTAGCAACAGTTTTTTTTTTTTTCTTCGTCATTTCAAAATGCTTGTTGGCAGAATGTAGGGTTTTGCATGCAGGAAGCCATTCTGTGAAGCTGAATATTGAATAAATACAGTTAAGATAAGATAAATCTAAGTCGTGTTGTTTATCATAATGTGGTTTGCTAAAAATGCAAAGAAAATGATACTTTAAAGGGAAGTTATGTATACTTCAACACAGAACACACAAGGGAGCAATACAAAATAGTTTAGAGGAGGGATGATGAGGAATAATACCACCCTTTCCAGTACAGTTTATTTTGTTTTGCCCAGGCTGTAAAACCATTGCAGGATCATTCTCCAGTCATTCTGAAGCAAGTCTGTCCCAAGTGTCATTAAACATTTACTTGATGAGGACAGACAGGTCTACTTACGTATGCGTTTGTATGCTTTTTGCAACTGATGGAGTCAACGATTATAACTTATACCATTTATTGTGATGTCACTGCTACGACAGGCCACTGAAGTATGGAAAATCAAAATGCTTTGACACCCACACGGATACAGTTGAAACACTCCCCCAGTTCGGACCGACTGTTTCAACATGTAGTGAGTGGATGGAAAGCAACACAAAAAAGATGTGGTTCTACCCGCCCAGGACAGAATGTATCACTCATCGGAATCAACACCATGACCTTGAGTGGCAGAATACGTGAAACATTTAAAACTGCATGGAAAGTGTACCATAATAGTAGTGACCACAATGGTTCGGTTTTCCACTGAGGAGTCGTTGGAGACCTGCGGGTCCATAATATTTACAAATCGCGAGTACTCGTTCCAGTACCCAATCTGCAAAGAGAAAAAAGCTTTTAGTGATGCGTCTCAACACACTGACAAGATTAAAGTGAGCTGGTAGATGGTACAAATATTATTTGGCACTGCAGTGATGTAGACTCATTAAAACAATGCAGCAGCTCCCAGAGGCTAACTGCCTCTGCCCTGAGGTTCTACTATGATAACAGTAAGTGAGCAGCGTCCTAATATGAACTGGAGAAACATACATGTTACATAAACATCCATGTATAAAGAAGTGTTTTTCTTTTCTTGCAGCTGAGTTTCAAAATGGACATTTTTTTCTGTTTGTGTGGAGCTGAACTACATCTGTGCAATAAATGAGCATATGGCAGACAACCCAAATCCCTCCCACCTTCAGCTTCCCAGGTTTTACAGTAAATAATTGATATTCAGACCTGTGAACTGCATATACAATTAATAATTAAGCATAGCATTCCAATGGCTTCACATCTTCTACAGCCCTGCCATTGCAGTTACTCTGTATTCTGCTGTGCAGATGCTTAAGTCAAACCACTGTCAACTGTTTGTTTGCCCATCTGAAATAATGGCTGCTCTGGCTCGTGATGAAACATGTTGCATATGTTCTTGCCAACAGTCTAACTGCTGCTGGCTAAGAGTTTCTCCTTCACATGTGGTTTGTATTTCTTTTGCCTTAGATCTTTCAATGATCTGGGCAAACAGGTGTAAAACACTGCATTAAGCATAAGAACCAAGAGGAGGTGCTAGAAAGCAGCTAACCTCTCAAACTGAAGCTTCATATTGTGGTTACAGCTGTGTACTTGGTGAAATTGCCAGACTGGGGAAAGCTCTTAAAGCTTTTTTTTTTTTTTTTTGTCTCAACTAACTCTTGTTCGACAGTGATATCTGAGAGGTGCTTCCAGAGGGACAGAACTGTTAGGTCCTGTGTCATGGAGTGCCGCTCCAGAGGCTACATCCTGATTTCACCCCAAGCAGCTGGGAAAGATATCAGCCCATACATCACTGGTGACAGTCACAGCTAAGAACCCTCATCCTCTAACTGTCACTGGGGTGGCAGGGGCTGCAGGTCCTGACAAAGTGCTGCCCGTCTTGTTTCATCTACCCCCGCTTCTTCACTCTCTTGAGCTGACCTCCTTTCTCCCACACTCGCCATCCATCTCTTTGCTCTCCTCGGCTGAGGAGGAATGACTGTGAGGGCTATGCAATGCTAATTGAAGTGCAGGCTTTATACGCCTGTGAGGCAGGCGGCATAATCACACATCATATCAGACTGAGCTCACACTTATCCAGCTAAAGAGAAATTCACAGCTGTCTCTTGGAACTGTGAGAGGTTATGAAATAAAACCAGAGGTCACCATATGGTACTGCTTATAAAGTGAATGTTCCATTGGGAATTACCATTTTGAAGAGGATCCAGTGGAATTCTTGGATACCCTTTGCAGTAATTAGTTATTGGAATGGTAATTTCTGTCAGGAGAGACCAAAATCATATCTGCACTATCCCACAGCAACAAAACGTCTTTTGTCACTCTTTTGAAACAAAACCTTTGGTTATCAGATTGTAGGTTTTTTGTGATTTGCAGATGTTGTAATGCTTGCCTTTAGCGTATCAAAGCTGTACCTTAACAGCACAGTGGTAGAGAAAGGCAATCAGATTTACTCTGACTTGACCTTTCAGCCTCTCCGGACCTATATGCAGACAGTTTTAAAAAGATGGACGGGGCTATGATTATCTTTATCTTGGTAGGTTGTCTGGCCCTTAATGCATCATATATACTGGCAGCTCTGGGTGGACTTTACAAGTAACATAAGCAACAAAATTTTCTCTGCTGGTCATGTTTTTGAGAATTACAAACTGAAACACTGGGTCACCATGACACTAACTATGGTTGTTAAATTGCTAGAACAGGGTAGTTCAGATGAGCATTATGTTCATAACTAAGGACACTAGGAAGGACACTAGGTCTGCCTTAAAACTTATTCATATTTATAATCTATAACTATAAACTATGAATAGTGTTATAAATGGGGTCCATAACAAAAATGGGTTGTCATTGTTTAATATAAAATATTAAAATATTTAAGTTAATAACTAAGACCAAAATTTCAAAATAAATCAAATAAGAGGTACGGTTCTTTTCTGATCCAGGTAACCATAAAGTCAAAAGTATCATATTTATGCATACAGTTTCTGGGACATTTTGCATCACTTCATGGAGGAAACTTTCTTCAAAACCTAATTGAAAGCCATATGATACTGGTCTTCTGTCCCCTGATTAATCTCAGAAAACATGAGGTTACATTACAATCATTTTGACATGGTGATAAATACTAAAAAAAAATTGGAAGTGATAAATTGTATTTTTTCAGATTTATTAACCGGCTAGTTTTAGTGAAAACATGTATTAGATTGTAAACAACAGGGTTTTAAACCTTGTTTTCACCATAAAATGATACAAATTGTTTTAGAAATTTTACATATCGAAAATGATAGATATGGTTTTATATATACGGTACAATAAGGCTTACAGACAACCAGACTTCATAATGCAATCACAACAATTGTCTACTGCTCACAAATCATAGACAGTTATAGGCACCTTAACGGCTGTTTTCTCTGGTATCTTTTTAAAATACAGTTTATGTTCCCACTTATGTGCAAAAACGTCCTTATTTGAGTAAAGACTTTCACTTTCACTTTAAAAAAAAAATGTGTTCTAGGAGTTTTATTGTTTACCTCAGAACAAATTTCATATTTTTCAAAACTAATGAACCTAGTGGTGGATGATGCCTGCTGTTAGATGTGTTTTGAAAACTGTCAAACTGATTTTGACAACAACTGACAGATGGGAGTTGATAGAGGCCTTACCTTCCTTGGTCCGCCTGTTTTCATCTCATAAACATCAATGGTGTAATTGGTTCTGCGGCCATAGTTGTCAAACTGGATGTTCCCAGTCATACCCTGAACTTGGACCTGACAGACAGACAGACATACAAAGGGGAAATGTGCAAGACATCCTTTGGGCTACAGCTTGAATTAAGGTGCCATTTCCTTTGAGTTACTAGAGCTCTGTCTTTCTGTTAATCAAATGATGAACTGGATACACTTTAATAAAAGATGTAGTTTTATGGTAATGAGAGCTTGGATTTGAGTGAGCTCTCTGCTGAGATATCTGGAGGCAAAGAGAGGGGAATATCTGCCCTCTTTCCACTTTCCATCTTCATTGCACTTACTTGCTATCTCTGCTTCACTTCTTCCAGCCTTTTCTTTTTCTTTTTTTTTTAGCATGCCACTCCCTTCTATCACTCCTTACCGTTTTGAGAGCTCTCTCGATGTCGATGCCCTGGCTCCAAGGTACAGCGGGATTAGCCAAACAGTCTCCGGCGCTACCTCTGCGAGAGACATCCACACGCTGGCGCCGCAGATATCTGAAGGCTTCTGCTATCACCAGAATGGCATCGTGGGTCAGAGCCGAGGTGTACTGCGCCCAAAACAGAACAAAACAGAAACAACTCAAACAGCCAAACACTGTACTTGAAACAATCACTTCCTGGGAGCTTTAACACTTTGCTTCTCATAAAGGTGGTTTTATTAGACAGATTTAAATAAACAAGGCCACATTTCTCTGGGTCATAACCTTTTTCAAAACTTTAGCATTGACTTGGGGCGTAAACAGAGAAATTTAGTGTGTAATTTCATCTCTCATGCACTTCTCTTGACCCTTGACCACTGGGGGCTAAACCACTTGTTTGTTGACCACTGCACCATGGCAAAACCTAATTAAATGGCATTCAAAATCCATTTCTTCCTTGATCATTGTTTAATTAGATGTAAATTGAAGCTGCAATATAACCTTGGCCCACACTGCCTATCAATATATTGATTCCTCAGGAAGATGCAAGGCAGAAATGGCAAAGGAGACGACAAGCGAAAGAGAATGACAAAGAGGAGAAGAACCAATAGAAACAACTTCAGAAGGGGTGATTGCTGTATTCTGCAGGCACAGTGTGAGGCCTTTCAAAGACATGTACCTTCAGAGGAGCATTTCGGGCTTCTGGGAATTCTCTTTCATCTAGCCGTTCCCAGCGCTGAATGAACTGCTGCACAATCGGGTTCTCAGGGTTGACTATCTGAAATCCTGAAATGTTGGCTCCACCAGCAAAAACTTTGTCCAAGCTCACGTTTGAAAATCCCTGCCATGAGACAAGGGGGAAATAGAGGAGATTTATGAGATGTATGTACTGTACCTTGTTTTTCTTTATGGATTTTTAAATATAACCTGAGGCAAAAAACAGAGAAATATTAGCAGCTAGGTGCATTTTTTTATTTTTATTTTTTTAATGAAGAATTCTATGATTCTTCAGCTCCCAATGCATATGGCCAATTCTCTTCACCACAATTCATTTCCAGATAAACAACCAGGCAGAATTTGGGTGACATACTGTAACAGCTGTAGCAGCCTGTAATACATTTTAGCAGGTGGTTTATTTTCATTCCTAATAACAAAGAGTTTCAAACGTGCTCCAAAAACCTGCGCTGCACGAACTGCCTTAAATTGTCTTCTTTACCCTAGAGCCACCACAGTTGCTTATTTTTATGGTCGAATTGCTATTTTTCTAAGTGGAGCTTTGTGTCATGGTGTGCAAGGACATGTTTCTGACTGTTGCATAATGACATCTTCTACAGCCAGAGGAATAGCAGCAGGAGACCAGCAAGTGAGAGCATGGTTGGCCTTCAATTTATAAGTCCCATTTTAACACTAAGAGTAAATGAGTGCTTTCCTTCACAGAGTAGGAAAATATGGTTAAAGGACAAAAAATGCAAAGTTGAAATATGAGAATCTTAATTTATGTCATACTATAGTGTAAAATGGTCGCATTAGCATGTGTTAAATGACACAGGCTTGTATTTTTCTCACATTTTATACAAAGAACCATCTACCACCTATTGTGCATGTACATTTGCACCTTCACATGCGGCGAAACACAAGTTCGATTCCCTCTCGAGGGAGCAGCCCAGTTATTACTCACAAGATTGGCCAGAATGTAGTGGTAACCACGGCTGTTCTTTCCCAGGGTCACAACCTACAAGAGAAAAAACATCAATGCAGTAAACCACCCATGAGATGAGAGTTAGGAGTCATGGCTAATGTAAGCAGCTGCAACAATCTCGGTGAAGTCAGGAACGACCTGCTAACACACAGGATGTCACGGAAATTTAAACAAAGCAAACTCTTCTAATGGAATAACAGGGGAGGGAGCAGTTAAAGGAAGTGTTTGTTAAAGAAAGGATAATGAGAGAAAAGCAGGAGCGATGTGGAACATCATTGAATATTTTTCTCACTTTGAATTCATTAATAATCCAGGGATGATTCCTCCACACCTGCTGGACTGAAGGTAGAAATAGGAAAAAATATTTCAAAAGAACTTACAATGAGATTTAGATCTCTCCATGGTTTGAAAATATCACACCTTTGTGGCAGAACAGCATGTTTCAACCCACGCGGCTTGTCTGAAAATAGTAAGTGGTGTTCCAAGCCATTTCATCACTGTGATATAAACCATATGCTGCATTTATATCCCAGGTTTTATTCTTCATTTTGGTCTGCAGATAAACCCAGCAGCTAAATGCTAAATTGTCTTGGCTTTCTGCGCATTACATGCTGGACCGGATTTTCGACTAGGCCTTGCGAGGTTTGTTATTTATGAGCTTTCAGCCAGTTACGGATGGACTTCTGAGCGACTGCCATGCAGAAACCTGTCAACCATGTCTCGGTTTTCATCTGCACTCTACAAACACAGCAACACAAGTTTACAGCAAAATCAGCATGTTTGCACATGTTCTGGCTCTGGCTCTGTCACAAAAACAAACTGTCAGTTTATCTTCTCTTTTTGTGTGTGTCTCTGTGTGTGTGCGTGCTTGTGCGCTGGGGACACCGGATATTTGTGACTGTGTATCATTTATGACATTCCAGCTGAGTGAGGGAACGCACACATGTATTCTCACATCACAGAGTGCCGAAATATTTGAACAATATTAAAAGTTTTACTCCTCTCTTCTGCAACAACAACAGTGTTTTTAAATGAGCTCATTTGAACTGATCCTGCTCTGATAGTGTGCAGTTTTTAAGGACATAAGAGAGTAGTTAGCAATAAAGAAATAAGTTGTAAGTGTTTCCCATATGGAAGCAGACATGATGGGCCAGCTCTTTGATCAAGTGCATGGATGGATGGATGGATGGATGGATGGATGGATGGATGGATGGATGGATGGATGGATGGATGGATGGATGGATGGACGGATGGATGGATGGACCAGCATTCTCTTCCATCTTCACCATCAGACTGAAACCTCTAACACGACACAGCAAACAGACTGAAAGGAACAAGTTGAAATCAAAACAAAGACTAAATGAGCTGATTGCACAGTAGAAATAGCAGGAGTGGGCATTTAGTGGATATGTGACCGGTGACATGAAATTAAATTTCTAAAAACAGTGATAGACAGAGGAAGGCAACTGCAAACAAGTCTGGCTTTTTAAATATAAAACATTTAGTGTTTTCTTGGTCGTACTGCCCACACCTTCACACTTTGTCATTGTGCACTAACCTTGACTCTGGCTGTAAGCCTTCCTAACACCTGCCCTGGAGCTAGGCAGAGAAAGACCTTACCACCTGCCTACAGCCTGCAGTTCACAGCCAGCCTGGCAAAAGCTACAAGCAAAAACCTCGGGATAGAGCACAGTAAGACACTGATGACACAGAGATACACATAACCTCAAAACAACCACACACACACCTTCCCTCTCAACCTTCTTTATTAAGCAGACAGACACACTTTCTGCAGTTGAGATGGACATATTTCTTTGTTCTCAGGTGTAATGCATTGCTCATTGTCCAGTATTAGTAGTTACAGTATAATTTTATTTGCCATGCTAATGCTTAATCCTAATTCCTCTCATTGGTCCTAGCCCCCTGTCTACCTACCCCCCAAGACAGCATAGGTTCCTGTTTTCAAGGCGAAATGCCATGTAGCCATCGAAACTGTAAACTGGTTGGAACTGGGATAATAAACAACAAATGTATAGATTTGGATGTGAGTCTAATTCTCATGTGTATTCAAGTGCAAATAAGTAAGTGTTTTGATGAATGTGCTTTAGAACTTTGCCACTTTATTCAGTCATTTCCCTGAAGTCACAGCTTGATTAATTTTCTTTTCATCAAAATGTCTAGTTTTGTCATTAATAAAGACATCCTCAGCTGTAAGTCGGTATTGACTATGAACACAGTTTATTTTGCATTAGCTTTAAAAAAAAATGATCCAGACAGCTCAGATTATCGTCATCCTACATTATCTGATTTTTCTCCTCCCAAGTGGTTTCTTTTAATGCTGATCATCTTTAGATCACTCACACGCAAACACTAATCCACTAAAAAGCCATTCAGTTACACAGTGAATGGTGTGGTCTCTCTTTTTCATACACTTTTTCTTCTTGCACATCGATCCACTAGCTGACTTTACCACCTTTTATTCTGCAGCTTAAGAAGATGGTGCAGTTTGCAGACGGGAGTTTCCTTTAAAGCCTGATGGGGACAGACAACTAAGATGACCTTGACTTTACCCTCATCTGGTCTTGCTATGCCTTGGTCCCAATGGACAGAGCTCTGAATGTAAAACTACAGCTTCACTTTTTTTTTATAAATGTTTTCCACAAAGTATGACCTTTCTACTGCAAGGCTGCCATGACACAGGAAATAGGCAGGCTGGAAATTATTCCCAAGAGCTTGTAAATATTACTAAGGCATATGAAAGATGAGGAAATAATAAAGCAATTATTTTTAGCCTCCATTTGAAGTGTGAAAACTTAGAAACCACAACTCATCAGCTCCCAAATACATTTAAACAAGGATCCTCTTTGCATTAGGGCTTCATTTGAGTTCATATTTTTGTAGATGGTTGGTTATTGGTTGGTGCCTTCGTTTCCAAAATGAATAAAACAACAAAAAAAAAAAAAAACTATAAACAGCAATGGGGGACAGTGCAGCAAGGTGCAGTATCCATGGCAACTTCTTCAGATCATGTAGAAAGCATGGCTGTAGGAAAGGCAACATAAATTAATATATAAAAATGTTATTTTCTTTTATTTTACTTTTTTATTCTTCATTAACTTGGATCAATAACATTGACATGAATAGTTCACATCTTGATCCTGGGCACTAACGCACTATGATGACAGAAAGTTTCCTTTGTTTAAGGCTAGTACAAGTATCAGGAAGAACACACTATTGCTTAGTTAAGTAGCACAAATAGTTAAATACTTCCAAATTGTTATTGATTTGTCAAGATGGAGTCCCAATGCAGTGTATCAGATCTTAAATGTGTTTTTTAGGTTCCCCAGTAATCGCTGTTGCCTGTGATGGACAAATGTTTCTGTAAAGCAAAAGTTCTACATCATATTTTCATCAGGAATTCTGTAAGAGATCATTCACAAAAAATGTATGAGCTTGAATAAAATGTGAAACCTGTGAAATGAAAGAAAGAATAAAAATACTTTTCTCATACAATATAACATCAGAAAAAACTCCAAACAGGGGAGACAGAAGCAAAAACTACCTTACAACTTTTCTCTAATCCAGGGAATACAAACAGTAATTACTTTTTAATAATACAAGAGTACATTAAAACACCTTTGAACTGAATGAGTAGAAATAAAACTGCAAAATAAATTGCAAATCATTATATTTATGTAGTATAGTATTTAAAGTAACATTTTGGTTCACTTTTAGTGAGCTCAACAATGTAAGTTAGCAAAAACCCAGCTATATATTGACTATGTACAGTTTTGCACCTGGTAAATTCACTGCTGAACACTTCATTGAAGTTTCAGCTTTTAATCTTCTTGGCCTCTGAATAAATTCTAAGCAATATTTTGATTCCCCAAGTGGGAAGTCACAGCTCATTTGGTGGTAAAATAAATACTGACAAAATGTTCCTGAAAGTATAATGGATTATTTCAGGAAATTCCTCATAAATGGAGAGAAAAACGTAGAAAAACAAACCTAGATGCATATGCTTGTATTCACTCATTGGCCACTTTATTTGGTTCACTTGTTAAATCACTTATTAACACAAATAGTGAATCATCCAATCATATAGCAGCAACTCAGCACATGTAAACCTGGTGAAGTACTTGCTGGAATTAAATCAAGCATCAGAATGAGGCAGAAAAGGAATTTAAGTGACTTTAAATGTGGTATGGTTGTTCGTGTCAGACGAGTTTGAGCATTTCAGCAACTGCTTATCTACTGGGATTTTCACACAATCATCTCAAGGGTTTACAAAGAATGGCCCGAAAAAGAGAAAACATATCCAGTGAGCAGAAGTTATTTGGACTAAAATGCTATGTTGATGACAGAGGAAAATGGGCAAACTGGTTTGATATTATTTTACAAAAGGAACACAAGCTGATTACAACCAAGGTATGCAGAATTTCATCTCTGAATGTGAAACACGTTGAACCTTGAAGCAGATGGGTCACAGCAACAGAATACCTCATTATATACTACTTCTGGGAGCTGAGAACAGGAAGGCTAAATCTGTCATTTTTGCCAAAATTGTTAAGAAGAAGATAAAAAAAAAAAAAAAAAAAAAATATTCCTTTGTTTGATGAGACTCAATTTAGCTGGAAAATTCAGATGGTAAGGTCAGAATTACGTGTAAACAAGATTGATCCATGCCTTGCATCATCTGTCCAGGTTCAGGTCAGTGCAGGTAATGTAATTGTGTGGGGTATATTTCACAGCCTTTTTGAGTATTGTTGCTTACTATGTCCATCTTTTTATAAGTACATAAAACCATTTTCTTATACTTTAAACAGAATATTTTATTCAATTAAATTCAATTCAATTTTATTTATATAGCCCAGTATCACAACAAGTTGTCTCAGAGGGCTTCACATGCATGTAATAAGA
>JBAMHX010000008.1:23167309-23180104 GCA_037177515.1 Pseudomugil tenellus | reverse complement strand
TATATATATGTATTAATTTTTTGGAAATAAGTTAAATAATCTTCATTATCTTGTACATCTATGACGATACATGAATAATATAAAAGGGGATTATTATAGTCAGTCAACTTTCTTTTCTAGAAAATAGAAATAAGCTTGATCTACTTAACCTTCTATGCACCAACTATTAAAAAACAGTACCACTTTTATCTCATAAAATGTTTCAGTTCCACAAACAAATCCAGTGTTCATTTTTTTTATTTTTGGCATTCATTTATTTTAGAGGGTTTTATGTCTTCCAGAAAATATGTAAACCATTACATAGTATTTTGACATAACATATTTATACTTCGGCTCAATAGCTGTATCATTTACCTTTGTTTCTGTTTATCGCCAAGGCAAACTTAGTAAGTACAGCATTATGTGTTTGTATGTAAAATATTACAATATTTTTATCTCCTCGGTTAGTTGTGGTGTATTGGATAAACTAATCGTCCACTGAAGTGACTTTCCCATATGCTTAAAATAACAACTGTATGTGACATAAAATTTACAATTTTTTTTAAATATTCCAAAATGTTCTGGAATATACTGAAGCTCAAGCACTCCATGATCTGTAGAATATGAAATCTACTTTCTATACTTAAATATCTTTCCAGGCAGTACTGATTTCATCCTCCCTCACTACCTCACTCTCTCCTTCCACTTCTCTCTCTTTTATCCTCACCACTCTATTTAACCTCTTCTTTTGTTGCTTTCTTTTTCACCTCGGCCATCTGGTCATCCCCCAAAGCACACATCCTCTTCAAGCAGAGCAGTATTTCTCTTCACCTCAGTGCCTCTCGCTTTCCCCACTCAGATTGTTTCGCCTGTAATTTCGCCCCGTTCCATCAGTGAATCGCAGTCTGCTGTTGGACGTTGGGAGAGACAAAGAAGGTAGGGTGCAGCCTGGAGCAGAGCTGCTGTAAAGAAATGATCTGCCCTCAGCTTCATCTCATTGTAATCAAATAAAAGGGAAATAAATGTTTTGCTCCACGTGGAAATAAAGCCGACTAAATCTGTCTGACTCGGAAGAAATAATGTATCAGTTTTAATATGATTCCGTGAGCAGCATGGAATTTCAATAATGTTAATTTACTTAAGTCAGGAAACCACATTCGTGCAGGTAGTTATTGTGGAAGCTTGTGTATGACTGACTGGTAAAGAACACAACACATAGCTCTCATCCACCTGCTCCCTCTTTTTACATCTTCCTCAATTCCATTTGATCTTTCCTTTTTTTCCCCTGTCTCTGTAGCTAACTGTGACTCTTCTACCCCTCCACCCCCACCCCTCTCCCTCCCACTTCTGCTGCAGGGAACCATGCATCCCATCTTCAGTTCACTGGTCAAACACACAGTGTGCCGCCCTCATTCCGTTCTATAATCAGGACAGTCGGCAGTGCTACGGGGATGTTACATTTCCGATGCATCACTTGAGATGGCTGGCCCGGAATGCCAGTTGAGAGGGACATGTTTTATCCTGCAGCGCAGGTTCAACTAATTCATAAAATAAGAAGGGACAAAAAAAGGGGAAAAAAAAAGTTTTCTGAATTCATAACATTTAGGCATCCATGCTCTTTTGCGGCCTGTGAGCTAGAGTCTTGCATAGCCTTGGGGAAAGGGGCCGGAAAAAGTAAATGCCAATTATGATTGTATCTCTTTAGCAGTTTTTCTTGCCATTGTCACAAAACCCATATACTCAGTTAAGATTTCTCTCTTCCAAACTACTTGTCCTCCATTTCCTGAGTGAGTTTCTGTATCCTTCTTCTCTCTGGTCCTCTTTATTGTTATTGCTGATACGTCCCTGTTTTTTTTTTTTTGTTTTTTTTTGTTAGTTTGTTTGTGGGGTTTTTTTTCTGCAACTCTCGCATCCCTGTAGCTTACATCAGTACTGTCCGTTCCTGTTCTGAACTGAAGAAGGAACGCTGTCACAAGGAGATATCTTGTAAGTGCTCAGGGGGATTGCATCAGCTCTTGTCATACAGGGATGTGAAGTTATTCAAACTGTTAACTCAAATGCCAGATCCAGATTCAAGAACCACTCGACTGTTGCAGTACTGGTAGACTATACAAGGAGGCTGTTAAAAGTTCTGCTGAATCAACTCCGGAAATGTATTTATACATCAAATTATTTTATTGTTTAAATTACAGTAGTTTACATAAAAATACACATGCACATACTTATGCAATGTGTCCAGTATTCAACTTCAGAATGTGCAATTACCGGTATCTTAAAGTAGATAATGATAATGTGGCTTAAGAATGGTTGCTTCTAAAAACATGTAACTTTGCAATCTAGCCTTGAAGGTTAAACTCAAAACAGCAAGACAAGGCACATCCAAATATAATGGGCTAGGAAGCAGAAAAATACCCCCCAAAAAGACTGGTGTTATTTAAAAGCACATTTATGTTTTAAGATAATCTGCAAATGGCAGTGAACATCAAGCAGAGTACAATAAGAAGGAAAATTCTGGATAGTGAACAATTCAAGATCCTTCACACCTTTAAACACATAAAATTTGCTGCAAAGCAGATGTTTCACAGGTGATTACATCAAAGATTCACTTTGTTTTATAGAGTTCTTTTAATTGAACTCTGGGTTCGTCATCTGCTCCATGTTCAAACAGACAGGTTTAGAATTCCCATTGCTCAGTGTCTCATCAGCTGTTTGGGCTTTAAAATAAACAAGCAAGTCACTGGTGCCTTTGGTGGATTCACACCTGCTTGTGAATCTTTTTACATGTCCATGAGTGTTGGACCAGAGCAGTGCACGATGAACAAAAGCAAAGAAAGAACAAAATCTGGACTTGCTCTGTTAAAGACTGATCCTGAAATTATAGAAGCTGTTCTAAAAATTATTACATCTGCAATAGAAATTAAATCAATGCTTAATTTGTCTTGATGGCGCTTTGCAACCTGTCTAGTAACATGTCTACGAAGATAATGGCTTCTCTTATTGTCCAACATGCAATCCATCCTTAAATTCTTACAATTAAGTTCCATTAAACTGTTTGAAGTCTGAAAAGTCAGTTCTCCATTAAAAATGCTTGCCACACCAAAGGTTTGAGTGAAGCCGAGAGCTGCTAAGAACATATTGTGCTCTGAATGCAAAACAGACCTGTTGAGCAAAGGTCAGGTGTGGTTCACGTGCACATACTTCCAAAACACTGAAGTTCATTTCTTATTCTCTTTCCTCTCTTGTTTTCCTCCGCAGCCCTTCAGCCATGAGCTGCCTATCCTCTCCACCTGCCATCTTGATGATATAGTCATGTACTTGTGGCTAGTGAGCAATCCTCAAGGGAGTCAATGACTCATCTCCATCTCCTTCTGACAGATATTTTCACCTTCAAGGGCTTACCGTCATGCTTTTGTTTCAACACACAGCAACGCATTGGATTGACAGAACTGTGATAATGGAAAATACCTACACTCCAGAAAAAAAACCTGCACATGTGGGCATGTCTACATTATCTTTACTGTTTTCTAATTATGAGCAATATATTTGAACAAGGATGCTGTTCGAACATTTGATACATTAAACACTACAAAAGTTCAGATAACAGCGTTGTGATGCAGATGTCAGATTGGATGACTTGCTGAGTAACTCTGGGTATAATAAGTTAAATACTTCTCGAAACCTCACTTTGCATACCCCTATCCGCTGCATGTCATCTTCTTGACACATGCAATTACGGACTATCTATAGAAGCACAGAAGAGACCTAACCCCTTTGGCTCTTACTTCACCTCATCTGACATACACTGGCAAATTGTGTGGACCAAAAAACAACTTCTTCTTCGACAGACTTGTGCAGTCCACTGTTTGCTGCAATGCAGAGGCAAGAGGAGTGCTACAGGACTTGTCTTATCCTTTCAAAGATGACTGCTCCTCTCACCTTGTCAGTACAGTATACAGTGAGGACAGCTGCTAAACGCTGACCTTTTGAGTATGGAAGTGTGCATTTTTAAGGAGGATTCAGCAGAGTATGAAACATGTAAGGCTTATGATATTTTGTAATTGGATTTCCCAGAAAGCTGGTGACAAAGTCGCTCACACACCACTAATCCTCCCAATCACCACTGCGGGCATAAAGTGTGCTCGTCTTTGCAGATGAATGTGGAAGAAGAGAAGAGAATGGTGCATGAAGTGAAGAAGAGCATAGGGCTTTTGTGGATGGAGAAGGGTGTGGATTGCAGCAAAACTGAACAAGGGCCATCACTTATGTGTCCCAGTGTGTCCTCAAAAATCCGCCTGATCACCACCTGTGAGGTGAGAGTGAGGATGATAGGAGGAAGCACGGTGCCAAGGACAGCAAGGAAAAGCAAGACGGAAGACAGAGTTCAGCATGTCACATCATAAAAGCAAACATTCAAAGTGTTGCTGTCAGAAGTCGTCTTGGTCTCTGCCATCAAAACAAGCAGGGCAGATTAGCTCAGCTGAATCACTGGAGACAGTTCACCTCAGGGCTGCCTTTGAGACAGAAGATGCAAAGAAAAAAAATCTCAGCCCCATCAAAGTGATTAAAGCAATAGTTTAAGAAGATGACTAAATTATTTGACTTCCCTATGAGAGTGCTGTTCTTCCCTGAGCAAAAATTCATGTTGATATTTCATGGATAGTGTGCTGAACCCAGCTGACTTGTTTTGAATCCAATTCTACATATACAGTAAGAAGAACCTGGCAGCTGAAAACCTTCTCTTTTCCTGCTCATGTTAATTTCAGTCATATAAATCACTGAAAGAAACAAGCTAGGAGAGTAAACTTTGTGGATGTCTGGAAGCACTCGAATACTAGATTTTCCCCTATCCCCTTGTATACATCAGATCTGTTGGTAGTCATGCTCCAGTTTGTGTTAGTCATTTTCTCTCTTCCTAAACTGGAGCGAAGATGTCTTGAAATTTACATATTGCTTTTCAAGTGCACTCCATTTAACTTTAATGCTTCATGACTGTTTTTTTTTCTCCCTAATTCCAACACTTATATTTAATGCAAAAGCTAAATGCACATGCATTGTTCATTTGTACCTTAGTTAGCATCTATAAAGTGCTTTATAGTGTCTTTCTGTTCACACCAACACATACAAGGTGCTTGCCTATCATCATTACAACCTTGTGATCAGCGTCTTGCATGTGGAAGGGTCGACAATCGAACGCTGGGATTAGCGAACAACACTTCCTACTAACCGAGCTGCAGCTATAAATGAGTGTCTTATATCCACAGGCAAGGTTGAAAGTGTTCTGCACATGACTATCTACCAATCTACCCTGTAAACTGAGCCCTTGCCTGATCAAATTGCATATATCCTTCATATCCTGTGGTGTTGATACAATCCAAGCTGCACAGCTGAAGGATTTTCATGGTGAAGCTTTGCTATAAGGCTGAATTTGAAGACAGATACTCTCTAGGACCAGTCTAATCCAGCTCTTTGTCATTTTATGACATATAATAAAATAAGTAAACCAAGACAGTGGATGGGATCAGTCATTTAACCTCAAAGACTTCTTTTGAAGTGTTCCTTTTCCTTTTCAGCCTCAAAGCAGGCATCTAGAGTCCAGTGCCACTTTTCATCTCATTAGAGCCCTTGCTGAAACAGTGCACTGTCCTGAATGATAAGGCAGCAAAGGGGGGCAGAGAGGCATATATGAAAAACAAGATGAGATGCAATCCAAAATGATTTTTAGAAAGTAACTGCACTGAAGAGCAGCTTAATGCATTTGGAGAGAAGATGGTACCGTTTCTAGATTATATTAGAAGTTTAAATGTATTAAATTTGATTGAAAAACAAGCTGAAGTGACTCAGTGATCAACTCCAGCTGAATCTTTACAAGAAATTTTTAAAATTTTTTGGTTGTTGTATGATTTTATTGCAAATTGTGTCATCTATAATAAATGTAATTACATTTTAATGTGTGTTAACCAGATATAAGAAGACTTGAATATGAGACATACCAAAGTTGCTGCATTGGTCCATTTTTCAGTTTGTTTTCAGCTATGACTTTGTTCCCGTTTGTCTATTTCCTAAACTAAATTCTAAACCATTATTTAATGACATGAGTTGTAACCTTTCCTCGTCTAACTTTATGTAAAATACGAAGTTATTGTTCTATGACTTCTCTCTTAAAAAGCAAACTGTTTTCTCTTGGTAATAATCTTATTTCCTAACAGTAGTTACTATGTGAGGTAAACCTTTTTGCTGATTGCGAGCTCTATCAAGGTCCATCAAGAAAATAGACAGCTTCTGAGGTTCAGTACGTATAACATTATTGCATCCATTTTAGTGAAACTGGAGTTTAAAGGGTGCAAGATGGAAATGCTCAGCTTCTGCTTTAACTGCTGTTATCGATATTAACTTTGTACAAGATCCGGAAGCATCTCTAAACGGCACATTGGCATGTTAACAAAGCTTGAGATTTGATTTTCATTGAGGGTTCTTTTTATCCCATAGGTCATCACCAACGATGTCTACTGACAAATTTAAATTTTATTAATCCATCACTTTCCCTTTAAAATGTAAGATATGTAACATTCAGAACTTCATCCATATGGATGATTTAATTTGAACAAGAGGAAGAGGGATGTACTGCCAAGATTTTCAAGTCTCCAAGATTTTTCTGAGAAAGTCTTATCATAACACAAGTTTAGAGCGAGTAAAAATCTGTAAATAGCTGCTCCATTTTGAAAAATAGCAATAATAAATTACGTTGGTCAATATTATTTAACCTCATAACTTATTGTGCAAAGATAGGACATTTATTCAAAGCATTTGTCCACATACACCTCACTAATGTGTGATTAAAACGCAAGGCAGGACCAGCTAGTGGTAACCTGTGATTTAACATGCCATTTATTTTCAGTTTGTGTGTGGAGTAGAGGTGAATATTTCATATGCATATTCCTACATGCGTTCACATGTAAGTCTGCAAAAACACCGGGAACTAATTGGTTTTTG
This sequence comes from Pseudomugil tenellus, assembly GCA_037177515.1. Classification (NCBI taxonomy): domain Eukaryota; kingdom Metazoa; phylum Chordata; class Actinopteri; order Atheriniformes; family Pseudomugilidae; genus Pseudomugil; species Pseudomugil tenellus. Next base: position 23,173,135 of record JBAMHX010000008.1, on the reverse strand, counting down.
AAAAAGATTTGCTGGAGGGGTCTGAATACTATAAATATTGTAAAAAAAAAAAAAAAAAGTTGGCAACAGTGACCTCAAGAATGGTGGTGGGTCAACCACTGATATTTGCAAGGTTTCGTCTTTGGAAAGATGTGAGTGTGTTATTTGTAATGTGGCAAAATACCAAAGCATAACATGACAAAACTAGAAAAACACTCGCCATGCTCACAGCACTGACTGTGGTTAAGAGTTCAAAATAATGATGGAGAACATTGCTATATTCTAAAGAATTACTTCATAAAATAAAAAATATTGTAGTAAAAATATAGTTAAATATGAGACAAAAGGTCATCTGGATTTCAGAGGTTTTTTTTGTTGTTTGTTTGTTTTTTTATGTTTGTTTGCTTTCCAATTTTGCCGTTTGACTTTGCTTCATCTTTCAAATGTACTTGTCTCACTCTGGACTTTTTGTCAATCAGTACAATTGACTGCCTTGGTTTGTTGGCCCACTTGATCTATTTTTAGTCTTGCAGCTGTGCACTCACAGATTGCTGAGATCTGTGTGTACATAACTTATGGCTTGAAACTGCAAAGCTAAAACTTTATATTTTGTCCTTGAAAAAAGGGTTTCAGGGAAATTACACTACACAAAGATTTGGGCAAGACACAATCATTGACCTTTGATGGTCATCAGCAGAAATACAGTCTCTCCTACAGATCTGTAAACATCATCTCAAGTAACAATTCTTCATTACATCTGAATGTTTCATTCAGATGAACGGCACCAGGATAAAAAAGAAAAACGCTTTACTTGGTGACAAACCCCTGAAAATGGGAGTGAAATGTTCACTGACTTTTCATAAACTTTGGCCACTTGAGAGCAGTTTGAAAACTTAAGCTTCTTTACACATAAAAGACCTAAAGTCTATCCCCTTACAGCTTAGGGATGGTTTTTGTACAGTGGCAGCTACTGCTGCAGGAGGAGCACTACAATGGGCAGGAAAACACTTTGCACAAAGCCAAAAGAAGGAAATTGAATCTATAGTGAATTTGCTGAAACCTGCCTATGTTCTTAGCATGTTTCAGAAAGTTGTGTTACTTACTCTCACTGTTGCTTTTCACCAGAAGGATTGTGGTATATCATATTCTGTGCTTCTTTTGATCACTTTTTCTGGCACTGTGTGTTTGCTAAGGGAGGCTAATCTGTATTGGTATAAACCATAGCATGATGATTTTCTTTACACTGAACTTTGGCATAAACGACCCATGCACCAGCAGTTCTGTTCACATGTGCATACAGAAGCAGGGCTACTTCATCTCTTCATCTTTCTGCTGTGCCTTCTTTACTCACTTCTTCTTTCTTTTATAAACACGGCTAAGCCACTGAACTTTTTTGTGTCCTTTTTTTTATCAAATTCTATCACCGTCAGGGCTACAAAGCCCACCAGCATCTCAGAGAGGCTTTTTGGCTCTCCAAACAGCCTTTTCATTCTGCAGCTGCGATGGATTAGCTCTGTCATGGGTCCAGATGAGGTTCGCTTTCCTGATCTGCACAGCATGCTGAAGAAAGTACAACCACGATGTCGAGATAAAGGAAGGCGTAAAAATAAAATTAAGAGACAGGGACAGAGCAGACGGCTACCCAATGGTTGATCACAGAATGATGGACCACTTCAATATTTCATCACCACAGTCATGCATGGACACACAAACAAGAGCACAGCCCTGAGAGCAACCGCCCACAGGTTTTACGTAGCCATGTGTGAAATGGCAAGAGCCACACAACAGCACTCTACACGAATTAATCATTGGAGGGAGAAACAGAGGAGGATCATGGTTGAAAGAGCACATCATGTTTGCTTAATTTTCACTCATGAGAATAGTGAGCTCAAAGGACATGAGCGTTTAGGTAAGAAACATGTAAAGCAAGACCACACACAGAGACCCATAATAATATAACTGCAGCAAACTGAGGGACAGAGATGGTGACATCCTTCTTGACAACCAAGCAGCAGGCAAGTCAAAGCACCGATGGAGCTTTATTGTCCCCTGCAACAGAATCAAAGCATATTACTCATGGGTGTTTGGTTTTCATCCTCTTTACAGCATTCATGCAGAACTGATCAAATTCACGCATTCTGTGTGAATCAGTGAGCAATTTGAAATAAACTTATTGTGCTGACAAAGCCAAATAACGGGACTTAGGAAGATTGTATTCTGTTCATCTGCCTTGCCAGAAGATATTTCTGTTTCCCTGTCATTAACAGTTTACCCCATCACATCAACAAACCCCTCCATGACACTGCCAAGGATGTCTGTCACAGTTGTAGTAATTGTATAAATGTACTCAAGTGTTGGCTTGCATCATGTCTTTTGTTATAAGAAATGTTTAATATAAGCCATAGAAGCTATTCATGGCACAGCATGTCTTATTTGCATCTTTGCATCACTGCAAGGAATATGCTAATATATATAGTTTTTACTCCTTGTCTGCTTTTGCCCGTATGCTAGAGTGCCCATCCACTAGTTTCACAAGGTTATGATGCTTCAGTGGCCCAGCGACTGTGAACTGTCACAAGCAATCACTTATGATGGAGCCCTTGTTTTTGCACAGACATGCTGCTTTGGCAGAGCTCTGCTAGCGCCTGCCTCATTTGAACCAGCCTAGAAACGTGCAGATCAATCTGCTCAGGCGGCAGACGGCGAGCTGCAAGCTGGAAGCCCCGTCGCACTGTGATCCAATATTTACAAGTTGGGACTCTAGACTGTGACACTCCCTGTTGGTGTTTTGTATTTATCACAACACAGCCATGACATCTGCTTTATTTTTGACTGTCTTTTAGCACAGAAAATATATGCTACTTCCGGTATGCAGCAGAAAACGATATGAATAAACAGATGATAATGTAAAGTCTAACTGGTCCAAGAAGATTAGACTGCTTTCTTAGGAATCTTTGGGCTCTTTGGAGATAGAAAGAAAGAAAATGCTGTGTGACCTTGGTTTGGACAATGTAGCCAGCAGCTTCTAGTGAGGAAGACTACAGAGTTTCCCTTTTCTTCTTTAGGGACCAGAAAGGCTGAGAAATGCAGGCATGACGTGGATATGCTTTTCCAGCTCAAGTAGGGGATTACTGATTCAGTGATTACTGGTATTGTAGCAGAGTCTTGTGAATGGCCAATGGCAAGCTGAATGCGACTGCAATGACTGCAGGAACATAGCTGTGATGAGCTTTGTAGGGAGAGATTAAATATATATATATAAGGTGGTTTGGGCCATAGAAATGAGAAAGGCAGGCTGAGGAAAAGTTAAAAATGCTGACAGCAGCGTCACAGATGTTTACAAGAGACAAGTTTTGAAAATGCTCCTTGTTCCTTCTCCTTCTATACAGTCCCCTCACTGCCATTTCAAAACTGAGGTAATGTCATTTTGAAATGAAAAATAATCTCTAACACAAACAACGTCACCCATTTGCCTTGAGAAGCTTTGCTCACTGAGAAAACAAAATGGAAAGCAGCCATCACACAGAGCCGGACTGCTGGCATGAGATGAATAGTTTAAAATCGTAGCTTACCCCTTCTTCAAACAACTTCAAATGCACAACAAGTAGTGCTTGTGTCTTATCAGAAGCAGTTCTGCTTTGCACTGAGAACAGTGATTTTAATGCACCGCTGTCTGGTTGTTCTGTCTGGTTAATCGCTGCTATTTCATATGGTCAGCCAGCGTCTTTTGTTCATCACAAGGCTGTGTTGATATCATCTTCAATAAAGAGACACAGACTTATCCTGTCATTGTTGACTTATAGTTCAGAGCCCATCCTATTATTTGAACAGGGGTGAACAGATGTGTGGAGCAGAGATGGGCTGTCATGTTGCATCAAGTCTGCTGATATAAATGGGAGCTTGATCTACGCCTTGTATTCATGGCTTGGCATAAAGCTCACATATGCATCACTGTTTCACATTTTATACTTGAACCTATTCTTGTCCGGTTGATTAGGGGCAACATTAGAGTTTAAGCTCTTACAAAAAATGGCTTTTAGAGTAGTACAGATCTATTTGTGTCATTGCTTTGCAAGCAGTATTTCCTGAGGCATTTTAAGCATTTTTGCAATCTCACAGTAAGCACACAGTACTGTATTTAAATCAAAAAGCATCTGATCTAATGCTAATACAATACTAGACACAGCAATTCCTTTGTGGCTGTTGTAAAAGGCTCTAAAAAGATATCTCAAGGTTTGCAGGACATCATATCCATAACCATTCATTCTTATCCCTGCCTCTTCCTTGTAATTTTCTATTTGCCCTGTAAAACTGAACAGATAGACAAAGGAAATCAATCGGAAACTCAAAGACCCCAACAACCCTACAGAAAGCACCATGGAAAATCATTTGAATAAATCAGAGCTGTTGAAATATTTTAAAACAGAAAATGATAACTGATCTTTCATAAAAAGAATATTTCCTTACACTACATGCTTGACTGCTTGGAAATGGCCAAATGCCCACTGTTTGCTAAAGATGTTATAAAGATTTGAAGGCACACACAGTAGCAAAGGAGGGAATCTGTTGTTTTACCAAACAACATCTGCCAGCATCACAGATTCCAAGACAAATAACTCTCCGACAGCAGCACTACTCCTTAGGTTGGGTTTAAGAGGATCTTTGATATTCTGATTAAATATTCATTGTGTTGAATCTGCCTTCCAGTGTGTACCATGTTTTTTCTCCTTTATTTTGAATCTCATTACTGCTTTGGCAATGTGCTTAACTAACAACAGAGGGCATCTCATGGGCAGTAAATTAGGTCAAAAATAATGTTCCCTTCAGAGGTTTGGCCTTTGGAATTTCTCCAGCCTTTTATGTGTTGTGCTGCATGAAAAACCTTCGCCTCCTGTGTCCTATACAAACTACATCCATGAGTGTAATAACCCCAACAAGATTCCATGGATGCTTCCCTTAAAATACCCCAAATCTAGCATAGTTTCATTAGTATTACAATTTGGTAAGATATAGACTAATGTATTGTTGTAGTGTCATATGAATATGTAATGACATATGAATATGAATATGTAGCTCGTGCAACATATAAATTAGGAAAACGAAAAGTTTTACTGATTTTGAATCTGTTACTGCAAGTAAGAAAAAAATCCTACAAAACAGACACTGCAACTGTTCTTACTATTTGAACTTTTAGTCGCCCCCCTATTTACTGACACAATGCTTCCCTCACTGAGATTTTACAGCTCTCAGAGCATGTAACCCCATCACAGCCTGTTTCTGTATTACTTATTTGAGTGAAACCCATATCGAGCCACTTCAAGTGGCCTTTCAGACCACCTGGACTGCTGTCTTCAAAAACTCTCTTTCATTACCGTGTTATGGCTTCTGTCACTTAAAGGCTTTTGCTGTTTTTTTAGTGGTTACATAATGTATCCATCCCCACCCCCTCTTATTTTTTTCCTTTTTTTTTGCAGAGTTGGTTTTTCTACAACTCCTGCTATGTATATTTACAAATCAAATTTCTTAGCATAGTGCCTTTTCAACAAAGAAGTGAGCCTGCAACATTTTTCACTGTGGCCTTGACTTTGGACGAATGATGAAGTACATCATAAAAAATAGTTAGCTTCACTCAGTAAGAAATTTTAAGAGGGAGGCATGCAACTGCATGTGTGCTTTGTGCATATGTGTACACACTTGCGTCTAAATGCACATGCTTGTGCTTCCATAAACAAGCCTCCATCTGTGCCTCCATAACAGCTGGACTGTGCTGTCTGTCCTGCACAACCGCCATAGCCTGCAGAAGTCCCAAACAAGTAGTCATGCGCTCATGCACACACATACCCTGAG
>JBAMHX010000008.1:23110784-23124770 GCA_037177515.1 Pseudomugil tenellus | reverse complement strand
CTACATCACTCACATGTATGGAAGGAAAGATGACAACAGACCCCAGGTTAAAAAAAAGCGAAGTTCTCCTTTAATATGATTTTTTTATCTCACATACAAAACAAGTCATTTAAGATGGACCATCATCTAATACACTCTTACTCAGATGGCTGCTCTTCCAGTGAAAAAGTGCAAACTAAAGACTTACGTTCATTCAAAATATTACATGGAGATATGCAGGCCATACTATTGCAGACAAAAACTGAATACACCAAGCAAGAACTCAAAGACAAAATAAGTAGCTTGATCTAATACCTGATATAAGACTGCGAGAACCTTACTCTCTGCTAAAGTCTTGTCAATGGAGATTTCCCTTTAGTCAAAATAGCCAAAAGACTGTTCAGCTTTCAAAATACAGCCCATGCAGACTTACTTTCCTTTTACATCATAATGCCAACATAAATAGTGGTGCCTGCCAAGAAACCAACCAGTCTGAACACTTTCAATTTGTAAATGCACGACATGTTATCAAAGATCCTTTTTATTAGCTCATAACATGGAAAACAATTTCAGAAATTTAGGGAAAATATAATTTAAAAAATGACCTTGTAATAAGATGCCACAGAACAATTTGATCTTTCCCTCCTGCACCCCTGGATTTTTAAAACTGTCAGATTAAATAAAATTATTTTTTGATGGACATAGGAAATTATTACTTTTTAAAATGTACCATTTCAATATAATCATGTTGGATAATTCATTACAAGAGACACAAACATTTGAATCAAATGTAAATAAATTTAGCCTCACCTATAAAATACACAAGGGATGTGCTATCTACAGTAAAACCTTTAAAAGACACCAAAGCATGCTTTTTAGCTATTATTCCTTTTTGCTTCAAACATGAAATGAACAGAACCTGTTGAGAGACAGTATTTTGAGACACTTTGTTCTTCAAAATTCAATTAAGTTTTGCATTTAAAGGAGGTTTGTACTTGTTAAGAGCCAGCAATAAAAAGGAGGGATGTACCTTATCTCTGCCTGTACTCTCGCTTGCTTTTATTACAGAGGTAATTTGCATTTTAATTCGGAGCTTGAACCTGTGTTTAATAGAATTAAACTGAGAGACACATTGACATGATTTTCTGACCCCTTCAAGGTCTGCAAGTAGAAAAAAATGGTAGAATCACTCAAATTGTGGGCAGGCATGAGGCTGACCTCAGTTGAGATAAGCTCTTAATGTAAACATTGGCTTCTTAAATGCCAATTATTACCATCCTGCATTAACAAACTCCCCACAGATGCCACACATCAACCATGTAGTGTTTTTTAGTTTATGCAGATATTTTGATGTAGCCAAATATGGACTTTTTGGTGTAGAGACTTTCTTCACTAATATGTTAATTCCCTAATATATTTTCCATTATAAGTTACAGTAAAATATTGGTTTATTTAGCAAAAATAACACATAAGCTTGTTGTAACAGGCATTTGATTGTTTACTGCAGCTTCACACTTCCTATTTCAGTCAATATTAGGATAGACTATGGAGAAAATAACTTGAGATGGGTGAGTGCTATGAAGCATGAACAGCCTAGCTGTCGACCTAAGAGAAGGAAGACCAGACAAAATGAAGTTTGGCATCTTATAATTAGAGATGAGAGGCCAAAGCAGCAAACAAAGCATTTCAACTGTCATACGTCAATGCCTTCAATACTAAATACAACAGGTAAACGGAGACGTTGCATGAAGTGGCTGTTTCAAATCATACAAATAGAACTCACCTAAAGCAGGTACATGTAAAGCTTCCAAGGATTTCGTCTTTTTGGATTAAGGCCTTGGGAGAAATTTTTAAGGGTACACAAGGGCACAATTGACAAATTGCACTATGTGAAACTGGCAAGGTTCTGTATGTACCGTTTGGGCAAATTCAGGTACATTTTGGATGTATAATGTTGAAGAATAAATTGTCTCTGGGAAAAGCACATGTATAAATCAAGAGAAGAAACACAAGGGTGTGTTTTAGCTATAAGGGGGTTCTTACTCAGTGGAAAGGTCTATGTCAGCAAGCTGAGCAGAATAATGTAAGTTGTTGTAAATTTATGCTTTTGCCTGTAAAATTAGAGTAACTTTAAATTCCACATTACAGTTGCCCATAACCTCAAAGCCAGAGGGAGCGGTGTGATTTTGTGTTGAATGTGGAACAACAGCTATTCACTCTTGAAAAGATTTGGTGAATTTGTTGACCACTGTGTATTTTGAAGACTTTTGATGGTTTAATGTGCTGTGGAGGATGCTATTGGATTCTTTTACAGGTTGTTCAGTCCATGTCATCATAGTGAGAACATGATTTAACTTACATGATTCAAAATGGCAGTTGATTTTACGTGTATGCTGGTGTGCATGTGAGTCTTCAGGTCCTAAGTTAACACTAATTATCCACTAATTATAATAAGAAGCAGAACATGAATATATGACTAAGGAAAACACTAAAAAATTCATTACCTGAGCCACTTTCCATCCTGGTAATAACCTCAAGACTTTGGCAGTGGAAGAGAAGAAAAGAGTTGGTGGCTATCGGGATTAAGATGAGCAAGAGTTCATTTAGATGTGTCTATAGCAGCAACGCTGAACAAAATGGTTCGAATCTCAACATTTTTTCAAACTCATCCGATAATAATTGACTTAAAAAAACATAAATATTTAATACTTTTATACATTTCTGATATTTTTTTGTATTCTGACTGTTCATGGACATCCATACAGATATGCAGATGGCTTCAATAGTACCAAAACAAAACCGCTTTCATATGAGCTTTTCACCCATGTGGGAACAGAGTATTGCATAGATCATATACTTCAAACTATTTCACACGTGCATATACATCACAACCTGGAAAAGCTTTTGTTTATGTTTAATTCACAAAATTACTTTTCACTTCCTGCTTTGCCTATCAAGGCTTAATTTGCATGTATAGTTTTAACAATGTTATTGTTTTAGTACCTGTTTCTAATCCAAACACACATTTGATGAAAGCACAGGTGGAATTATGAAACATCTAGACTGCCGTGCAATATAATTTCAGCCTCTGTTTAGTAAACACACATTGATGATAAATCAGACATGAGCATTTCATTGTTATGTTTGAATTTGATTGTGCAATTTATTATGGGCATCTCTAATAAAAAGAGTTTTCTACAAATAATGTCATACTAGTTATTTTTGTAAGAACACAATCCCGCTGTCCTGAAAGACGGCCAACATCCCTGGGTAGAACTGGGCTCTGCAGATGGCAGAGCTGGTTGAGTGAACAGATTTATAGTAACATGACACAGCTGCAGACATCTAGCTATAGTGTCACGGGTGCATCATTGTTAGTCATCTACTCACAAACAAAAAATGTAAACACCATGTTCTCACATTTTACAGTTAGTCAATGAGTATGAGAATCAGCCAATACAATAATGTTGAGATTGCATATATGCTTTATAGCAGGCTCAAAATATGATGCAAGGTAAGCGTAAGCTGTTGCACTCTTCACTAACCCAGCAGACATACCGTAATTTATTTTGCAAAAGAAAAATAGCCTGAGATCAAGTAACCCGCTGCAGCTCCAAAACTCTGTCAGATAAATCGAAGAAATATTTGCATATACTTTCAAGTTTGTTTTACTGGTTGCTTGGAAATATGAATGAGTTTATTTTACTAAAATTATTGAATTGACAGGAAGTATCAATTTGAATATAAGTAGTTATTTTTTTTCTTTTTTTCTCATAACAGCTGGCACAAGTATATGTCCTGATTAAAATGGATAAATTTCCCGGAGAACAGTGAACAATGCTGCAAGAAATTTTTCACTTACAAGTCGTATTTTACAATTTTTCACACTCTAGTATGAAAAATATGAGTGTGTTTGTCACGGAGTGTGTAGGGGCAGGAAGTGGCAGTGTGCATGTGGCTGCAGCTCTGTCCCTAATTAGTGATTAGACCCAGGTGAAATTGATGACAGTGTGATTTAAAAGCACACTGGAGTAGGCTGGAATTCTACAGAAGAGAAGAGCAACAACTGGAGAAGGAGCAGTGGATGAGCTTGCTCAGACCTCTGTGGGACGAGGAAGATGACTGGTGATAGGACGCTATATGGGAGGAGTGGAGGGGGAGCGTACGGCAATCCCTCTCCTATGAGCTAAGTCTTTTATTAGTATGGAGAGTTGCAGGCCTCCTGAGTTTTCTACCAGCCCTGCTTGACCAGCCTAGAGCTCCAAAGGATATTCCCGCCTGTTGCCAGTCGCAGAGCTCTCAGCTCTCAAAGTTCCGTAGACCCTCGCCTGCCCTGAGGACCAGGCGCTAGAGGACTAAAGGAGTGAGGGAGGGATACGCCCCCCCTCCTGAGTTAATTTTCCTTTATTTATTACCTCTCACTTCTAGCTGGCTTTTTAATTTTTCAATCACCTGAATTTTTCTGGAACACCTATTGACCACCTGTTCCTCCTTGCCGCTAGGACGCCAGAGCTCCAGGACTGAGGGTAGTCGTATGGAGTCACCAGCTTTTGGAGGATTTTCAGAGATCCTCTTTCATTCAGCCCCATGCAGGGCTGCAAACGGACTTGACATCCCATGGGTGGGGTACATGGTGGCGGACTTTGTTGTCCATGGGGTCCGGATACGAGCGCGTGGCATTGTCGTAGTCTATTGATGAGTCTATTGGGGCTGACAAAACCATCCTAGGGATGAATGTAATTGCTGACCGTTGGGAGGAACTTTTCAACAAATGTAAAGAATCTACACAGCCACAGTTTGGCCAAGAGTGGAATTCTGTGTTTATAGACTGTCAACGCATTCAGGCTGCCCATATTGCCAGCCAGTGGCAAGCTACAGCTAGGTTGGCTAGTCAGGTGGCTAGAACCCTGTACTCTTCACTACAGACACATCCAGACATCAATGACTGGATGTGTCAAAACTTTCTTCAGCTAAACAAAAACAAAACTGACGTGATTATGTTTGGAGCCAAAGAGAAAGAACTAGAGGTCAAAAAACACCAATTAGGCCAGAAATCGCGGTGTAGTGATGGACTCAGACCTAAATTTCGAAAAATACTGTAGAGGAACAACAAAATCAGCCTACTATTGTTAGGGTTTTAGGTTAGGTTATGGAGGTTTCCTGTTTTATTTTGTAGTTTTTCCTGTTTTGCCCGTTGCTTTCTGTTTCATCTTCATGTCTTCATTAGTTCACCTGGTTTGATTTTTGGTCATTGTTTTCACCTGTGTCTTGTTTTGTATTTATACCCTGTATAAATTCTGTATTTATAATGTATCAAGGCACTGTGCAGTGGTGCATGTACATGGGGAAAAAGGATATGCACTATTCATACAGACTGTTTATGCAGAACAAGTACTGAAATTCCTTCATTCTCTTGTTTATTTATTTATTCATTCATTTATTCTTTTCCTAATCCAGTGCAGGGTTTCGGGGAACTGCAGCTCATCTGAGCAAATGGCAGGTGAGAGGCAGGAAATATTCTGGACTGATCACTTGTCCATCACAGAATCGGTACTGATGTTTTAAACTCAAATTCACAAAAGAGAAGTTTATTCCCAAGAGAGAACTGTAATAGGTTTGCCTTAACCATAAGAGCCCAACATGACATATATGATACTTTTACTTTCTCAGACATTTTTGCATCACTTTTTAGTAAAAAATTTGCTCAAAATTCTCTCAAACAAAATTGTGTGTTTTTTCTTCTGCTCCTTAATGGACATCAGAAAGCAGAAGAATATGCAATATTTTTGTTTTTAAAAATCGCATTGTAATAAATGATAAATATCCTTTAATTATTCTACCGTTTTATAATGTATTTTGTAAAAGGGACAAATACCTCACATCCCTGGGGTTCTCCTTTCAATAAACGCAACCTATATTAAAACATAACACAACAGTCTACATTAACTTAAAGGGTCTAAATTATGCAAATTGACTCTTTTAAGCTTTAAACCTTTTATTAGTGTTAAATGTACCTTAAAGCAATCCCTTAAGTAGTTGTATTTTTCATCCATGCATTTTATTCCTTTGAAAAGAAGGTTATAGCTTAGTCAAAGCCGATACCTGACAGCTCCGACACGGTACTGTAGAGACTCCACATGCCCCTCTCTGAAAACTTTAGCACTTCACCTAGACTACGTCATGGGGTAGCCGGGGGAGACGCACTGTGTCTGAGGCGACAGCACGGGTTGGGCAGGGAAATGGGAGGGCCTCTCCGGCAGCTCAGTGGGGATGGGGCAGAAGAGCAAGAGAGGCTGGTAGCAAGCTATAGTAAGCTATTCCTAGTTCCAGTTAGAGACCTCGGAGCAAAAAATGAGTGGTATTTGAAAACTATAGTTTGGTGCATGTTGCAAAATCTATTATAGTATCATACATGTCAATATGATATATAGGGAAATGGCAAATATAGCAAAATATGGAACCTTAAAGAAGTGATCTTGACAATAAAGAAAACATTTTTCAGGTTTCTGGAAACCATTCAACACTCATTGCTATGTGACTCAACGGATGTAAATGTTTTCTTTTTAAGCACAGGCAACATTGGGTTTTTTTTTTTAATTTCTAGTTTTACAGACCAGAAAACATTTTTCTTGTAGCACCTTTGTGAGCATTTTTTTTTTCTTTAGAAAGTCATTGTCCATCTCATGATGATGGGATAAGACAGAGCACATGTAAATTCCTGTTTTTTTTACCCCAGAGACATCAGGTGTACAATGTTTTGTTTTTGTTTTAATTAAAATATGCTCCTGTACCAGCTGCAACAATTGTGGCTGGTGCAGAATTTGGCACGCACAATTAGAAAGAGAAAATAAAGCAGTTATCTTGCACTTGGTTATTTTGTGGACAAAAACTCTTAGAATAGATCATTCAGTCGACATATCTATATTTAGTTAAATTTCCCGGCATTACAAGCATGGCATTAACATCAAAGCTTACAACAACATGCTCTTAAAATATGCCTTTTAAAAGCTCAGAAGTCATCTGAGCAAATACATGGTAGTTTCACACAATTATTCACTTTGAAGCTGCATCTTCAATATGCGCCTCTCCCTCCAATCCGAGCGAGCTGTGGATGAAACTATCTTCTAACCAGAACACGCTGACATGATTTCAAATGCTCCCTTTCTCTCTCTGGATGTTGCTGTCCTCACCGCAAGCAGTTTAGAATTTGAATGTATTCTGTGTTTGTTTTGCTGAGAGAGAAAATGTATGCACTCCAGTCTAGCATGATCTGAAGGAAAGTAGATTGAGACGGGCACAGCCCAGATCTATAATTGGAATCTGTTCTTGGATGTGAAGAGTTTGAATGCCTATTCTCCAAAACCCTCGCCCTTCCTAATGGGAAGGGAGCGCATGGACACGTCTTTGTAGATCCCTGCCTCTGTTTGGCAGGCTCAATAGAGGACAGCACTAAATATTAATGTTGCAGCAAAGAATTTCTCTTGGTAATACCACAAAAGGCTCTTATTTATGTGGGTCCATGTGTGCATTTTAAATTGCTCTCAATTCTAAACACTCCATGTGCAAGTGTCTACTACATATTTACTGTGTAAAATATATAACATTAGACTTGGAAGGTCGTCCTTAATGCTTACAAGTCCTTGTCTTTGTGCTTCAGAGGCCTGAGTCCAACATTTGCGATGATTGGCCTATTAGCAGAGACCCAACATGGAGCAGCCTGTGGTGCTAATGGCGGGCTCTCTCATTCATACACACACTGAGAAATGGTAAGCCATTATACCACACATATTCCCAGCATATCCCGTCACTGCAGCCACTCATTTAACCAGTAGACCAATAATTGTCGTAGAGGGAAAAAAAATACAGGATACTAATGTTAAAGTTGTTGTTAGGAAACCCCGTGACAGTGTTACTCTTTGTTCAGATGTTTTGAAGACTTATAGATATGAGGATAAATGTATCATATATAGTCACAATTACAAATGAGCCTCAGTGGATGAATGCTTGTGATGGAATACCCCTCTGTAGCATATATCATTGCCATGGCGAAAACCAAGACAGATATTTATCACCTTGGAGTGAATAAAAAAACTTGAAATCTCTGAGGTCATTCTTACTATAATCTGTTTTGGATTTTCAGAAATCCCCAGGCTTAGACTGACTTCACTCTGTGAGGCTGAAAAAAATGAGAAGCACAAGCAAAGAAATGGAAAAAGTACATAGGAAAGGAACAAGACAAAAACATTGGTGAGAATTAAAGATGCTGAATCACCTGATCACAATAGAATAATAATCCCTCCTGGTGTTATAACTTTTTGTCATTAGATCTCAGTTATCAGTACTCTGGCAAAATAAAATATAGCCAGCATCCCATAATGAGCTGAACAAACAGAACATCATGTTTGTTACTGTGAGAACAATGACTAAACAGACATTAAAATTTTAGATTCACTTGACTCACATTTACTAAGAAATGATTTAGAAATTTTTAATAAGCAGTTATGCAAGAAATGTAAGAGGAGTTGAGTAAAAGAGCATTTAATCGGTGACATGTAGTTTCACAGAATCCATCCGCATACCCCTGCTGTTTTTCTGAAAGCATATAAGTCCTGTTTTATAGGAGGTGTACATGAGATATTTTATGATTTGATTAATACAAAGTTGGAGTGACGACAGTGGCTATTTCAACAAGGACCGCAATCAAACCAAAACTTACAAGTAACATATCTATAGAACACTCTGTTAATCCACTACTTTTAATTGGGAAGATTTACCACAATCAATTTTAGTAGAAATATTTAACTTGTACTGATTTTTGTTATGTAAAACTTCTTGATAATTTAAAAACAGATAATGTCTTTAGTTTCTGACTGGTAATTCACACGAGACCGAGTTTCTGTTTTATGCCCACAGGCTGCAATAATAAACTGCACTCCAAACAAGTGCATGACTTTCTTCTGCTATGTATATTGAACCAGCTGTACAGAAAGATGTGGCGCTGGGCTCAAAGATGGATTGTTTATTGCATCTGCAGAACTTATGGAAGATGAGAAGGAGGTTTTCTTTTAATAATTTGTTTACACTGTTTGCTGAATGTGATTTGCACAGAAACTGGAGACATCTAATGGTAACTCAGCTGGTTGTGTGGTCTGCTGATAAGAAAGTTGCCCCTGAATGCCTTCTAGACTGGGTTGATATAATTATGAGAATGTGGACTGAAGTGGCCTGGACCACCTTTGAATGTGGTGTAAATCTGAAAGCAACTTCCATCTCGAGTCTTTTCATACATTTTCTTGCTGTTGTCCAAGGATGCATGATTGCAAAGGATAAACCTCTAAAATATCTTTTCTGATTCCTTTTGATATATTCACTGTCTCCAGTACAGCATACCAGCAAGCAGTCTGAAAAATGATGAAACATCTGTCATGTTGTTTGTTGTTTGGGAGTCCTCTTCCATTGGTCTTGTTTTATAATCTCTGACAAATCCATGACACATTTTTCTTTGTTTCCACTTTTCTGTAAAAAAAAGTATTCCTTTAAAGAAGATGAGTTAAAAGTTTTGCAGATGCTGCAGTGACTGAAAACAGTTTGTTCCACATAAGCCTGAAGCTGATTATATGTGTTCTTTTTCTCTCAATTTGCACCAAACTTTTGCAATTTTATGTAATTTTGCTTGTTTTAGGGCCAAGTACTGGAAGTGGTATTATTTTATTAGTATTTTATTACTTTTTAGTAGTATTATTATTTTAGTGCAGACTTTGGAGTGTGCAAACTATGTAGGCAATGGAGTGTTCTACCTAGTTTGCACACTCCGAGGTGTGCTTACCATTAGTGAAATGAGACAAACCATCTAAGAATTACCCAAAGTGCTCCAGTTCTCCATTGCCTAGCAATTACATTTTTGTCAAATTATTTATCCCCTTCTTTCACAAAAAACACACAAAAAACTTAAAAGAATGAATTTGAATTATTTTAATTTACCTGTGTTTCTAAGTTAGAAACATGTGGAGGAGGCGGTCCAGACAAGCTCTCCTCGAGTTAAGAGCGCAGTGAAGCTCTTTCCTCTGGCTGAGCAGATCCTGTCAAGCTGACATTAACTTCAGTGAAAAATAATACAGGTGAGATGTTTCACATCTGTTTGTGGTCTGTGGGACATACTACTATTATATTATAATATTACTGCCATACCAGTTAGTTTGGTGGGACAAGTGTGTGTATAAATTTTTTTAAAATGTCTTTGCACGCATTTGACTACGGCTTATTCTTTTCTGTCTTGCTCCTAATGAATTCTGGGAGAAAAGAGGCTGAGGAGGATACATCGCTTGTAGCCTTCATAACAAGCTAAACTAGAGCCTAACGAAGTGCATATTTAAAGGGTGGATTCAAAGAAGCCTTTGAATTGGAACAGTACTTGATCCGGTACTATGACCTATGTCTGACGAATTTGCACATTAATACATTTGGTATTTTTATCAGGGCTGTTAAAATGAAAACAATAAGGCAGAGATAAATCTGTTAAATTAGCACCTTTGTTTTTTAAAATAACTGGCTACCACCTGTCCAGGGTGTACCCTGCCTATTGCCCAGTGACTGCTACCCCCGAGCTTGAATTGGATGAAGCAGTTGAGAAAATGGATGGATAGAATTTTTTAAACATTTTAACAGATGAACAACACATTTGTAAGCATGCCATACTAAAAACCAGAATTTGGCAAGAGAGAAGCTGATTTCGGAAATCGAGGTGGCTTGTCATGATGGTTAGCTAAATCATCCGAAACCCCCTTTATTTTCCTTATTTATGAAGATTCTGAGAACTACCCAGCTTTACATTAAAACTGCAGGATAATCCATTTGATATATCACCATTAATCATTCAGTTACCATATGGGAATTTGGAAGATCGCAGCCTCCCATACAGCAAGTTTTACCCACATTTAAAGCAGTCCTTCTCAATCACCAAAATCGTGAGATTCTCTACATCAGAGTAAACTACAGAGTAAAATCATATGCAGATAGAACTGATCTACAGAAATGGTTGATTTAACTTTTTTTTATTTAGCTATGAGAGGGTGCTTAGTGGTCAACTTCTTCACAAGGAGATCCTTGACTCAAACCTGGCTGGGGCCTTTTTATCTTTACATTATTTTCTCCCTAAATATCTGATATTTACATCAGACATAATTGTCTCCAGAAGAACTCTATGTGAGTCTAGCAGTAGCATTTTAAACCAGCTGCAGGGGAGGCAGAGTAGACTGGGAATCACTGAGGAACAGGAATCAAGCCTTGAAGGCATAAGTATATGGTAACAGATCAGAAGCTTTTCAAATAGAGAAGAAACTTAACTACAGAGTTGATTTGCTGATCAAATGCTAACTATGAGTCACAAAAATAATCCTGTTACCTACCCCTTTCATGAAAGCATCTGAAATATTTAAACTTATTCATTTATTTTTCTACATTACTTAATCCCGTTCAGAGTCTGGAGCCTATCCCAGCTATTAGCAGGAAAGGCAGGATACACCCTTGTCAGGTTGCAAGTCGATCGCAGGGCAAACAAAGAGAGACAAACAACCACTCAAACTTGCACCCAATCGGGACAATTTAGAGAGATCAATTAACATTACATATATGTCTTTGGAAAGTGAGAGGAAGCCGGAGTACCCAGAGAGAACACAAGCTAAGACAGCGAGAACATGCAAACTCTACGTAGAAAAGCCACTGTTCAGACTTTCACCCAGCTGAGGCTCAAACCAGTAACATTCTTGCTGTGAGGCCGCAGTGCAAACTACTATCCCACCATACAGCCCATGTTTAAACTCTGCACAGGTTAATCTCTTTGTCAGTGCACTATTGTGGACCAATAATATAATGCACTGGAAAATACATAAAAATGTATCTAACATCATAATATGAGCGTAATTTGAAATATTATTTTTGTACAAAAATGAAAAAAAAAAAACAGAAAATAGTAGCGTGGTGCACATTTCAATTTGTTTTTCTGAATGACAGGAAGAGGTACATCAGTCTGTTAATGGTGAGGAACACAGGCAGACAGAACATAGATATACCTGCCTCACAAAATGAGAAGTGAGACAAGCGCTTCTTTATCTATAGAGCGATTTACTGCATACAGCCAGAGTGACCGGTGACAGCAGCAGAAAGGCTGTCACAGAATGAAGGCAAAAACCCTCTCCCATGTCACTATTTATAGCTGAGTCATGCAAATGTCAATGATTTATGCTAACAAGTGTAAATGCTGCTGTCACAATAATAATTTTGTTGCTGAAACAGTCATGTAAATAGCTTGCAGAGCAAAGTATAGGCATGGAAAGCGTTTCAGAAATGTGAAAACTACTGATTGGCATAAGAATGAGACTTTTGTGACGTATTAAAAATATTTTCAAAAGACATCTAAATAAACATGAAACTGGTGACTTCTGAATCATTTCTGTTGCATGGAAATAATTTAATGAACATCACCAGCATACATGCCCCACATAAAACGTTTATTAAGAAATTTAGATGCCAAGGCAGATATCTAGACCATCTGCTGTAGCAGTTTGGTGAACTACGTGACCTGCTTTACAATGGATACATCAAGAAAAGCATGCCGATCAATATTTCCTGCGCTAATTGAAATGCTTTTTATCTCGTTGGACTCACAGTGGAGTGTGTTTTTGTGTGCATTTGTTTGAGGTGCACTTGTATATTCATCCCCATTGCTGTCCGCTTCTCTTTGTCTGTCCTTCCTCTTAACTCTGTCAGCCTGTGGAAGAGACTCTTTTATCAATATTTATGCCAGACTCAAATTTGGACTCAGGTCACGAGGATCTGCACTACTTATATTGAATACAATCATAGATTCATCATAGATGTATGCCTTAGCCCTGAGTTAGACTTATATTCTTTCCTCAGTTAACAAAAAGTGTTAAGGTCATAATTGTGTTGGATTTCAACTCATTATTCTTTTCGCCTCCTGTTTAATTTCTTATTTGCCTAATGTATGTATTTCACTGTATTAAATATGAACATAAGAACTCCTGGGTAATTATAAAGTTGGTCAATTTATCCAGGATGATTCTGAGATAGTTGGATTTTCATGTTCTGATAGATATAACTTTTCAAAATGATTGTAAAAATCAATACAAAAATCCTCAGTAAATGAACATAGTTAGAAGAATGTCTAATTCTTTTATCAGAGAAAAGAGCAGAACAGTGTGCTGGCAATTTATTCAATAAACAAGACCTCAAGCTATTTCTGCAATCTCAAGAGTTAAACTATGTTGTTTTCTTCCCAATAGCTTAAAGACATAGAAACACTGTTATGTTGTTGTTGTTTTCATTTTATATATGTGTTCTTACCTGAATGGAATTCCATGTGTTCTTTCCCGGCCTCCTTTTGCCTAAGACTTAGCAAGGCAAATAACATGAACATGTAAATGTCCACTATGTATTCAAATAAGTCTACAGTGGGTAAAGTTTGACGCAACTGTCTTTGAAGATGTTCTGTACAACAATCACAACTTTCTCAGCTAAATCTTCAAAACCTCCTTGGCAGTTACATTGCAAATATCAAGTTCCCCAACCGGGGAATTTTGTCCGAGGCCATGCTTATATGTGGTAATCTGCCAGACTTTCAAGTGCAATCACTTTCTGCTGGGAAGTCCTGCTTCTCATTTGACACAGGGTGTTAGACTGGAGCAGCAGCTAATTATGCTTGCCCAGTGATTAACATTTGAAGGAAACCGTATCTTCAGCAGTCTGGGAAATAGTTGCATCACAATATAGCTCAAGGGACTGCTTTTCTGTTTTGCTAGTGTTTTTGTTTGTTTATGATGTTCTGTTACACGATTATGCATGTCTGTCTCTGTTTTTTTTTTTTTTTTTTTTTTTTTTTTTTTTTTTCCCCCCCTCCCCTCCCAGTCCTTTCAGTTTACCTGCAACAACCCCTCTCCTGTTCCCTTCCAAACAACACAAAAAACCTGGTCCCCCTTCCCCAAAAAAGAA
>JBAMHX010000008.1:23061105-23071212 GCA_037177515.1 Pseudomugil tenellus | reverse complement strand
ATCAAAGTCAAGATTCGATGCAATCTTGCTGGTTCCCTATATAAGGCTATTTTTTGAATTGGCCGATCTCTGTGAAGCGCCTTGAGATGACATTGTCGTGGAATGGCGCTATACAAATAAAGTTGAATTAAATTGAATTGAATCAATCAAAAGGACATGCCATTAAATTTTAGATTAAAATAACATTGAAACTAAAGCGTTAGAAAAAAATTCACCCCCTCCAGAGTTTACATGACGGAAAATTGGACCTATTAAACCGAATAAAGTTTTTTGAGCCAGTCTATAAACATGACACAAGTGCTGCTGAGTCTGATAACACAACTGTAGCTTTATCATCATAACAGTGATGAATATCTTTTTGGTAACTCAACAACTAAAAAATTTACTAGAAAATATTTGCTAACAGAATGATTTTTTAAAATGAATTCTTTTATTTTTTCACACAGCCTTTTCACATCAACCTCCTTGTTTTTTGTTTGTTTTTTTTTTTAAT
Source organism: Pseudomugil tenellus (assembly GCA_037177515.1). Taxonomy (NCBI): domain Eukaryota; kingdom Metazoa; phylum Chordata; class Actinopteri; order Atheriniformes; family Pseudomugilidae; genus Pseudomugil; species Pseudomugil tenellus. The sequence goes on along the minus strand of JBAMHX010000008.1, from coordinate 23,070,719 downwards.
TAAGCAGTTAATCACATTAGTCTGAATTGTGAGCTGTTAGCAGTGTGAGCAGTTAAAATTGTCAGTTGGTCCATTAAATTCTAGATGAGTAGGGCCTGCTGCAGCTGAAGGGTTTAGCCAAGTGCTCAATTTTGTGCAGAGGTGCTATATTACTTAAAATGCATAAACATATGCTAACAGTGACTTCGTGTTGCCTGCAGGACTTAGTTAATCTGTGTCAACTTAAATTGTTCAAGTGCCTTTGCCTGATCCCAAATTTAATTGAGCAGATTCTGGTCTCCTTTCAAATAAAATTATGTTTCATATGGTGCACACTAATGTTTATGGAGTACCAAAATCATTTTTTCTTTGTTTTCCATAAAATTACTGCTATGGCCTTTACTTTTTGTCTTCTGGTGAGAAAGCAACATCACTTCAATACCTTGTGGGAAATTCTATTAGTTGAGTGAATGAGTTTATTTATTTAACAGGGACATGCATGGCAATACTTTGACCTCAAATGGAAATATGCTTTTTTTCCCAGGTTTGAGCAAATCTGCTAAATATTTATATGGCTCAGTGCTGAACTGTTTATATCACAGTGGTCAAAAGCGACTCTGTCTTCACGCCTGTCCTGTGCATTAGATCAGCAAACCCTGCATACTTTGTCATAGCCAGTACAAATGGCCATATTCCTAAAGCTATAAGTAATGCAGCCTAAAATAAAAACTTAAACAAATACAGTTAATATATGAGAAAGGGGGATTTACCAAACTGTTTGTAGCACAGAAACAAATCAGCCACAACTGTCAAATCACAGGTGGTGTGGCCTTTGTCCAGAAAACAGGGATGAATGATCACGAAAACAAGAAGGTGGATTCAAAGTAATAGCCGCCCAAAAAAGAATAAGAACATTCATTGTTTCTTTAAGCATCTATACAGAGTTACGAACGCTACTTGTTTTTTAGGCTACTATAAAATAAAAATTCTATTACTTGTATGACAGAAGTTGGGTCACTAACATAAGTAACTGAATGCATTCAATTGTGAGGAAAATTACAGTTTTAACCTATTAAAATATCATTATCATTATTGAGTTTGCATCGCGACAGAAGTAAAAAAGAGGAGGCTTAGGAGGAGACAGATAGGTGTCCTTTGTTTCAGGTGATCGTGATCGTGCTGTGGAATTGTCAGGCAGTATCAGCATAATTCTAAAGATGTCTGACCTTTTAAAAGTCAGACTATTTGGTGTTGCTAAAGTTTCATCCATTTTATGTGAGCTTATCTCAGAATAACACAACGCGAAAGAATAACAGACATGTGTTGTAAACACATGTTATGCCTGAGCAAGCTGGTGCAACCTCATAGACATAGGGACTTAGCTCTACCAGGGGCTAAATGTGGGGGTTGTTACGTTCCTACTAGTGTTAAGAGCAGACCTGTGCCCTTGATATTTGTATGAGCACTCTACATGCACAGACATTATCTGAATACTAATAACACATTATGGTTAGACCAGGGACCACAATGGAGAATGTCTCCTTGGTGAGGTCAGTGTGCATGATAATGGAAACCTTTTCTCAATAATTAAGTATATTATTAACACAATAAATCTAGAGACATAATTAAAATAGACCATCGGAATGTAAGCATGAAAAGATTATTGCGTAGGCTAAGGTTAGGCTAATTTGTCAATGTGAATCTGTCAGTAATGACAATACTAACCTTGATTTGCTCTTCTTAGAGTTCAATTAAGTCTGTGTGATTGCTCATAATGTTGCTGCATGTAAATCAGTGTCTGCTCTCACTGCTTCCATTTTTGATTTTCTGTATTACGAATACAGAACAATGTAATTACAACGATAATGCATATGGCATCACACGAGTTTCATTGCTGAACATAGTTTCTACTTTTCCCCACCGGTATTTGTTCAGATGTTTTTGTTCTGTAGAATGGTGTGTGTTTAGCACTTTTTGATCTTTATCATTTTTTTCAAACCAACAACACACTTCTCTCACCCCAACTTGGCACTCTTCTCTGTAGTTTCCTTGTTTTTGATGGTCTTGATTTTTTTTTGTCAAAATTGAACTGACTGGGCATATCAATCCACAGAGATAAATACTTCCTATCAAGCTGTCAATCTCTGTCTATGGAATCATAAATCAACAACATTACTAGACAAAAGTGCAGCAGCTTCCACTTCTTATGATTTTTTTTGCTACCTTAGTCAGATATGCAATATGCAAATCAGATGGATATTTTACAAGAAGCTTTACAGTGATTTGCTGAAATGTTTTTTTCTGACTTAAATGTATCTAATATGATGTTAATAGCTTGAAGTCTACATGTGAACATAGTAGTGTTTAGAAATTAAACAGCAAGGGAAGACAAGACGCATTTGTTTTGCTTTTATTTAAATTTGATTGCAGTTTTTCTATGATATGTGTAGATGACCGTTATTCCTGTCAAGGTCGAGGACACTGGTTTCCTTAGATTGAGAAGAATATAAATTTAATAATAAAGAATAAAAAAAGTTGAACATACATTAAACATTAAAACAAGAAGGGACAATACATTAAGACATACATACATGGTACAAGGTTATTATAACCTGGGGAGAATCCCTCCAGAGATCTTTTGTCACACAGAAGTCTGGAACTATTCTGCCCCAGTCAACTAGGGGCACATTTGTTTAAAGACTTTGGTCACGTGCATCACTCTGGGTTCTGTTCTTCGACTATGACAACAAAATCAAGGTCTCGCCTAAACATTTCCCTGATGGAAGGACACTGGCCTTGCAGATGGTTTATCAGTTTAGGAGCCTTATGGCTATACCTTTCAACTAGACATTAATTAAGAGCAAGGTAATTAAGCTAATCCATGAAATTCCTCTACAATATGAATGCTTTATTTTTTGCTTTTCAAAAGCTAAATCTAAAAACTTGAAATAATTTTTTTTTATATCTAAGTTGGTTAGCTCTTTAATCCTAACACATTGTACATCAGGATTTAGTCAAGCAGTCAAAATAATTCAAACTAAGTAAATGTCATTTCCCCTCCCTTCCATTTCAAGAGAAGAACAAGACTGACTGTTAAAACCTTGGAAATCTCTCTCTGTGTGTCCATCCTGCAGTACGGCTGGTACTCAGTCTATAGACATAAATGATGCACTTCTGTGGGAACACAATCATTTTTAACTAAAGCATTTCCACTCTAAAGTAAATCTGATTAATAGAATTACATTGAACATCTGCCCATAGATCCCCGAAAATTGGCATCTTCCATTAATCCAAAGAGGATCTGACTTTATTCTAGAGAGCATCATGTCATGTCAGGCTTCCTCAATCCTTAAGTGTCCCATAAATATTAAACAGGGTTGAGGTCAGGTGACTAATGAGGGATGTTCATGACAGTCAGCACTCCATGGTTTTCTTTGGCCTGCAAGTGTATTTGGGATGCTCTCGCAGATATTATACAATTGCAGTATGAATCTTTTGCTGCACATGTAAAAATAAAACGAACATTTAAGAAAATAAGATGAAGAGTGAATTTGAAGAATCCACTTTTCCAGTGGATACTGTGCAGGTGTTTCACTTCAGAGTAGCAAACAAAGAGGAATCAGTCTCCTCAGATAAACTATTTTGTTTCTGTTGCAAACTTTTACTGGTCAAAGCTGTAGAAACCATTATGGGCTAAGTCTATAGTGATGGAATCTATAGAAACTATAGTCTTTTGGTTTTGCCCATTTGAAGTGCTGCCTTGTGTCAACTCACACCTGTAATTCAGCCTGTTTCCTCTCCAGAGAAATGTTGTTTATTTCAGTCCTGGTCTTTAAATTCCACAGGCATCACCTTGGTCTTGCCAACAAATTTCAAACTGGCAGAGCCATCTGAAAACAGGACATCCTGTTATTTTCAGGAGGGTACAACATACCGTAATTATTTTAGGTCCCCTGACATCTCGAAGATACTGATGCACCAATAGTACTAATACCAGTAGTATTAGACGGTGAAAACAAATGTCCTTTTAGAGTGTTTAGACATGAACCAGTAGCACAGTGTTCATAAAAATCTGGAGATCAAAGAGAAGTCCCAAGCTTCACTCTGTTAGCAACGTTTAGATTTCATGACCACTTGGTTAGATTTAGACAACATATTTTGGTTAGATTTAGACACTAAATGCAATTTAATGTAGTTTGTTTGGCACTGAATCCAACTTTGTATGATTTAAAAAAAAGGTGGTGCTCATGTTTGAAAAGCAAACCAATATATTATTTATTGGGTTGAATAATAAATGTACCCTTGCACTACCTTTTCACAGCATAATCCTTATGCATTCCTTCCTCATGCCATTGAATCCAGGTAAAATGGCAGTATCTGACACCTCCCTGACATATGCTGCTACAGTTCTCCTACACTATTACACTATAAAATTGTGACCTTTGATTGAGTCATCCTCAGACAGCTACAACTACCCTGGACAGTTAGGACATAGTCTTCTGCGGGTGTCATGGAGTTTCTACGAGTAAATTGACAGAAGATCCTTTGGGCTCTGTGAGTGGTGATTGGGTTTTTGTTTGTTTTGTTCCTTATTTCCTTCAGATTCTATCAGATCCTATCAGTTTGAAATGTCGGGAGTTTGGAGGCCAGGTGAAAATCTTGTGTGCTTTTTCAGAGTTTCTTGAGCAGAATTTGCTTTTGTTTTGTCACTTGGGGAGGCTGCTAGCATATCGGGAAGCTGTTGCCTCATTTTGTAGGTTGCACAAGATAAACCACTCCATTTAAACACTGTAGATGAGATGCATTCTTTTGTTCCATTTTTTATGATTGTTTATATGAGAATGATTGACGTATGTCATGAGAAAATACTACTGTACCAGCATTTTAACATTATTTTTTTTAAATGTGCAGTTTTACAAACTTGTCATATTGAAGCTAAAGAAGCAGCAGGAGGAAAAGATGTGTTTTTTCAGCTCAACACTCCAAAGCTTTCATTATAAACATCTTTTCAATTTGTGTTCTCCAAGCTCAATGAGATCATTCATTAATATTGATGTTATCCTCTCAGACTTCACAAAGCTTCCCCATAATCACAAAGGACATTAAAACAGCCGGAAATTAGTGAAGTTCTCCTTATTTCTCCTAATAGTGTACATCCCATAATGGGTAAAAGTGGTTCCAGTTAAAGGGCATAGATTTGCTCTTGACCAGTCAGAAGGATAATCTCATGAACTGTACCATAATCACTATTCTCCAGCTCAGTGTAACACAGCAGACTTTGTGTGTGTGTGTGTGTGTGTGTGTGTGTGTGTGTGTGTGTGTGTGTGCCTGTGTACATGAAACCAACAGTGACTATCCAGTTTAGCTGACTCGCACACATCAGACTGCAAAGCTGCGGCAAGTCTCAGTGACTTTTCTTTGTAATCCAATGAAAGTGAAGCACTCCATCAAGGAGAAATTGAAAGACGAATGTGACAAAAAAAGGAAAAAAGAATTTGTGGTTAAGGTATGATGCATAACAAGGATGACGAAGGGGGCATCTATTTCAGAAAAGGCTGTTATTTTCATTTATGTCTACAGAGGATAGATTGGATAGTGTGGAATGAAAGAGGCACAGGGCAGCTTCATGCATGTTTCCATTTCCATCACTCTGTCATGCTTGTTTCATGCCACTGAGAAGCTCAAACCCATCAGCGCATTATTATTCAAGTATAGCTGTTGTCTGAGTCAAGGACATGGGCGTTATCAGGAGAATACATTTCCAGCTTACATCAATAGAACAGAGATATCTTTCCCCGCCAACATTCAACTTAATGTATCTCATTATTCTAAAAGTGTTTCACAAGGTTTTAGTTTCAGTCTGTAAGTTCATCATTAAAAAGGAAAATACTTACCAGGTAGCATGCACTTACAGTGCATCAAAGTTATTTAATCGTGTTTGTAGTAATGTCCTAGATTCTGCATTTAGAAGGATGCAGAAATGCTAAAACTGTATATTTCATCATGTTGCTCAAGAGGTTGTTTGATCTAAAATGTGTATTGGGCATACTGGTGTTCCAGCACTGTGGGTGGGAAATGCTCCTCTCTGCTTGCAACCAGTTTCACTCAACAAGAAGGCAACCCAGTGCTATTAGACATGTAAATGTAAATTGCAGGTAGGCGGTTATGCTTTTTCTGCCTCTTGAGCTGTGCAGGTTCCAGATTAGAAGACCAGTGCCACCTTGTGGTTTTATTCAGAACTATAGTTTATAGAGTATACTTCAGGGCCACTCATTTCAGTCCTACCAGGTTATCAGTGTGTCTTTGCTCCAACACATCAAACTAAAACAAATAAGTCATTGTGCAGAAACTCAAAGGCTGTTGTATCAATTTAATATGATTCAGGTGTGTTGGAGCAGGGACACAATCAAAATCTGCAGGATTACAACCCTCATTGGACTAAACTGAGTAGTTCTGATTCAGTTAAACAAAGCTCTATTAATACCTGTATTTTCATTGTTCACTCCACATATTGTCACTAGGATACAGTATTTCACAGTAGTAACAGTAGGATTAACAAAATGGGAACAATGTGCTTTAACTAATTTATGCTCAAAAAAATCAGATTTTAAAAACAATTTTGTGTCACATCAGTAGTAAATGTTTAGAGTCCTTTTGCATCTTTTTGAATCAATCTTTGCATAGACTTTAAACAAACAGCTTGTTGTAGGTCCATGATTCTTCACATCTGTCATCTTGGGGAACCCACAAAACCATTCTGAGTTCATCAAAATGATTATGTTTAGTTGCACCCGGAGAAGTGACTTACAAAAGCACAAAAACATGTACTGTAAAATGCTGGCATACAATAACAACAACATATCTGCCTTCATTTTAAACCTTCTAATAAAAACTTTTTTAAAAACGTATAAAAAGCATTTATTAGAATTTATTCCAAAAGCACCGTTAGCTCAATCTGTCTGCATGCGGAATTAAAGCTAAAGTTAAACAACAGCTCAAGACTTTCAGTGAAGAGTAAGGGCACTACTTAAGGAAATAACATAAAATGTATTTAAAGTCAAGAAATACAGACACATACCCAATTTGTTGCCTTTAAAAACACATAGGGATATGATTTCACTCCCTGAGGCTCAAAGAAATCAAACAGTACAGTTTTGTAATAATACAACTCATGAATTATATATCACAGATTATTTCCTTTTATGTTTTAAAATATTCCCTGGCACTTAAAAAGGTAACAATGAGTAACAATGAGTTGGTTCAGTTGCTGATTTTCTACTTCTCAATATAAACTGTCTTGAAATGCAAACGTATTTTAATATTCAGCCAATTGCATCTACTAACTTGCACAAATATTTGTCAACAAAAGCTCAGTAATGGGAAGCACTAAATCTGATGCACTTTTAATGTCTTATAAGGAAGTTAAAGGTGCAAATGAAATCCCCACTCAGCAAAAGAGCTGCTTCCATGAGCAGAGGTAAGGCTTTTGTATGTCGCTGAAATGAATAATCAAAATGAGGAATTGATTGTCCATTATGAGAAACCAGCATCTCTAATTCGCTCGTAGAAATGTGTCAGAAAATAAATTTGCATATATATTACTAAAGCTTCAAAATCTAAGTAGCTTGGGCAGATTTAGAAAATGGTTTAGTTGCGAGATTGAATTATACGCTAATTGAATCCATCACTTGTTTTTCAAATACATATTAGATTCAATTGTGTTTCTAAAAGCCCAAAAAGTTTCATCAAATAGCCTGTTTTTGTCTTTTTGCATTAAAAGTGTTTGAAAAGATATAATTTCCTAAATAAATAGTTATCCATTTTATATTACCTTTTTAATCTTAATTATTAATATTTTACAAGAACCCGAAAGCTCATGATTCCATACTGATGATTTCTCTCTTTTTGCATGTTTCTTATCATTCACTTCACAATAAACTGTATTGTTCAACTGATGATGAATGACCACATTGCTGGAAGCCAAGATGGTTTCTCATAGAGACCACTCGAATGCCACACTTTCAATACCTCTCCAGAAAGATTCATTACAGCAATTAAAGTTGTGTTTTCTCACATTCTTCCACAGAAGTCACTTCTCACAATCGTTCCAGACTCTCAACAGAGGCAGTGCCTGCTTTAGTTCTGTTGGCATCAGCAGCGCTGTGGCTAGACTGGTTTTCTATTTTTATCGAGGTGGACATCAGCAGCCTGGATAATCAACTCCAACAGATTGCTCTCTGAGAAACAAATTGCTTCATTTAGGCATGAAAATGATTGAGCAAAAGGATGACAAACACAGTGGAGTACATTTATCAAAGCTGTTTACATGAGACACAAATCACAGCTGCTGGATCTACTTGAAGAATTGCTTTGTTATACTTACAATTTGTCATTGACATGTTACATTTACTGAAAAACAAATCTGTCAGATGGTAGTCAAGATGGATTCAATAAGTCAATTATTAGGTCTGGACATACTTGCAGAAAACATTTATGTCCGTGCTGCACATGCAGAAGCATTAAACATAAAAGCATAGCAGGTTTCCAACATCCCTGGTCCAACGAGATGCAGGTTTTTGGGAACACTTGGTTTGTACCTTTCCCCTTTAAAAATTCAATATCAGTGTGACATGTTGATTTGCAAATAAAAAACAAGAATGCGAATAAATGAGTGCAATAATAATCACATGCAGATGCTCATGAAAGAATTCAGATTTGAATTATCAAACAACTTTTCAGCACTGATGGTATTTAATGGTTCATACCTCACAGATTGAAGATCTGAAAATACACTGATTAACTTTCCGACCTCAAACCTCTGCATTCCTATTGTTTGATGGCACAGTCACATCAGTAATGTGCATTTCTGGGTCTGTCACTAATGTACTGTTTGTCCTGAGGCTCAGAAACACCTTATTCTTCAGCACCCCTCATGACATTACAGCTGATTTCAGTCTATGCACCGACTTGGGGAGTTGACATAAGCACACTGACGCTGTTAAGCTCATTGTACAGGTAGGATGGATGCTAAATTAGTCGTCAGTAGGGGAGACATCACTGAGGAAATTTACAGAAGTTCATTTGTACATCTTTAACCTTTTAATGCCTCAACAAGAAATAGGCAGAAAATTTACATTTTTTTAAAAAATGTAGTCTTTATTTCACCTTTTAAAAAAATCTACAATTATTCTTTTAGTATATTTACTATTTTTACTACGTGATAGATCAAAATTATTGTAGCAGAATAATCTGCTTTCTGGTGTTCACCAGGGGCAGGAGACCAGGCCAGTATCTGAATAAAGTTTCTATCAAAAAGTAATGCAAAATGTCTCAGAAACAGTATGTATCAAATATGAAACATTGGGCTTTTTTAAGCTATTACTTCTGCTCTTAATTGCTGATGGGTTAGTTTTAGGCACATTGAGCCTCATTCACTAACTGTTCTTAGATTTTTTTGGTGAATTCTACTTACAAGTATTTTACAAAGTCATTTTTTCTGTAGTTTGGACTTGTTCTTATCAAGTATCCCAAAAATTTAGAAGAACCTTTATAAACATTTGAGTGCCAACATGTTCGAACAAAGTCAGCATTAATATTGTCTTCTGTTGTTTAATCAGTGAATAATCTTTTTTTTT
>JBAMHX010000008.1:23042025-23056199 GCA_037177515.1 Pseudomugil tenellus | reverse complement strand
ATGCAGTAGGCATTATGGTGGATGCAGTATGCATTATTGTGGATACAGTAGGCATTAAGGTGGATGCAGTAGGCATTAAGGTGCATGCAGTAGGCATTATGGTGGATGCAGTAGGCATTATGGTGGATGCACTATGCATTATGGTGTATGCAGTAGGCATTATGGTGGATGCAGTATGCATTATTGTGGATACAGTAGGCATTAAGGTGGATGCAGTAGGCATTAAGGTGCATGCAGTAGGCATTATGGTGGATGCAGTAGGCATTATGTTGGATGCTGTAGGCATTAAGGTGGATGCAGTAGGCATTATGGTGGATGCAGTAGGCATTATGGGGGATGCAGTAGGCATTAAGACATATGCAGTAGGCATTATGGTGGGTGCAGTATGCATTTAGATTTATTATTATTCATCAAAACAGTTAGAGAAAAGCATTGTTTACACATCACAGTGAGCAACTGGACCAAACCTCCATAAAAAAATAGTTATTGCAGAGATACATAATAATTACCAAGGTATGGAAATCACACAATATCATAACTAAATTTATCAAACAGTTCGGCAGTTACAGATATTATAGTTTCCCCATACACAAACCAGCAATTAGTATGAGACAATCTCACGATTCAGATTGTGGATCGCGATTCCAACATAGCTTTTCAATCATAAATTCATCACTATGTATGTGAGCTTTTTAGATTCTGAAGTTCTTATAAAACCAACAAGTTTTCATCAGCTTTAAAAGCCTCAGGTTACACATCTGCTAGTCTGACACAGCACAATTTGTTTCAGAAAATATTTGACACCAGGTAAGATTCTGTATCTCTCAGACCTTAGTTGGCTTAGCTATAAATTGCTTTTTGTGAGACAAGCCCACAGCTCCATTACCCTCAGTTGAAAACCATCTCATGGAAGGAGTTGTCACCTTGAGGCTGATCTGTTCTCATGACTTTCTGACACCATTCCCTCTTTCTGTCCCTCTACCTCTTTCTGTCTCTATCCTTCTATCTCCATTTTCTATCTATCTGACCCCTCACTCTGCAGTGTGCTGGATCAAACTTCTAGTGTAAGCGTTTGGGATTTTAAATCGATTTCAGGAATGGTTGCTGTCTTTGTTGCTACCCTGTCAGTCTTCAGAGCACCCACTGCTGGAGGGAGTGGATGCTGAATCCATTAAAGTCAGAAACTGATAGAATTTACCATTTACATGCAAGTCTGAATAACACTCCATGACCACAGCAGTACTTTCTCCCCCTCAGTGCTATTTTAAGTGTACACTAACTTGGCTGCAGGCTTAAAAGCCAACTAAAATGCAAAGCAAGTGGTGACACACTGTTTGCTTTATGGAAATGAATCTTATTTTATCTGCAGAATCCTTGATTGTTTGTGATGAAAAGCTGTGGCAGTGTCCAACTTTGTGTTCTCAGACTATTTATCTTTTTCACCATGATTACATGCCATTTGAACAACACATTCTGTAGTTTTTAATGCATAAAACAAAGACAGCCATCTGAAAGCACAAATTTATTTTCTAAGTAGCAAAACCCTCAACCGTTATCCATCATTTCATATAGGAAGCACTTCAATGATTGGATACTACCGATGAGCACTTTGAATAAAATGTATGTTTAATTTTAAAGTCCTTAAATGTACTATACAATGCAACCTTTTACAACAGTAGTGTGCTACAGTAGCACAAACTATAGTAACTGAAAATAATGTTTAAGTTTCCCATCGAGATTGAATGCTGCATGAAGTGTTTATTTATCAATGCAGAATAAAAACTAGGATTTTACACAATTGACATACAAAGTGATATTTTTTTGGTCTATTTGTTTTTTTGTTAGTATCAGTAGAAATCATAATATTAGAGCAACTGTGTGTATTAAGTAATACATGTTTTGTTGATTTTATTTATAATACACAGAAAAATACCACAAATCAATACTAACAACATTGTCTTTTCACCAAAAGTTAAAGATGTTTTCTGCCCCAAACACTTAACACATTTGAAATGATCTTCTTTACTGAAAACATTTTGTTATCACTCGAATGCCTAGAATCTCTACCTAGAATTTTGTTGTCAATTTTGTCAACATCTAACCTACCTTCGTTCTTAAAACTGGCCATGTCCTTCACAATACCTTACCACCACAACAAAGTTGTTTGTCATTCACTTAGTTTTAGTTTCACTCCTCGTCAAGCATAACTTTTCCAGTAGGTAGCAAACAAAATCTCAGCAACTAAAGTCAAAGCAGCCAAAAAAAAAAAAAAAATCAAATTATTTGCTTCATTCATATTTGTCCTCATCAATAGTCAATTAAGTCAGAAGATGTTTTTTAAAATTGTTATATATGGGCTGCACGGTGGTGCAGCCTCACAATGAGAAGGTTGCTGGTTTGAGCCTCGGCTCAGACAGTGGGTTTTTTGTGTGAAGTTTGCATGTTCTCTTCACGTTAGTGTGGGTTCTCTCTGAGTACTCTCCACCATCCGCAGATTTTTATAAAAGTTGATATGAGGTACCCATCATCAGACCTGGATGGATGACCAATATGGTGCCGTTCAAGAAGCTTTTAGCAATATAGCTAGAGGCTATCATGTCTAGACAGGATGCTAAAGAACATGTTAATGCTAAATATGCACTTAGCTTTACTTAGAAAATAACTTAGAAAAAGAAACAAAATAAAAGTTTAAAAACTCTGACTTCTAAAAGAGGTCAAGGCCTTGAATCAGAGTGAAACCCCACATCCATGTGATTTTAACGGTGCGAGTTGCCTGGGAAAAATACAGAATTTGGTATAGTAGGAGCACTGTTTTAATCTTTTTAATTATGTTAAAAGTAACATAGTTGGTTTCATTTCATGTACATCCTTCCCTCATTACAGACATGATAGTGAGTGCATAAATGCTTGCATTGTGTGCACCAAGTGCACAAGCGTACATGCATATCCCGGGCCTATGGGTTACATTTAACCATCACTGTGCTTATGTAGTGAAGGCCAGTTTTTTTTTCTTTGTTTGTTTTTTTGTATAATATCAGAGTGGTTGTCTACTTAGTCAGCAGGATTCTGTGCCACATTAATAAAGCCCCAGAGAAGTAAACAAATGCATTTCCTGCTCTCAACAGAATACTTCTGCACTGGTGGAGCAGGAGAAAAATGTTGGGTAATGATGTGTAGATCGCAAGGACATGAATACTCGCAACCTAGAATTAACAAACCCTGACATTTCATGGACAGAATATTATGACTTAAGGGTGACACATATCCCAGTCTCATTAAGGCACTTAAGCAGAAACACCTCATATGCTGAAATAAATTATGATGAAGATTAGTTATATGCACTTAGGATAATAAATGGACACACCAGTCAAACCATGAAATGTCTCTGAGGTTAGAGAAAGTAAAGCATAAAGTAGAGAAATATGCTGTCCAGTTCATCAGCACTGAATGAGTAAAATAAAAAAAGCATTGTAAATTCACTTGCAAAATGAATGTCACAAGGCATTCATTTGTCAAGATGGTGCACTGGAGCTCAAGATATTCAGTTTGATTAGGGGATTATAACAAGAGGAAAGGGATTATGAAGCGAATCCTTCTTAATTGGGTCCACTGGGTGAAAGTCTCAGGAACAATAAACTGCAGAGAAAATAAAAGTCAAGGTGATTGAGCACAGAAGTAAACTAGAGGAGGAAAACATATTTACATGATGCAGAGTTGAGTTTTTGTTTCACAAGCTGCAGAAACTGTAATTCTGACTAAGTTATAGATTTTCTACTGAGCTTTATCACAAAATAATATACATTAATTAAAAAAGAAAAATTGACACACTCAGTCTTTGCTCAAGTGATTACCCCTCCTGTTTATCCTTATCTGTCTTGTGTGTGCTTTTGGTCTATTTGAACCTTTGAAATTACTTATAGGTTCTGCCATCCTATTCACCCATACATCTTGCCAGCAATGCCAGTGCAGGATAAAAAGAAGCGTGTCCATGTTTGTCCTTGGTAGTAGCGGTTGGAATTTCTCTGCCAGAGTCTGTGGCACATGATCACTTGCAGCAGTGCAATCACTGGAAGCTGGTCTTTGACTTGTATGGATTCATGGCAAACACTTGACGTGCTCTGGTTCCTTTCACTGCTTATGTTTCCTTTGTCACTTTTACCATTTGCCTGTCAAGTAAATGTGGCTGCAGGCACCTTACAATTGATTCAGATTCTGTTACTTTTCCTTTTTCTCAATACAGGCCTGAAGGAACTGAACCTGAAACACTAATCATGTATACCACCTATCTTGCTTACCCTTTACTTATGATGAAGTAACAAGGGTCCCTTTATGGGGCAAGACAGCCATGGTCTATGCTAATGTTCTACACACCATAGTCTAAAGCAGGGGTGGGCAACTCCGGTCCTCGAGGGCCGCAGTCCTGCGAGTGTTAGGAATGTCTCTGCTGCAACACACCTGAATTAAATCATTGGGTAATTAGCAGCTTTGCTCAGAGTTTAATGTGAAGCTCTTCACACGACTTCTAATTAAGTCTGATGTGTGTCAGGTGTTTTATTGCAGGGAAAGTCCTAATATTTGTAGGACTGCGGCCCTCAAGGACCGGAGTTGCCCACCCCTGGTCTAAAGTGTTTACCCTGTGAAAAAGGAGCCAAGAGGTCAAAACTCAGCTATAAAAGGACTGAGCTGTATATTTCTAATTACCTAATGATCACGCACCTGATTCGTACTGTGCATGTGTCTAATACTGATTTGCCTTGTGACTGTCTTGTACGAACTATGGGTAAGGGGTTTTGGTGTACTGTAGACTGTCTTGTTTTTTTGTTGGAAAGGGTGGCTCTCAATTTCATTGGACTTAATTGCTGACTAATGGCACCCAGCTGGGAGCAATCAGGAACAAGAACAAACATTCTTCCAGCCTTATAAAAGAACAGAGGGAAGTGGGAAGCGAGGAGAGGGGGAGACATTTTCACGGGAAGGAACCCTAGTAGCGGCAGTTTGGATGAGGACTCAGCTGGCCTCTTGATGAGGATTGACCCCGACAACAGCTACAGCCTGCTTCGGATCATGATGGATCAGATGGAGATGTGGTTTTTCATTGAGGCTTCAGTAGCGTAAGTTAAAAGGGATGCCAGTGCTTTTCTACCCTGGGATGTGCGTGTGATCTGTCAGCGGTCCTGTCCTGTGTTTGCTCACTACTGCCTTGTTTTACAGCTGTTGTGACCTGCTTCAGACTCCTTCTGTGGATGATGGTGACCATGACTGATAGAATGGAGATGTGTGGTTTTTCATTGAGGCTTCAGTAGCTTGAGTTAAAAGGGACGTCAGTGCTTTTTCACCCTGGGAATCGTGCATGATACTTCAGCAGTTCTTTCCAGTGTTTGCTCACTGCTGCTCTTTGTCTTCCAACTGCCACAGCCTCCTCTGGACTACTTCTTGGATGACTTCAACTGAAACTGAATAAATCCTGGCGTTTCATTAAGGCTCCAGTAGTAGATGTGCGGATGGGGCCTTGGCACTACAATCTGTCCGGACATCTGGCTTGCGACATCACGTTGAGATACCCCTCATTGAGCACATACGGGAGACTTGTAAGTCTAAGGATTTGGGCTTGGACTTTGTTTTTTTTCTGTACTGGTTGGTTCCCTCCAACCAGTACAGACCAGTTTCTTTATTTTCTTTTTGTATTTTCTTTCTTTTTGTTTTTCCTGGGGCCTCAGCCTGCCACTCAAGGTAGGGGGACTATGGCAGAAACCCCCATTGTATCTATCGCATTTCTTTTGTCCTTGCATATGTGTGTGTTTTTAATGGTGTTTAACTGTTTTTTGTATTTACTTTTAACTGAAGGACTTGCTGTCATATTTGGTTTTTACTGTTTCTGGTCAATGATATGGGATATTGCAGACTGGGAGGATTTGCAGGTTTCTAGCCCTCCCTGTGGTTGAAGTCAACACTGCTGTTTTCTCCAGGCGTAAAAGTTAAAATAAAGGTTTAAACTCTGCCCCGGCTACATGTTGTCTATTTGCTCGGGAGGGTCTAGTCTTTGAACACTACATTTTTGGCGTTGTTGGCAGGACCCTCTCTAAGCATAGACAACATGGCAGACAATGAAGCACAGGGGATGGGGGATGAAGTGTACTTGTAATGCCATGGCTGCTGGGGGCACCCTGGACACCAAGGTTTGGGGATAAAGAGAAACTCATGGGCTTCTCTGATTGGCATGGACAAATTGAGATTTTTCTCAGGGCACAGAATTTAAGTCCAACCCAAACGGTTGACTTTGTGTTAAGTGCTTTACAGGGGGATGCAAGATGAGAAATATTGCTACTTTCAGCTGCAAACTGTGATACACCTAAGATTTTTGATGCACTAGAGAGCCAGGCAACTGTAGTTCAGGTACGAGCAAAATTCTTCATATGCAAGCAGCTCCCTGGGAGAGATGTGGGGGCGTTTATATTGAGATTGCGCGAGTGTGATGCCAGGTGGCAGGTAAAGGAGCCCGGACCTGTCGAAATCCATGATGAAATGTTGCAGTCCCAGTTGGTGACAGGATTGTCTAATGGACCTGTCAGTGTTGAGCTCCAGAAATTGGTAAGGCGTAACCCCCTACTAAAGTTTGTAGATCTTAGTAAGGAGGTGAAGGTGTTGGAGCAAGAACACGCTCCAGAAGAGGTAGGTGCATGGAGTGCTTTTGCCCCTACTCAAACTCCTACCACAGCTCATCTTCCCATGTCTGCTGAGTGGCGGGATGCTTACATTAGTATGGCAACAGTTATCAGCGTTGAAAGCTGATATCCTTGGTGAAATGCGGGAGCAGCTGAGAAGAAATGCCCCCCTACAACAACCACGCCCTTCAAATGCAACTAGTAAGCCTAGGTTGGCTTCAGAACTAAGACCCCGGCACTGGCATCATAAAACACTGCAGTGGGATGACCAGGGAAGGCCTATTTGTTTATGGTGTGGTGGTTCTGGGCATATGCAGAGAGACTGCCCCTCAAGGCAAACTCCTCCTCAGGATTTATGACTGCCTCGGCTACTGCAGGGCAGGTAGCCGAGGAGGAAACTATAACAGATGTTTCCCTTAAGCCCGCATTGGTTGGTCAATGCCCAAAGGTTGAGGTCAAGGTGCAAGGTAACAACATCCCATGAATTCTGGACACTGGTTCCCAGGTAACCCTGTTTAGCCAGTCCTTGTTTGAGCGTTATGTGAAACAGAAATGGGTCCATGAGGCTGGAGACATTTCTTGGCTCTCATTGAGAGCATCAAATGGGCTGAATTTGCCATATGTTGGCTATGCCATTTTGGATTTTGACTTCAGGGGTATGACAGTCCCTGGTAAATGGGTAATTATAGTGGAAGACAAATGTCTCCAGTCCAACTATGGGGTCTTGGGAATGAATGTCATAGGTCCCTGTTGGGGTATGCTATTCCAGGATGGGCACCATGGCTTGGCTGAATTTAAATCAGCTCTGCCTAATGCTGAAGGTAAGGCCTGGGAGAGCCTTTAAAGTGTGCTGTAATGTGCCAACTGTAGTCCGCACTAGGATTTCCAGGGGACTGCCCGGTTCCAGGCAAAAGATCAAGTCATCCTTGCCCCCCAAACAGAGACCTTAGTGTGGGCATGCGTTTCACAAGCTAAGGGATGGTCGTATCGCTGCCTGGTAGAGGATTTGTGTGATGGGTCCAATGAATGGAGGGTTGGAAGAGCAGTTGTTCAGCTTCAGGAGGGTAAGCTGCCCCTCCAGCTCTATGGCCCCCATTCCATGCAGTGGAGAGGGGGGGGGGGGGGGGGGGGGGGGGGGGGGGGGGGGGGGGGGGGGGGGGGTTGGAAGGGCAGTTGTTCAGTTTCAGGAGGGGAAGCTGCCCCTCCAATTCTGGGGCCCCCATTCCCCCCAGGGGGAAACCCCCCCCCCCCCCCCCCCGTAGACCTTTGGCTAGGGTGTTACAGATTGACCCCACAGACATACAAAGTCAAAAGGAGCAAGTCTTGCTGCCTAAAGCTGGTAACGAGATAGAAATTGACATTTGTGCCATCACCAGTCATCTTCTTGCCCTTCAGGGCGATGGGTTCAGTAAGGAACAGCAGTGAAAGTTGACTGGCCTGTTACAGAGGTGGACTCATGTTTTTACAGCCCATGAAGATTATGGGCAAACAAGTGCCGTGTTGCATTCTATACCTACAGGGGTTTGCTAACATTCCACCGAGCCTTTACTCTGAGCTGGGTACCTTGCTACAAGGAATGCTGGCCAGTGGGATAGTCACTGAGCTCAAGGCCTTGGGCCGCCTCTGTGGGGTTGGTTAGGAATAAAGATGGGTCATGGCGGTTTTGATTAGACTACCGCAAACTTAATGCAGTCACACATAAGGGTGCATTTACTCTTCCTCAAATTGAGGAATCATTGACTGGGTTAGCACAAGCAATGTGGTACTCAACACTTAATCTAGCCAGTGGCTACTGGCAGGTTGAAGTTGATCCCCATGATAAAGAGAAGACTGCCTTCACTACACCCATGGGCCTGTATCAGTGGGAATGGATGCCCTTTGGGCTGTGTAATGCCCCGGCCACATTCCAGTGCCTTATGCAGAGGTGCTTGGGAGATAAAGTCCATGATTTTCTCCTGATCTACTTGGATGACGTAATTATCTACTCTGTAGATTTTGACACTCATCTAGATCAACTTGAACAGGTATTCACTCGGTTACAGCATCATGGCCTTAAGCTGCACCCTCAAAAGTGCAAGTTTTTTCAGCGCAAAGTGCTCTATCTGGGGTACATTGTTGGCCAGCAAGGGGTCGCAGTTGATCCAGAGAAAACTGCAGCCATTCAGGGGTGGGCTGTGCCCAGGACGGTGAAGGAAGCTTGTTCCTTTTTGGGGTTTGCAGGGTACTACCAGTGTTTTGTGTTAGGGTTTTCCAAGATTGCAGGGCCATTAAATGCCTTATTACAGGGGACAAAAGGAGCAAAATCAGGCAGGGTTACCCCTGAACCCCTGTGTCAGACTGCCTTTAAGAAGCTTAAAGATGCTCTACTTCATGCCCCAATCTTGGCGTATGCTGACTTTAAAACCCCTTTCCGTCTTTACATTGATGCCAGCTTTCAAGGCCTGGGTGCAGTACTGGACCAGGTACAAGATGGGAAGGAAAGAGTTATTGCATACGCCAGTCGTAGTCTTCATCCTGCTGAACACAATGATCAAAACTACAGTTCATTTAAACTGGAGTTTCTGGCCTTAAAATGCGCAGTAACTGAGAAGTTCAAGGATTATCTTTGGGGGGCAGCTTTTAAGGTGTATACGGACAACCACCCCCTAACCCATTTGCAGACTGCTAGCTTGGGTGCAACAGAGCAACGATGGGTAGCCCAGTTGGCAAACTACAATTTTGAGTTGTGTCACAGGCCCGGGGCAACAAATTAGAATGCTGATGCCCTATCTAGATTGTCAGTAGTGGCCAATAGCCAGCTGGTAGAAATATCATCTGATGATGCTGATTTGGAGCATAACCAGCCCGTAGTTGCCCAGGGGGATGGGGGGCCTTGGGGTGGACTCCCAAGAAGCTGATCTAGACTTGGCCCAGTTGAGGCGGTGGAAGATGCAGGGTAAGCCTTATTGACAGCTTGATTTGGACATCCTTACCCCAAGTGGTCAGAAATTGGTGAGGGAATGGGACCACTTGAATCTGCGTGATGGCATCTTGGTAAGGTCCAAACAAGATCCTGAGACCAGGCAGGTTTTACACCCAGTGGTTGAGACTGATTCGGTGCGTCACAGGGTGTGGACTTCTTGCCATCAGGCTTTTGGCCATGCCAGGGGGCAACGCATGGTACAAGCCTTGAAGCCAAGGATTTACTGGGAGAGTATGGGGAAGGACTCTCAGCGCTAGGCTCGGAGTGCCAGCTATGTGTGTTGGGCCATGCTGGTCAGGAAACCTGAGCCCCACTTCTTGTGGGGAGTCGCTATCCTTTTGATGTCCTAACATTGGACTACCTCTCTATTTTGGGGATATCTACCAATACATACTAGTAATGACTGACCTGTTTTCCAGGTATGCTGTGGGCAGTCCCAACTAGGGACCAGTCAGCCTCTACCACAGTGAAAATCTTGTGGAAACATGTCCTCCAGGTATTTGGGTGCCCAGAGCGCATTCTTACAGATCGTGGAGGGGCTTTCGAGTCTGAGCTGATGAAACAACTTTGTCAGTTGTATGGGTGTGTGAAGAGCCGCACAACACCATACAATCCACAGGGAAATGGTGCATATGAGCGTTTCAACAAAACCTTGCTGGGATTGTTGAATACACTAGATCAGGAGGGGCAAGCTCAATGGACAGATCAGTTGCAAGCTTACAACAATACCCCGTATAGTTCTACATGCTTTTTCCCCATGCTTTGTTGTATTTGGCAGACATTGCTCCAATTTATGTTGCTTTGGGCATAGCCCCTCCCCAAGTAAGAGCCCCTTTAGAGGGTTGGGTTCAGCATCACCAAGAACTGGTAGTTGCCTACGATCAGGTGGTAAGGTACAGTCGCCAACGCCAGAAGTGGGATCAACAACAATATGACCGTAAGGCACCAGTGAGAGATTCTTGTGTAAGAATTTCCGACGGAGGGCCGGAGGAAGCTTGCACCCTTCTGGGTCTCTGAGCCTCGCGTCGTGGTCTCCCAGCTGAGCCCAGGCCACCCTGTTTATATAGTGCGTCCTGAAGGAAAGGAAGGGCCTGTCCGGACATCTGGATTGCGACGTCACATTGACATACCCCTTATCGAGCACATACGGGAGACTTGTGAGTGTAAGGATTTGGGCTTGGACTTTGTTTTTGTTTTTTTTTTGTTTTGTTTTGTTTTTCCTGTACTAGTTGGTTCCCAGGGGCTGCACAGTGGCTAGGTGGTTAGCGCTGTAGCCTCACAGCAAGCAGGTTGCTGGTTCGGTCCCCCGTTTGGGCAGTGGCCTGTGTGGAGTTTGCATGTTCTCCCCGTGTTAGCGTGGGTTCTCACCGGGTTCTCCGGCTTCCTCCCACAGTCCAAAGACATGCCCCTTGGGGATAGGCTGGTTGGACACTCTAAATTGACCTTAGGTGTGAGTGTCTGTGTGCGTGGTTGTTTGTCTATATGTGTGGCCCTGTGATAGACTGGTGACCTGTCCAGGGTGTACCCTGCCTCTCGCTCGTTGGCTGCTGGGTTTGGCTACACCCCCCCTACCTCCCCCCCTCCCTCGCGACCCCGTTCGGGAATAAGCGGTAGAAAATGAATGGATGGTTGGTTCCCTCCAACCAGTACAGTTTTTTTTTTCTTTATTTTCTTTTTGTATTTTATTTATTTTTGTTTTGCCTGGGGCCTCAGCCTGCCACTCAAGGTAGAGGGACTATGAGAAAAACCCCCATTGTATCTATCTCATTTCTTTTGTCCTTGCATGTGTGTTTGCTTTTAATGGTGTTGAACTGTGTTTTGTATATACCTTTAACTGAAGGACTTGCTGTGTCTTATTTGGTTTTTACTGTTTCTGGTTAATGATATGGGATATTGCAGAATGGGAGGATTTGCAGGTGTCTAGCCCTCCCGGTGGTGAAAGTGAACACTGCTGTTTTCTCCATGCGTAAAAGTTAAAATAAAGGTTTAAACTCTGCCCTGGCTACATGTTGTCTATTTGCTCGGGAGGGTCTAGTCTTTGAACACTACACATGCTGTTCTACATAATTCTTTTTATTTCTTGAACTTGGATATTTTACTTTCACATTTTTAATAATAATAAATTTATTTTATTTCTTGGTGCTTTTCAAAACCCAAGGTCACCTTACATAAAACTTTGTATGAGAATAAAATATTTAAAAACGAAGATTAAAACAATACAATACAGACAGTTAAAAGGTTAAAGTGTGTAGGCCAGTTTAAACGGCTGAGTTTTAAGTTCAGATTTAAATGATGGAAGAGTCAAGAGAATTGATTCTTGAAGTAACCAAACTGTTGATGAGGACTGTTTCTCAGCTTCTTTGGTAACATCTTTTCAGTGATCCTGTGGAGGAGGGTTCATTTAATAGTTGGCTTGAAGAGGAGCAGTGTGGTCTTGTCCTGCCTCTGGAACAGTGGACCAGCTCTACACCCTCTTCAGTTTCTTGGAGGGAGAAGGGGAGTTCACACAACCAGTCTATATGTGCTTTGTGGATTTCTAGAAGGCATTCGATTGTGTTGCCTGGTACTCCTGTAGGGGGTACTTTGAGTTCCAGACTATGTATAGCTGTGTGGTCCATAAGTGGTATGGTCCAGATTGCTGGCAGTTAAGTCAGATTCATTTTCAGTGAATTTTGAACCTTGCCAAGGCTGTCCTTAATCATTGTTCATAAATTTAATAAACAGAATTTGTAGGTGCAGCCAAGGTGTTGAAGGAATCCAGTTTGGTGTCTTCCAGTTTGGTGGCCTCAGAATTGAGTCTCTGCTTTTTGCAGATGTGGACATGATCTCCAGTTGTCCCTTACATGCAGAGAGGTCACTTGTGGAGACCTATTTAAAAGCTCTATTTTATATAGTCAGGAATGAGAATGGTATGTTTATAAATGAACCACCTCATTGGACAATAGTGAGTATACTACTGCTCACTGAAGAAAACATAAATATATTACATAATTTAACATAAATGCATACATTAAAATTACCCAAATATTCTTTAGTGATAAATAGAAAAAGGGGATATATAAGGGGATAAACATAAGAAAATTCTGAAGTGGTAATGATTTAACATTTAAGAACGGTGCTAAGTGGATGTCCTAAGCATTTCTCTTATAGGGAGAATCACCATATTTGAAGATGGAAATATTGCCTATCTTTATTTATTTCTTTAAAAATATTTCATGAGGACCAGCCCTAGATAGTTTTCAGGAAAAAAACTCTTTATTTTAGAGGTGTAATAAAAGAAGTCCTACAGTCCACTTATCTTTATTGTACACACCATTTGATGGAGGAGGTTTAAAATGCCCAAATTACTTGGCAACACAGTTAAGAACAAGAATGCAGGAAAAAAAACGGTATGGACCAGGATAGAATCAGGTCCCGTTAAATTACTGTTGCATCCATGAATGCATTCGGTTGAGTAAAAACATGTAGGGAAACCTAATGATCGTTGTTAATATCATAAATATGAAGTACTAAAATACTTGAAGTTCAACATGCCAGTTCAGGGTATATTCTTACTGGAGGTGGCCATTTTATCGCACTAGGTAAGTTGGATGGAAGGCTTTACAGACCGTTAGAACATGATAACATTTGAGAAAATAAATTCAAGGTATGATATTGCAAAAAAAAAAAAAAAAAAAAAATGTCCTTAAGTCCTTAGATTTTAAAAATCATAATGATAAACAAACAGTTCAACTTGCTTAACATTCACTCCTTGTGAAATGATAACGAGAAACAATGGCCTGAGTTCATACTTCTACAGACTGTTAATAAAAAGCTCTGAGACTTCACAAAACAGACGTCAATAAGAATTGAAATTATATATGTGAGAAATCTCAGAGATTAATAACCGGAGTATAATTTTTAGAATTAACTGGCTGATGCAGACATGCATTATACCTTATAAATTAAGTAGATACAATAATAATATAACAGATGTGTTTTAAATGTAATAAGATGGAGACATTATTACATTATGTTTGGGGATGTAAAAAAAAAAAAAAACCTTTTTAGAAGATAAGATAATCATTACCTTAATTAATATTCCAATGGTTCTAAAATAGATATTGCTGCACTGGTGTCAAATAAATTTAAAACTGAGACTATAATAGAGGGAACTCGTAGACTTGGCAATGAAACAAGAAAAAATGCACCAGCGAATAATTGGGAAAATGTTGATCCCCTTACATGGCCACATTAAAACCAATGGCCCAATGGAAATCAGTGGAAATAACTTAATATAATAACTCATAAATTAAAGAAGAATATTATTTTATATGATCAAATTTGGGAACTATTTAACACAGAATAAGACTCAGAAAAGTGGCATGCAATGTTTCACATGTTATTCTTTTTAGTTACATTTTTAGTTGTTTGTTTATTGTAGAACATAATGGTACAGGTGAAAATCCTGTTTAAATGAATGTGTTTTAGCCAGTTGTCTATATGTTTGTTTGTTTAATTTAGTTTATAAATGAATGAAATTACATATTCATATGTATTTATATTTATAT
>JBAMHX010000008.1:23006989-23041925 GCA_037177515.1 Pseudomugil tenellus | reverse complement strand
TGTAATTTATTTACTTATTCATTTAAATCTTGTTTACTTTGCAGTTCTTATGTGTACATATAATTATGTTATTTATTGGTAATTTGATTTCAGAAGATGGAGATGGTACACAGGAAGATGGGGGGGGGGGGGTTAAGGATGTATAAATGTTGTCATTAATGACATAATTTTAAAATATTCAGTCAAAAACTATCCATTGGACAGTTCTTTAGCCAGTTTAGCATTTCTTGCAATCTAGATGTTTTCTCTGCTTGATGCAAGCCATTGATTTCACCATTGTAAAATAGAGACAACCTCTTCCATTACTGCAGGATGTATCTTTCCACATGACTGTATAGTAAATGAGAAGATACTCATTTCTTGGTCAGAGTAGAAGAACTTGTAAGCTGAAAGGTGTTCATGCAGAAATGATCCTATAAGAGCCTTGATTTGGAAATCATTTTTATGAGGGGGTATTATTAAGGAGGTGATCTATCTGTTAAAACCTTAAACATGCCCTTCCTGAATAGAAACGATTTCCAAGGACAAATGCACATAGTTTTGCTTAGAAATGCATTTTTTTTCCATTGGACGCACGTGTGTGTTTGCTGCCAACTGAATAATTATCTGAATAAGCATTCATCTGTTTCAAAGTCCCATTAAAACTGCATTCATTCACAGATTTTTTGGAATATATCATTTGTGCTGCAATACACTCCATGTAACAGTATAGTTTTACCATTATTCATGATTTACATCCAGTGTATTTACAGCCCCGCTTGACTAATGGTTATGTAGTGACACCTAGTGGTGTAAGATTTGCTCTGACACTAGTTGCTTTTGCACACAAATACCAGGATAAAGAAATAATAAAATTAAAAGGGAAAAATAATTCATATTTAACTTACATTATTAACCCTAAATTGTATTTATATTTCCCTTTTGCAGTAACAATGACATTAAATCTGCTTTCCTGGAATGAGAGTGAATTTTATTACTTTAAAGCCAAACTATAAAGAACAAAATATGGAAATTGCAGTTAAAACTATTACAGCAACGATAAAGAAAATTTTAAGCTATTCATTTAAAAATAATCCCATTAAACATGGCAATAAGACCAAATATGAGATACAATATACAATAACTTTGTGTTAGTACTTTTTTCAGAACAGTTGGTGGTGCTGTCTGCCTATCTTTAAATAATGTTGCTTCCAGTAAATCATGAATGACTGAGTAATATCCATTTATCTTCATGACAGATTCGGTAAGAAGGATGCAGCACTGGATAATGAACATGCATATTTATGAGCTTTTCCACTTATGACTTAGATAATCACAGCATATAAGTTATGCTTTGCAGAAGCCAGTTTGCCTTAATTTCCTGGAAGCCTCTCTAGGTCACCCCCAGCATGGAGCTCCCACCACTGGACCTTTAACCTCAGTAATTTCTCATGGGTCCTTGCAGCACAGAGAAGCATATATAAAATGCTAATTACTGGCATGTCAGACTACTTGCATGTTATGATGAATCCAAATGAACTTTTCACTGAATACATTGATACTTTTGTAAAATGGCTTAAAAACACAGCATTACTTGAAGCTCTAGTCGATGATCCATGATTATCTTTATATTCTTCTATTCAGCATAAGCAGCTTTATTTGTTTGTTTGTCTTTATTTCTCTAGTTGTTCTGTTTGTTGATTCAATCTTAATGTAATAACTAAATATTCAAAAAGCAATAAAGAATAAATATAGCATCTGGCCACATCGCAGGGAATCAGCAAAACTAATGGGGAAGTGCAGTGACGCTTTTGGATGCTGTGTGCCATTTCTTCTGAGTATAAGATAACTTGGAAAACAATTACTCAAGTCAACTCATTTAACACTGAAAAGTAATTCTTGTAATTAAATTTTATACTAGTATTTGCCACATAATTAGTATTTTTTTGGCAAAAAAAAAGTTTTATCTCTATACACTGATGTTTATTTCATGGTTTGTCAGCTCAATATTTTGGATATTTTAACACTTACTAAAAATCTGGTTTGCTAATTAGAGAAAAAATAGTTTTATGGCACTTTAAAGAGAATAACAATAATGTTAATTGCTCTTTTTAAAGAGAATAACAATAATGTTAATTGCTCTTTTTGCTAACACAAAAATCTGTGAATCTAGATCTAACATCAATCTAACATCATTGCTACTGTATGTACAATAAGCTGACTGGAGATATATTTCAGTAATTTAGTCATTTAAATGATGTCTGCAGTTATTTACTATGTTGCACCAACTAACGTTGAGTCTAATTACAGTCATTTCCTTATGAAAATATGGTTTTCCCTCATGTAAGACCTTATATAAGATCTTTACTTGAATCAAAGAATCATTTCAGTGTGCAGCAAGTGTCTTCAGTTGCCTAGCAACTCCAGCCCTGGTGTGGACTATTGCTGTCTGGTGTGTGGAGGTAAATTGGGGGGCAATCTGATTTTGAAATAGGTTGAATGTAGGCGAGGGTCAAACTTTGTTGTTGCTCTAGGACAGATTTCCCTCCCAGAGCTGGATTTTTGCTTTTCATCTAACTAAATAAATAAATAACGTAACCCACAAGGGGAACTGTGCTTAAATTAAAACAAGCGAAGAGAGCCCAAGGTCAGCAAAATCAGATAATATGTAGCGATGGGAAAGTAAGACTTCGCCCCTGACCATGGTAGGTAAAGCTTGCAAGTTCTCCCAAACAGTGAAATTGACCATACTTGCCACCTGAGTGGCTATGTCCCCCTGCAAGTTGTGTTACTGTTCAAAGCGTGGAAATTTCCTTTGGACTCCAGTTATGTCCTCACTCCATAGCATTTGTAATTGCAGCGCTGGCTCTTCCATGCACACAAGAGATGCAAAAGCCTATAGCAATTGTTCTTCTTCTCGCAGGTTTCCTGCTTCTTGTCTGTTACGCTTCACTTAAACAGCTCTACATTGCCCTTAGCAAATCAGCTTCTCTTTCGCACCGCTCCTTCTAGTTCTTTGTTCATTAAAGTTTCATGCCAGATTTTTACTTTGATAACATATGCATATTGTATGTCATGCTAGTGAATGCAGGTAGCATCACACGGGTTGAAAAAGATCTGAAAGGAGTCCACATCCTATACACTCAGGCTTTCTTTTGCATCTTTCCAGACGTGACACTACAACTTATGAAGCCTTTTGACAGTCAGAAGGAACAACCTATTCTGTATATATATATATGACTTGCTATATAGTTTTTTTGCATATGCTTTTTCAATTTCCATGGGTGGTCATGCTTTTGGTCATATTATCTTGTGTTCAGGCATTTCACAGTTTTATGTGTTTTTAAATAAAGTGCAAGAGATTTAATTAAGGCTGATGGAAAAAAAATAATCGATTGATAATCTGGGGTTACAGAGCCACCAATGTGAATGTGCATTCAATTTCAGGGGAACTCTGCTTTTGGTTTCTTACTTCTAAACTGTGTTTAAAAACCAACCTAAACACATAGAAAAGAAACGTCTTCACTGTGATAAACTAGTAAAAAAGAATGCACAAAAACACTAATTAATATCGTAGACAGGGATCCTTAATCCTGGTCCTTGAGGGCCGGTGTTCTGTAGGTTATCCAAGTGTTCCTGCTGGGACACACCTGACTCAGACCAAGACAAGCTTAGTATGGGTCTGCTAAATAGACTTTGATTTAAACCAGGTGTGCTCCAGCAGGGACACTTGGAAAACCTACAGGACACCGGCCCAGGAGGATCCCTGACTTAGACTATTGCAGTCTGCAAAAGGTTCATGTTTAGTTTCAATCTCAGACATCGGTGCTCACCGTGTGGAAGTTCACATACCTGTCAAGAATTGAAAAACTACTGATCATTAAATGTTCACGCAGCCAATTTGCAAACAGATGGATGAAGAATAAGATCTGCAAGTCTTCAAGCTGATGGTTGAAACACCATCAGACTGAAATTTTATAAGTTAATTAAACATTTATTGGTGTGTATGAAAGCCAAGGCATGCCAAAACCTACATAAACAGGGCTTGGACCTGTAGAAGAAAAGGAAGGAGATTCAGCACTTTTTTTTAAGTCAAGCTGCTGTGGTACAAGCCGGCATAAAATCTACAATAAAGACACATGTATAACAAATACGAAACCACAATCAGTCAAGATAAAAGGTGTAATTTTGCAGATTTCCACACCTGTTGAGAGTCAGGTTAATATGTCATAATGTTAATATTCCCTCATCACTCAAATAGTAGCCCAACCTACTGCCAGAATAAGCACAATCCAAAAAATATATATTTCTTTCATTTGTGGTTTAGATGTGACTAAAATCTTGACCACATGTAGAAGCCCAGATTTCCTCAACACCATGTTTCCATGTTTCCATCCTGGCAAAATTAACTTATTTTAAATACTAAATAACATGCAGAAGACCATTCCTACACAACCTTATGTCACACACTCTGATCATTCCAAAGAGTCTACATTTTCACAAAAACTGTAATGCTGTGTTCACAATGTCAGAAGCCATAAACACGTAATGCGCTTGCCCCAGGTTAGGCTGTTGTGGCAGAGAGGTTGCCAGGGGATCCGGTTGCTACGTTGGCCAAAGCGGCGCTGTAGGTGCAAGGGGTCTTCATTGCTGCTTGCAGCTTTAATTACCAGTTATGTCTGTTAGCGAAGGTAACTCTTTGTGAAAGAAAGAAGATAATTCCATCCCAGAGTTTCCCAGAGCTGTGACTTTCAGTGCTGTGGATAAATTAGAGGACAGCTGTGAGTGTGGGTAGCCTGTGTTAACAACATGTGCTGTTTCCTTTCCCGTTTAAATGACCAGTCTTGATGATAGAATATCTGATGCTATCTCTGTTATGCTAGTGTGATAATGTGATGTAGTCTCAGTAACAGAGTGATAAGGTTGCATTCAACAGATTATCGAAAACACTTTTTATAGAGCATTTACTGAACATCGGAGCTGCAGACTGACACTCCGACTTAGTGTAGGTGTGATTGGAGTCTCATTGCAAAAAAGTCATCTCGTTCTCAAAAATATTACCATAATTACTTCAGCCTTGTGTTCACTGAAATTTTGTAAAACACATGAAGATAATGTTAGGAGTTTTTTTCAATGCCAGATAGGAGGTCCTGATCCATCAGATTAAACCTATTGAATTGTGTTTCATGTATTTTACAATTAATGTACATTAACCATCATAAAGCTCGTGCACCATCTGTGATGGCTATAAAATCCAAGTAGAAAAGTTCAGTTCAGCAAAATACCAAAGTGAAGAACTCAGTGGGTGTAGATCCTGATTTATTTGAGAGTAATAAAACTTTGAAAAGTGTTAATACGAAAGTTGGCCAAGCTATGAACAGAATTAGTGAAAACAGCTGATGATGGACAAAGCCGGAAAGAAGAATTCTTTCCATTGCACAGTTTTGCTTTTTATAGATGGGATTTAGTAAAGAACAAAAATAAAACAATGCAACGTGTGGCTGAAACTGTGTCATTTTACCAACTGCTATAATTACAATTTGTTTCTCAATGGCATTTAAGATAATTACTATTTTTAACATAATTATGAGATTTGAGTAATTGTTACACAATGTGCCTTTAAAGGTAAATGACATTAACATTAAAAATAATTCTGTTCTGATTACGATAATTGCACAGTTTAAACTTTACTGATTGTTTTGACTGAGTTGAGCTTTACTCCTCCAGTGTGTTAAGGAGAGTTGGAGCTGCATGAAAATGATTAAAAGCTGCCTAAATTATATTTAAAAAATATGTTACAAGAAATCTGTTGGTGTTTGTGGTGAGGCCTGACAGGTTAAGTAATTTGATGCTGTCAGTGCCTGTGAATGCCTCAGCTTCCTTCTCCCTCTCCTCGCTCAATCTGACTTTCTTTCCTAAAGCTTTTTGATGCATTTGCGCTCCTTTCTGCTAGCCCTGAAAAATCACTTTGTCACATAGTGACGCATCATTTCACATGCTGAATTTTTAAAAACTGGAACTGGAAATCCTTTCTCAGCATGCAATATCTATTAGAGAGAAAAATTATTCATATGATGCCCTTGCATAATTTATCAGTTAATGAAGAAAAATATGTGCTGCTCAAGTTCCTACCATTGTTACCTGACAATACCTCCTTACCGCGAAAGAGGGTCTAAGGACAGGAAGTCCGGGATCTGTTTAGTTTAATATAGTCACTAATTGTGTGTATTGTAAGTTTGTCTATTGTTCTCTTTACCTGCATGTAAAGCCCTCTGAGACAACTTGTTGTGATACTGGGCTATATAAATAAAATTGACTTGACTTGACTTGAATACTTTTTTTCTCTCAGGATTTTGGATTTCTTTACAGGATCCCACTGTGGAACTGTGATCACATGGTAATGGGATTTTAAGTGGCCTCATTTCCATATCACTTCTCAAATTCCACTTGATGGAGGCCTGGTAAATCTCTTTAAGAGTTTGTTGAGGTCAGCATTGCTTCTCTTTAGCTTATTGTCTCATATTAGATTTTTTGGGGTGGATCATATAGAAAGTCTTTTGGCCTGAGGGCAGATATACATGAATAAGTGAAACCAGACCAAAACCTAGACTCTATATTTTCCTATCCTCTCATCTATGAGCAGCTTCATAGCGTGTTAGAGTCAAGATTGGCTTTACTGTGTATTGGGTTGTGGGCTTTTTGTAACTGTGCAGGGGGAGCAGATGGAGCCTTTGCAGGTGGGAGAATCAGGCTTCTGTTCTGGGTAGAAGTAGAGAAAGGAGGAGCTGCTTAAATCCCAGGCCCTCTAGGGTTCCTAATGTCACAGTATTGAGGGTGATAAATGAACCTGCAAAGGCGACACTAACCACGTTCATGGTTCAATGACTTGGTCACTCAGTTTTCTTCTCTTGTTAAACAGAATGGATTGTAATTTATAAAGTGCTCAGTATCAAAGTCGGCCTTCGAAATTTGAGAGTAAATGTTTATGTGACTTGCTTGTTTCCTTGTGTGTGTTTTTTTTAACATTGTCAAAATTAAACTTTCTGAATGCAGACAAAGAAAAATATGTGTTTACAATGTATGTGTTTTTTACTCTACAACACAGTAAGTGCAACAAAGTTTGGCTGTTTGTCTGCATGCAGTTACATGTTTGCAAATTGATGTAAATACCACAGACATTGTAAATGTGCAGAGGCTGACCTTTTACTGCCAACACAGAGCAGCTACTTATGGTGCTGGTTCTCCATAACCCGCAGCTTTTATGGGTCACAAGGAACACTTAAGTCAGGGTATAAGTGTGGGGCCATTAATGCTTTTTGTGTAAGTGTGGGATTAAGCTACTTTATAGCAATACAAATAACCATTACTGTGTCAGGGAGTTAATGTTGTGTGTTGTGAAGTTCTGGAATTTTCTCTTCCCAGCAACGTACGAACCCTTACTTTTGTTTATTCATCTACCTGTCTGACATTTCTTCACTTTGATAAATAATTGACTCACTCTTCTCCTTTGATATGTACTTTAGTGCTTTTCTCACCAGCCTTGTAAAAAAAACTTCTTGCATAGGGCTCCTTTCCTGCTGGGTTCAGAGTGCACCTCAGTGCAGGCAATCATTTCATGGCGTCAACCACTTTAGTTTAATATTTATATATGTTTCAACCCCTTTTGTATATATTTACTCAAAAAGAAGAAGAAGAGGAAGAAAAAAAAGAAAGTAAGCGCACCTCCGGTCACTCCAGTGTTGCCATTATTCAGACAACAATGTATGGCTGTCTCTTACCTTGCTTTCGTACTTGATATCTTCTATTATTTTTGGTCCAAAGGGTTTTAATGGGGTTGTTTTGTAGGATGTTGTTAAATGACACTGTGCACATATACAGCTCATAACTTTTGGTGGATTGTTGATAGAAAAAAAAAACTACCTGCTCACCGGAGCCTCATTTATTGTTTGCTCCAGGCAAGGAGTATTTCAAAGTGAGAAATTGTTATTGTCTGTGACAAGTGTTGAATTGCATGACATACAGAACAGTTTAAAAAGAATTATAAGTGCAGTCTCTAGAGTGTTTAAATTCCCTGGTGTTTAAAGAGAGAATATCTTTTTTTTGTTTTTTGTAATCTGTTATTTCAGCACATAATTATGATATAATATGGATTTAATTAGTATTGGTGAAGCTGTCCATCAATGTTGAAAAACAAATTATCCATTTATTTGTTTATAGAAATATAGACATTTAGGTCAGCAAAAAAAGAGATATTTTGAGATATTTAGATATTTTTTTATTTATTTATTTTTTCTTCATCAATCTCTTTATTACCTTCCTTGAGCCCATTTGGTCACAGCCAAGAGACAAGGCAACTTGTTAATTAGTTCCGTCTGTTGAGGGGCGGGTCGCCAAGTGTCCCCAGCTGCCATTATTAGTGGTAATAAAAGGAAGCTCTGAGGGGATAAAACCGGGCATTACAGTACTTTGACAGTCACTGTTAGCTCTTTAAAGTTCATACTAAAAAAGAAAAGAGGGAGAAAACTGTTTCTTTTGCATTTTTCCAAAAGGTTGAGATAAAAGTTAATGACAAAGTAACAACAGCAAAATGGTCACAAGGATAACAAATGTTGGGTGTTATGTAACCAAAAAAATGGCTCAGGCAGCTTTATTTCCACTTAAAAAAAAAGAGAGAGAATCGTCATAGTAACTAAAATTTTGATTACCAAACAACAGAGCACTATCTTAAGTATGGGCAGTAATGACTACTGGCTTTGGTTTCTGTTTGTACTTTAATTCAAAGACAAAACATGAGAAAACATTGTCCAGAAAATCCTGTCAGGAAAGAACGCAAAGTCTCAGCAAAATTTAAGAAAGATTAATAAAAAAGACAGCAAATGTTTTCTATTTGCTTAGTTTCTTATTACAACCCCATGTAGACAATTTGACACAAAAAGTGATTATGCATCTGGGCCAGGAAATGTGAAAAAGGAGCACTAAAAGAAGTCAAGTGATTTTCTGCTGAAATGCTGAAATAGTTGGAAGGTTTGGTTCTGGAGGCATGCAGGATGAAATTGGCCTTTTAAAACATTGACTTAACACAATGTCTGGAAGGTGCCTACATAACCGTCAGCCCTTTTAGAATAACCATGGCATCATAATTGACCCGTAGTTGATGTGACAATGCATATGTGGCAGGACCAGTTTGTCCAGTTGGCTTCTTGGCCCAGCCTGATAACTGACCTCACCTTGTTAGTCAAACACAAGAAGTGATGAGCAGCTACCAGAAACCTCCATGCTCTCAGCACATACTGGTTGACTCTTAGGCTTCACCCAGGTGATCATTTTATTTTGAAGAATTTAGAAATAGTAATTAGATTTCTTTGGACCCCTCCTGGGAATCTGGCCCCCTTTTACTTGTGTTGCTTTGTACAATTTCTCTGGTAGTCATGTTTCTGTCTGTGAGAAGCACATAGCTACATGTTTTTGTAAAGCTGGCACCCCACCGGCTTTTAAAAAGCGGATGAATAACAAGTGACAGGCAAGCAAAATTACTCATACAATGACAGAATTTGCATTAGAGAAAAGTACATAAAGTAAGCATTGACTGTGCAACCTTTTGTAGTAGAAATATAATAAGATATAATGGAAATGTTCTTTTTTTGTTTTGGGGAACAGGTTTAATAAGAATAAATCTCCCTCTAATTTCTTTCAGACTTTCAGCCAAGTTTTATATTTAACTTATAAAACTTAGTTTATTTATAAAATATTATATTTATATTTCCTGATTTATCTGCCAATTCATGTTTGTTTTACGTTTTTGCAATCTATGTTTTACATAGAATAACACTTAATGAGCTTTCTCATTGTTTCCCTGCAGATACAATGAGCAACTTACTACATGTTAGCATATTTTGCATTAAAAGATTAAATTCAAATGAAATAAGATACAGTGATGGGTCTGTTGCAAGGTGCAGACTGCAGATGCATTCTTGTCTCAGTGAGTCAGCTCCTCGATTGGCATTCAGTTGAACTCCCTGCAAGATTTCAAGCAATAAATATGGAAATCTGATTTTGAGAGCCAAGCTCTTGTCTTGCTGCTTTTTGCCTATTGCACAGTTTAGTCAAGTATCACTTTAGCATAAACAGACTAACAGCAAACAGTGAGATTGAGGTCTTCACAGCTGCCAACTATTCAACATCATTTATAAAACCGTTTAGACATAACAATTAAATGTTTCCAATTTGCAAAATCCTTGTTACCGACACTACTTTCTTTTGCAGTAATTATGCATGACAAATATGATAATTGGAACAGAGAAATGATCTGTGTACAATAGATTTTGCATGTTAGATTTAGATTTTTGAAAGATCCATAGAAGGAAAAAATCAGTGGAGCCTTGGGCATTTGGCACAAAAATATCCGTAAATCCCCTTTGCCACCCTGGGCAGTGACACATGCTGTGACTAACCCTTTAACATGATAATACCATTAAAACTGTCATTCTGCAAAGCATGTCCTAATAAATACAGTTTAGTTAAAACAGTACAAAGAACGTGTGAGAAAAACCATTAAGATCATGCATCTGTAGCTTGATTAAAACTGTTTCTTTTCTTGACTGCTGGAGGTCCCAGGGAGATCTCTTGATTTTTGAGTCCACATGGGGACATGCCTGGGATGGGATGTTGTAATCAGCCTCTTCCTGAGATCCAATCAGAAGTAGAAAGGGTTTCAAAATACCATTGATGTGTTCAGAAACGCAAAAAGCAGTTCAGACAGCCTGAAAATGGTTTATGACGAACAAACAGCATTTGTGCAGTTTACAGAGGATTTAAAAGGAGCTGATTGTTGATAATGTGAGTAATACCTGGATAGTCCATACATTCTTAATTTAATCAGCAGTTTCCATTCATTTCTGACTTGGTCATTTATTTATGTCACCTTGTAAATATCTTCTACCACTGTGAGTTTAAATGATGCACACATTCAGGGGGATCCTGACCATTAAAAATGTT
Source organism: Pseudomugil tenellus (assembly GCA_037177515.1). Lineage (NCBI taxonomy): Eukaryota > Metazoa > Chordata > Actinopteri > Atheriniformes > Pseudomugilidae > Pseudomugil > Pseudomugil tenellus. The sequence goes on along the minus strand of JBAMHX010000008.1, from coordinate 23,030,951 downwards.
CTCTTGGATGTTTAAAAAAACATAGCAGTTAGCTAACTCGTGAAATTAAGTCATCATCCTTTCATTAATGTGAATATAGCTTACTTTCTGTTGGATTAAATGTATTTTATGCCTAAATTTCTCCTATTCTTAATTTTTTAACCACACAGTTTTACTCAGGGTACAAAATCTGCATTAATCCAGAGTACACAGGTTTTCAGTCTGACAAATTATTACATTTACATTAAAATCCTTAAATTATCCATTCAAAATCATAAAATGTCTACATTTTACATGATGTAAAACTGTTGTGGTATAAATAGTAAAATCCCAACATTTCCAAGGATAAAAGTTATATTTTCTTTTGGTCTACAGAGAGATGTTTCTGTTTTGTATGACATAAAACTCAACAGAACGAAGACCATCAGATGTAAGAGTTTGGAGACAGTGGTCACAAAAAAGAAGCAAGTTCAAGTCCAACCCAAACTATTGTCTATAGTGTTCTGCCTTTTCAGCTGTGCTGTGATTTACATTTGGCCAGGGTCATAGAGTTGAATATATAGTCTGGGCTGAATTTACAAGTTTATATTGTTTCACCTGATCACTTCTCAATGCAAAAAAAAAAACAAGATATAAAAATGTCTACATTTATAACATGTGGACAAATGCATAAATGACTTCTTTTTTTTCTTTGCAAACTAGATGCATAATAACACTTTGCAAAGGTTACAATGAGGATTCTTAACCTCTGACATAAATGTTGGTCTCAAGCGTAATCGTGAAAACACGTTGCCAATCAGTCCAAATTAAGCAGAAGTTATTTAACGGTTTCCATATGAGAACTGCATAATGCTCTGCACTGGACATCTGTTACAGACAGAAGTGGCAGAAGCCTTCAGTTCATCCAACCATAAACAACAGATCCTCCAGATTAATTTGTAAAAGATTCAACTAAAACACATGATGTCAGCTTAAAGCTATTTTTGACAGTTTCACTTTATTCTGTCATTTTACTCAGGAGTAAAATAGTGTGGAAAGCGTGCATGTTTACAGTATGTATATAGACCTTTAATCTCCTGTTCTTTGCCATGAGGCTGAAATGTTGCTGCATGTTTTGGAACATGAAAGCATGGGTCAAAGATTTCTTTGTCCAACAATAAGTCCCACAGACTGAATGGACTGTAGGGGCCAGACTTGGCTTGTTTTTGTGTAATTAGTTTTTTTTTCTTTTTTGCTCACATCTTTGATCAAAGTACTGATATTTTTTTATCAAATGAAGGAGTGTCATTGTAACTGCAGCCTTCTAAAGAGGTACCGCAGTAGGGATCCATTTTATGTGAAAACAACAGGACACTAGAGACAGCATGTCAACATAACACAAGTCGTATGGCTCTGTGATTCAGTCATGATCACTTGTGTTACCATTAGAACTGTGTGTGATGCTGTAAATTGGTCTGCTTTCAGTGCTATCATCCATGCAAAAAGCCACTCCGCCTCTTTGGAGATCCCACAAACTATTTCACTGGATTTTTGAGAAATTCCGCCTTTAAAAAAGTACCTGATCACACAGCAGGACCTTCTATAAATGCATACTATGATTATGAGCAATGTTAAGCAACATTATCTTACTCATTATGCATACACTCTCAAATCAGTTCATAAGAGGTATTGATCTTTGTGATTATAACAAGCTTTAATAAAATATGAGCTCCTGTGCACCGAGAAATTAAAATAAACCACAAAAATAACAAAGACTGGCACCCATCAACACTTATTTAAATGAATACAGCTTTTTAAACAAAATCACACATTGGTGGTTTAAAAGTGAAAAGCCTACTGAAGCCACCACCATTATATAATCCAAACAAAAAAACTCTGTTGCTTAGCAGGTTAAAGTTATTGTATACTGCCCAGATACCTTTTAAAAACATTAAATATAGATCTAACCTTAAATCTTATGGTAATTAAGCAGGAAATGTTTAATCATCTTTAAACTGATTAAAAAATAAGAAATTACAAGAAAACACGGACAAACATTAACCATGATATGATCAAATAAAATGAGTCTGGTGACATTAGTTGGTCCATAATTTTGAGTTCCCAGTTCCCTAAAATCTTGTCATTCTGATATGAATAGAAGCTCTGTTCTCAAATTAAAATGGATATTGTACAGCACAGCCTTGGAATCTTTTAATTCTCTAGGAGAATTCATCTGCAGTGTAATAGAAGAACAGATTAACATTCTTGCTATAAAACATGGTGAACAAATAACAGATAGAGAACTGCAGCCTGTTACTCTGCTTTTTTCAGTTTCTTTATTAGGGATTGATTCAGTGCTGCTGCAGCTGACCTCTTATTAAATCACTGTGCATAATGAGGTAATTTTGTTGGTGCAAAAGCATTTTTATAAGCTGATTATTTTTGCTATGTGCTCAAGTTGTAATGTGAAATGTAAAAATACAGAACGTAAAAAGCTACAAAAAACGAAAAACAAAAAAAAAAAAACAAAACAAAACATGATGTCACGAGCAGGATTGGTGGTGGTATGGTTGAAACAGAAGACCACAGCTGTACTGATGGAGGCAGCGGGTTCAGCGCTTTTCATCTCTCTTGCTTAAACTATTTGTTAGACTTTTTTTATTTTAATTTAAGAAACCAACAAAACAATCCCAAAACTGGCTATGAACTATCTTTGTTAATCATTTTCAGCACCAGCAGACCAGAACTGGATCAATTCAGACAAACTATTGATCCCTGGTTAGCAATAAACACATTGCAATGGAGTATTGTGACAGCAGCAACAATAGAAGATTATTGGAGGGAAAACAGTGGGCATACATTGACAAATGAAAAGGCTTAAAAGTTTAATTTTTATAGAATAACAGAACAACATATTAGTCATTTAGATGCATCTATGTGAAACGTGTGTGAATATAAAACTAAGTGCAACAAAAGAAGTCAAGGTCTGCTTAGAGAAAACTATAAACACCAAGAGGACTCAGGGGGGCATTTTAATGCAACTGGATATTGGATTATTGCCTGGGTGTCTTCTTTTTTCTCATCTATTATTTTTTCTTCCTGGCATTCACAGAAGGTTTTCTTAAACGACACCATCAAGGTGGCACGAGCAAATTTGCTCCAAGTTTAATATTTATGATAACCTTCCTTTTTGCAGGTCTTTTTGCAGATAACAGTCATGGTCATCAGAATGTCAGTTGTCCTTTTCCCTGCTTGGCTGACTCTCTCCTCCTGCTCACTTGTCTAGTTTTTTTTCCTCTCTTTTGCTTCTTGTATCTCTCACTTGACTGTAAAGAATTTAACAGATAAGAGCTTTTTTTCAGTGCTCAGTTGCGGTGCTCCATTTGTTTTTAAAGATGTTTTCCTTGGTTCTGTAGCCTGTAGTTACCTTTATGTTTCATGACTAATACTGCTATCATTTCAAGAACACATACCTTTCGATGATAACAAGTTTGGAATTACATAACTGAAATTGTTTGTAATACTACTACTTCTCCAAACTCTAATAGAAATTCATTGGTAAAAGCTGTTTAGAGGAAATTATCCAAAACACTTGGTTGTTTTCAAATATCTTCAACATCCCATTCATATCAAAATTGGGACCACTTGTTCTGAATGTTACAAAATCCCATGTATTAGAAGCCCTGAAGTATCAGAACAAGTTGCTAATCTCTTATATTAATCTTTAGTTTCATTTCAATCGACTCTGTTCCCCTTTCATTTCCACTGTTTTTATGATGATATTGCTGATATAGCTCTCAAAATGCAGTGTTCTAAAAATGGTTCATGTAATCATTTGTATAATTTTTAGAATCACATGACCACTTTGTATTTTCTCGTTTCCTTTTATTGTACCTGTGCAATTAATATTTTAATGAATAAAATGCTTTCACAGTTTTCAGCCATGGGGTGTGGTGCATGGTGACATTGATTTGAACACCATTCACTGTTTTGAGACTGTAACGCTTACAGTGATACTCACACAGACTCCCCAAAGCTTGCTTTTGAACTCACCCATCGGCCTGCCTCAGGCACAATATTCATCTATTCGTGACTGAGTTGACATACTCTTGTGAGGACATATGACTCGACTTGTGAAGCTCGGGACTTTGCTTGTGTCAAATGTTGCATCTGTGAAAGTCCTCCTCAAACTGCACAGACACGCTTAAAGTGTCGGCTGTGTTGCTGCTGTTTTATAAACTGGCCATTTTACGAAATAAACTGTGTATTACATCTAAGCATATTGTTCAAACAATCTTGCAATCTCGTCTGCATCTGTTTCTGTGAGCCTTTTGTTTTTTCCATATCTGGGTTTTAACGTCAGTAGGGGGAGAAAAAAGGTGCTGTTGCATCAACCCCTTGCTGTTCTATAATTAAAAGGTCTTTGCACATGAGAGTCATAACGCAACAGTCATATGGATGTTGGTTTCGGTTCCAGAACATCAAATCTGATTTAGGTGATCATAACAAAAGACAAGCATTTCAAAGGTTGCTCTAATTGCTGACTCTTCTTCCATTTCCTGTGTTTATATCTGTGCTTGTAACTTGTTTTAGCTTATTTTCTGAGGTACAAATTTGATTACATTTGAATATTTTAAAATGGTGCTGTTATTGAGGCTCACACTGTCAGAAAACACACTATAAATGTTTTTTTTTCAATATTTTCATCTGTGCTGAATCTCAAAGCAAGAACTCTAAATATTGGAGAAATTTTAAAATTGAATTTTTCTACCATCATGAATGAACCATTCAAAAACAAAGTGTTGACCTTATTGCTGTGTTTCTTTGGTAAAAAAAAAAAAAACACACACACATCCAAGGACATAGATTGGAGGGACATGATGATACCTTATTGATCTGAATTGGTTTTAAAAGCCAAAAACAAGAAAAGGTTGATAAGCAAGGTATACACATCTCAATAGGTTGTGGAAACATATAACGCGGGAAAAACTGCTCCACGTATCCATCTGCAGATTTCTGTTACTTACAACATTTTCTGTAAAGTCTCATGATTCAAATTACAAAAACTAAAAAGAAACTGAAGGAGTCGTTTAAAATAAATAGAAAGTCATCCAGATGTGCTTTCAATGATAAGAAATCTGTTTGACATTTATTGGATGCATGTCTGATCGCAAAGATGAATTCTGTCTTGTTTCGCTTCAGTGATTTTCCCTCTGCTCAAAGTTGCTTTTATAACTCTGTATCAGAATCAAGGCCAAAAGGGTAAACACAAACATTACAAATCTATTTGAAAGGAGCATTATTACGGGAAATAGTTGAATTGATAGGGTTAGGTTGACCCGGTTATATGGCATGAAACTGTTTCACACACTGTCCCTTCGGGGCGACTCAAATCTCAACCTCTGTGTTCTGAACTTTAAGTAAAGACCGAATTATTTCACCTAAAGTATCCCAAAACAGCTGCTGTGAAACATGCATCAGAATGATTTTTAAAAGATTAGCAGAAGCATAAATTATCCATCAGGCTCATGTTCTAACTTTTTTTATTCACATTATTTATTTTGTATAATTTATGTAAAGGAGTTGATGACTGCCTATGAGTGCTGCTTATTATTCAAAAGCAATTATATTATGATTTCTGTGGCTCTGGAGGAGCTTTTTCCCCCAATGAGGAAATTACTCTGATGTCATCGTGGTATGATATAGAACAGAAAACCTGCATTACAAACTGGAGGCTGTAATAAACATGTGGACATGTTAACTGTAATGCTATTAAATAAAAAGGAAAGCTGAATGCATTAGGTCTTTTGGATCTGATTAGGATTACATAGATTTTCACCATTCCTCTTTCTAAACTCTTTTACTTGTTCATAGTATTCCTGTATATTCTCTGCATACTTTTTTCTCAAACCTACTTTTGCATAACTGGTCTTATCGTACTGCACTTGATGCTCTTTGCACTTCTGATCAGAGGCCAAGCTGCATTTTCTCACTCTTCCCACTTTATATCCTTAATGAAATAAACAAGGAAGCTGCATAAATGTAATAAGCTGCAACTTCATGAAGATAATTTAAGTGTCATATTCAAGCTAAAGCACAAAACATTGGCTATTCTATCTTAATTATTAGAGTTCTAACTTGCCTGCTCAGCATGTAAGCAGCTCGCCTCCTCCTCATTCATTAATTTTCTCCAGGCTCATGAAATTCCTCACGCCTGCTTCAAACTGTCATGTTTGTAAATAGCTTTAATCATCACTTCAAACTAGTTCCTCATAGGATTAGGCCATTAGGTGAGACACACTAAAGAATCACCCATCAGTCTAATAAAATAAGGTTATTTTTGATGAGCCGTCAAGGAAGGGAGAACAGATGGGGAGAAAATAGTTAGAAGGCATAAATCGTCTGCTCCTTTTCATGTGTGATGCGTGTGCCCTTGGTTACCTAGTAACTCTTCTCTCCATCTCCAGTTGGCGCTCCCGAATATAGTCATGCGGGATAGCGCGGCGCGCTCCCGCGAAGCTCGTGTTGAGCCGAAGAAGAGTCAAGGCAAGAGCGTCAAAACGCACCAGGACTAGGAGGACAGCTCTCCGCTTGGGGAAAAATCAAATACAATCAAACAGTATGGAAGACATTCGTTAATATGACAGCAGAAGGAGGATAATGAGAGTCGTTCTCGCTGCACAGGAAGGTCAATCCCGAAAAACATAAAAGCAGTGTTCAGACTACACGGATATTTGGAGTACTGGCTGCAAGCCCGATAGCAAGTGAAAACCCCGAGACGATCAAACATTGCCCCGGCTTTTTATTCTCAGAAAGGCATGGGGGGATTTACACCTCGACAAGGCAGGTGAGTCATTTAATGATACTTCCATCTGTCTGCGTGCCCGACTCTGGAGGATGCAAGGCAAATGGGCTCATCTTAGTTCTTTGACTTAGACTTCTGGCTTTTTTTCCCTTTTACTGCAAAGATGCAGAGTTGTGTATTGAAATGCAACATCGATGCACCACTGGTTTGTGACTTAAGCGGACTAGTCCGAGTCTTGTTGGAGACGTGGATGCCGATTACTGTGAATGATTTGTTTTAACGCGCGCTGGCACATTGTTGCCACACGCCAATGTAGTGAATAAAAGCATTTGAGTAATGGTGTCATGTTCGGGGCACTTGTTACTTGGGCATAAAGACATATTGTGCGCGTGAAGAGCAGTGACGCGCAACCTCTCCGTCACTGCGCTCCCCGTAATACCCCCCCCCCCCCCCCTTCTGTGGTGCAAAAAGAAGTGGCTAAAAAATTAATAAGCAGTAATTTAGCCGAAAGATTGAATTAAATGTCTGACTTATGTGCGCGAGGATCCACCGCCAGTTTGTGGCGAGCTTAGTCTCCATCTGAGATCAGGAGAATAATCTGCCACAGGCAAACACGGGGATTCCAATTTCTCTATTCTTTTAAGTTTTTTATGCACTTATCTCTCTGTGTTGTTTACTGCTGATTTCTCTTTTTTTTTAATAAAAAATAACCAAAAAAAAAACCAACCACCAACTCTGAAAAGACAGGGTTCAACATGAGAGCACCTGCTTATTTTAAGGTAGCATATTTTCAATTGAGTCACTGAGAGAACTTAATATCTTATTCAAATTTAGTGAGTATTTTGATGTTCATCCAGATCTAAGCACAATTCTTCCCATAAATCCAGCCCTTTGCTATAATGACACTGGATCCTTTGACTTAATTTGATGTTTCCCTTTTTTCACACACTGCTTTTAAGAAACGTGAATCGAGAGCTGTTAAGAACTACACACTCTATATGTTTGTTCTCATACAATATAACATTCCTAGACACATGGCACACATTTTTTTAATAAGTGGTCTCTTTGTAGTCAGCGGTAGGAAGAAGAAATAACTGAGAGTTGAATTCCGCAGAGAGATGAGGGAGGGAAATCGTCAAGAAAGAGTTGTCATGGTGATAAGTTGAATAAGAAATGTGTCCCTGTACCCTAAGCATTTTATTTGCTTTGCACAGCACACTATTGATGAAAGAGGGGCTTAATTGGTGATAATAACACACACAAGACACACACATGTATGGAATTCCTTCTTCTTGTTGAACAGATTTAAAAACTGTCAGATGAAATTTCATTAGAGCTTCTTAGATTTTATTTTAAATGCAAGCAAATTGTGCTCATTGATTATTTGTGGCACCACAGTATGTAAGAGACCATGGCTTGCTGCTAATGCTTGTTAATTCTGCCTTTGGCCTTTCAGTGTTTGCATTTTATTCTAGCAAACTGCTATTTCTAAAGTTCCCTGCCGTTTTAATATCTACTCTTCGCTCTTTCTCTGAAATTTTCTTGGTTGTACTTAAGTCGTGTAACAATCACGGTAGCTTCGTTTTACGACAACAACAGAGCCTTGGGTTTGAACAGTGGGAGAGTAATTACAGGGAGTGTGGCTCACTGAATGTGTTCATTTACCAGTCACATTACCCTGGAAGGGTTGAGCCATCAAGAGGTGGTCAACATGCAATCACTGAAAGACATACACTCCTAAACACACACATGCATTGAAAACTGCAGCATGGAGTCTGGTGTTTACTCTTGTGAGTCTCTGGCCTGCTCAAGAAAAGCTCCATGAGACTCTATGTTGGCTGCAAAGGTCAGCGAGGCTTTGTCCTGACCTAAAGTGAATACACCTGAGTATGCCTTGGCCCGACTTAACATGGATGAGCCACTCGTTGGTCTCTGGCCCGAGAGGCCTCTTGTTCTTTAGCCTTCAGTTTCCTTTTCCAGCATGCTCTCGTTATTGCTCTCACATCAAGACACACAAACGGAGGTGTGTAAGTGTGTGCGATGCTGTGTGTGTTTACACTTAAGTGAACTGACACACATGTGGGAATGGTTGTGGAAGATCATCCCTGTTTTCTAATATCCTTCATTGTGTTTGATGTGTTGTTTTGAAGCAGGAACTGAATAATTTCCCAAATGGTTACTGCTGACCTTCTGAAAAGATGTCAAAGCAATGCTCACGTCTTCTGCTGGAGGAGAGCCGTTGTTGTTGTAGCGCCATTTCTGCAGCTTGCAAAGTCGCAGGCACAATGACAAAAAGGCTGCAAGCCACACACCTGGCTTTGGTTTGGAGTGTTTCTCTAAAAGGTGCATGCTTTAGAGCCATCTATCTGAACAGATTTGATTTAACATAATTGCAAGAGTAGATATTAATGGAAGATGCAGATTTTTTTTTTTTGTTTTTATCACAATGCTGGTAAGTTAAGACTTTCAGATATTTGACTGCACTACCTAATGGATGAATTGAGGAGAATGCCTTTAAAATGAGCCAAAAAGGTAAAATTTTTTTAAAACAAAACCAAACCATGCATCTTGTGTCTATTCCTAATTATCACTGTGCATTTAGCATAATTACTAACAGACATTTGGAAACATATTACAGCACTTATTTTGATTTTTTTTTCCCTCTTGCTGGACTTTAAAGTGTTTTAACTGTCTTGATGACCAAACACAGTCTTTCCATTTGCTTTAAAATGAACTCTACCTGGCAGGGAGTCAGATGAGGTTTTGAGAAGGCAAAGGTTAAGTGTTTTAAGAGAAATGGCAGTGATGAATTTCTGAAACATGACAAAATGGGAGCGTCATCACAATTCTATACTGCAACACAACAGTTGCTTTGCATCAGCTATCTTGTTTTTTTTAATCATCGAAAGCCAAAATCATAATTGAAAATCAAATTCAATTAATTGCACAGCCACGCTGAGCGCCTCTGTTGCCCTTCACAGACATGGCTGTACTGTGACTAATGAAGGAGGATCAACTTGTCTCTTCGTATTTGCTCATGAGGATGCGCTTTCATCATTGTCAACTCACACCTTTTGGAACAGAACCAAAAATAAAGGGGGACAATCCTTTTCCTACACTTTGTTACACTGTTACACTCATCTTAATAATAAAGAAGACATATTTGTTAGAAGTGTCAAAAACATTAAAGGGCTTTTGTGTAATTTACAAAGTGGTTTTGGCCCCAGGCACAAAGATATGCCTCAAGTCTACTGCACATAACATATTTAACAGAGATTACGTTGTTCGTGGCCCAAAAAACATCTCCCCTGACTAACAGGTTTTTCTGCCAAAGACCAATGTCTGCTTAGTAAACAAGATTCTTTTGGACATCGCCATTCTAACTACAAAGCAGATGTCACACAGTATGTCTCCACTCACTGTCTGCCAGAAGTTATCTACTTATTAATTATTTATTAATTAGGCCAGCCACACTCCACAACGCACAGACGAAGCCCACTGAGTTCATATCAGGGTTTTAACCAAACAAGTCGCAGCAGTGGGGAGCTGTTTTCATTGTTAAATGAGGATTTTTTTGAAAAAGAAAATCATACAAACTAACAAAAGAGGGAAAATTAGAAAAGGTTCAAGAGCTGTACAAATGTGGGTTCACATATGCTCAGTTAGAGATGATGATGAGCTTGTTTTATTCATGTTAAAAAATCAAAATAATTATGTTTCCTGTTTTGGATGTGTGTGTTCCTGTTTGTGTGGATGTTAGTTTATATTCCATAACCATGATAAATTTGTTGTGGTTTTATTTTTGTGTCATTTTGAACTTACACCACGAGTCAGGCCAATGCTGTCACATATTTATTTTGTCAAAGTTTGTGGTAACTGTCCAGGGTGCATCCTGCCTCTCGCCCAGTGGCTTCTGAGGTAGGTTCCAGCTACCCGCAACCCTGAACTGGATGAAGCGGTAAAGATAATGGATGGATGGAAGTTTGTGGTGTGTTGAAATGAAATAAAATTTTTGCATCAGTGGCATCAAAACTGGGTATTGACTCATGCGCCGACAATCAAACATGGTGGTTACTTTTGGTACCAATCTAGGTAATCTCAACTTGAGAAATCTTGATTTCACCTAAGCAATACAGTTTATCCTTATCTATTTTGTCTGAGACTCTTCTCATCCTCCTCCACAAGCAATAAGCCAGTGTTGCCAACTCAACTGGTGAAGCAATGTCCTCACACTTTACACTAACTTGCATGGTATAGTTATGCGGAAGCCTAACTTTAGTCCCTTCCCTTGATAAATTACCCAAACATATGTTCTCTTGTATAGGCTTTGATGGTATGTCTTGGCTGGCAGTTGTATGTTGTCTTTGCAGATTGTTTTATTGCTGCATTATTCACTAGGCAACAGAAGAACTGCACTTTTATTGCTGGTTCTTTATGGGAGCTTGGTGTAAAAGATCCTTTGATTTCTCTTTGACACAATGTCTCTTACTTACAAGGTTAGATCAAGGAACCATTATTGGCCTATTGTTTATACAAAAATATATACCTTTAAATACATTTCCTCATAAAATTCCCTGCTTGCCTTTAAAAATGTACAATGCTACACTTGCTTCTTTGTTAATTTGTGATGTGATAATATGTGATGCTATGGGAGTGAGGGTGGACTCATAAGCAGGGAAACAAGAAAAAACAACCACCCTCTAAATGTCCACATGTGACTCAGACTCCCCCTTAAAATATCTGTCAGAAAATATTAGAGGTAAATGTGAACACGGACATATCAGTCATTTTTCTTCTTACTTACAGAAGCTGACAGGGTTAAGAAGCCCAACCTGTTTGCTTTGAAACCTGCAACTTAGTCTGCACGATGCAAAGTGCTTTTTTGTTTCACTTAATCCATCCTGAAAATATAGAAAGAAGTGACAAGGAGTCAAGACTTTTTAATCCCAAGGTTGACAGTTAATGTCCAGGTAAAGTCGAAGTGGCAGAGTGCGCCGTCCCTTCTGTCAATTCCCTCAGCTTCTTATCCAAATAAGCAATCGCTAAGCCCTTTCTCTCCTCATTTTCTTAACATGGAGTGAGTATTGTGTGGGCCTGGCAGGACACAGAGACAAGGGTCTGTCTAATTCATGGGCTAAATTAGTGAAGATAAGGCCTGAGTCAGTACCTCCAGCCTACTATAGATCCCCTGGGGCAGGCTCTTAAGGAGCTTAGTAAAAGCCTGTCGTATGAAGACATGACATGGAGCTGGTTAAATGGACTACGTCGGAGTGTCTTCCATCATCCTAATATTTATATATGGGTCACTGTCATTCAAACTTTAATCCCATTCAATTTATTCAGTCTTGGTTATTAATTCAGAGTTTTAGGAAAATACAGAACCATGTGTGAGAGAGGTGAAAGAGGATGTGTTCGTGAATCACTAATGCAGTTGTGCACCAAACTGACACAACACTTAAGCCCACTCTGAAGAGTATGTTGTGTAAAAGGATGAATGTATGCCACCAAATCAATAATGAATGCTGCTTTACCCGTAGTAAAGGAACAAGGAAGAACTCCTCAAGAGTCACTGGGTCACATTCACTGGGGAAACAATTAGAGGCTTCTTTGCGCTTAACACTGCAGTCTTTGCAGTCTTTTTTTTCTTCCTCTGCTTTCAGCTTCACGCATTTTTCCTTAATTTTTCTCAAGGGTCCAGCAGCATGTCTGTTCCACTGTTGAGAAATTACAGACACCGGCCGCAAAGTCTCTTCCAGCCAGAACGACAAAAGGCTGTGTCAGGTCTGTGTGATGTATGTGTGGCCATGTGAAGTGGAAAGCAAAATGACTGATAGGACACCAGTCTTGCGGGTGTGTGTTAACCTCATAATGCTGACAGATTACAGATTTAAATATTTTAAATCTCACAGAGCACATGCTGCTAGTGATGAAGAGAGTGAAAATGACTGCAGTAATGCAAGAGATTAATAGAGATTCGTCCTCCCTCTCCCATACACACACATACTAACACACACACACGTACTTCCCAATGCTACTGGTTGGCCGTCACAACCTCACAAACCCCTGCTCCACAAGTGGTGTTGAATTACATTTGCTTCATGTTCTTTTGAATACATGCACATTCATTGTGTTCTTATCTTTGCCCTTGCACCTTTCATTTTCACATCAACGCGTTTATCTGTTACCTTTTTTTTTATTTTTTAGATTCTCTTTGCCAAATCTTTGTTGACATTGAGTTCAGGATCAGTGGGATGCTGCTTCATGTGACTTTCTCAGTTTCAAGGGATGTTGTAAATAATGCAAAAGTATTTATTTATATCTTTCAGAAAAAAAACATATTTGAAGCAAACTTGTGTCCACACTTTTTCCTTTTTACTTTTGAAAGTACACAGAGAGGGCATTAGGCACAGTTGTGAGTTGTTGCAAGCTCTGTTGTTATTTAGCGTTTAATATTTCATCTCACTATTTTGGCCACAGAGGAGCCTGTAGAATTGTATATTATCTATTGGCTTTTGGTCAGTCCCAGCGTAGATTGCAGTGTTGTCTGCATACATTTGTTCATATAGTTTATTCTTAAAGCAAATCCTACATTGTGTGTTTGTTAATTTGAAGGCTACAGTGTAAAAAAAAGTAGTTTCTCATCACACTTCGTCATAAAATCCTCTGAAATGAAAGCAAAAGAAGAAGAGAAATGGTACATATTTAGTTTTGGAAATCTCAGATCAAATTTACGATTCACAGGAAATCATAATCTGCTTTAGTTATTAACCTCCCAAATTCACAATTGCATCACTGAGTTTAGGTCCTGTGTGATTTCACGCTGTGGTAGTGTCTCAGCCTTTCCTCCCACACTCCACATCAGGTTGTTTGGAAAATCTGGGTTGCCTGTAGGGCTTCTATGAAAGGACGTTGCTGTATGTGTGTTAAAACTTTGATGGGTGTCTGTCCATAGTGTCCTGGTGTAGTCATGCCCGGTAATATTTATAAGGTCTCTGTTGCAGCTATAGCTGAGAGGCTGTAGAAGCAGTGTAGGATGAGAAGGTCAGCTGTTTGCTTCCCTGCCTGGCAGGTAAATATGTGGGTGAGAATGGTCAGAGCTTCTTTCCCAGAAATGGATGAAGAATCCCTTACCGAGACACCTTACACCCCACCAACTGCTCCTTAGATGCTGTAACCACAGTTACCTACTTCTCTGGGAGTTTGCTTGCTTTCTCTAGTGTGCAGTCTTAAATTGCTCTCTGTTCATAGTATGTGTTTGTGACTTACAGATGGGTTAAATGCTGGGGTCACACTGCTGTTTGGGTGGGAGAGAACCGGCAATTCTTTTAAGGACAGTGTTTTATACAACAGAAGTGTTTTTTGTGAAACTATATAAAACTTATGTGAAAGCCTTGATATTACAAACAATAGGGGTGATTTATTTTAGTGCTTACATGTAGGCCTGCTCCGGACTGTTGTGTATTTATGTTTCTCGCCAGTTGGCAAAGCTTCCTGGTAGCCTCTGAGAACAGAGAACTTTCTCCATCAAGCTTGGAGTCCATCTGTGCCCAAATTCCTCCCAAAAGTAACTATCCTCCACAATTACAGCCTTCTTTCAGTGATACCATCATCAAGCCATATTTCTTTTTAAGAACAGGCTCCAGGAAATTGACTTGATATTAATCTAACAAAATTACCTGGAAAGGAAATTAGACTGGGGGAATTTTGTGTGCATTTATTGTGTTTTAAAGGCGAGATCCATCATTTGCAAGAGATTCTTTCATTGTATCAAATAATCTATGAGATCAGGTGAACATATAAATTGCAGACTTGGGGTAAAAAAGAAAGATAGTTTATTTGACCTATTATGCTCATTTTGGTTTGCTGCAGCTCATTACAAAGACTTGGATCCAGATTCACCTGAAAATCTGGGTCATTACAGAAATAGCCTTCTGACTTACTCTCCCAAGATGGCAGCTCGTGATGAATTGGTGACTGTGGGTCACTAAAACAGTTGTGTGAGTGAGAAGAGAGGCTGAAAGGAGGAGCTCATGATTCTGATTAGTTTCTCATTAAAAAAAGAAAGAAAGAAAGAATGAAAGAAAGAAAGAAAAAAGTTTTGCTTGTGGGAGTATGGTGGCGTGGGTGAACATATAAGATTAGAGGGATCCTCCAGGCACTTTTCTGATCCCTTAAGTAGCACAGATTTAAGGGTTTTGAAAAAATACTACAAGTTATTTGTTCCAAAAGCCCATAATTCCATATTATTTGTAGAAAGCTGTAGCTATGTGGGATGCTCTTTGAACCCACCATATTTTTGTCAGCTGAAAGTCACACGTTTGAAATCTTAATGCAGCTTCATGTCTCTTTTTTTTTGTTTAGCCAAAGAAAACCTCAGAAAGTCACACTTGTATTATGTCTCCTGAGTCATTACAACATTACAACAACAAGACAGCAGATTGAAATAAGAGACTCCAGAGATGTAGTATTTCTTGTAGTACAATTGCCCAAGACCCTCTGTAAAATTCAACATTGTTTAAAGTAGAGGCCTTGAATGCCATAATAGTGGTGGGCAGCTGAGTCCTAAAGCTGAGGAGTGAAATGATACTGTTGGAGAGAAACAGCTCTCTGAGAGTAGTGGGAATGGAGAGAGGATCATCGAGGATAAGACCAAGGACGGAAGGAAGAGGTGAGATTGAAACGAAACAAGAGGAAAATGGCTGGGGTAGAGAAAGGTAAGCTCAGATAAGCCTTTTGACAACTGAGCTCTGGGGTGGAGAAAACTGTTCAAACAAAAATCTACCAAGTTTATTTTATTCATGCTGTGGACAACTACAGCTTTATCATCTATTTTTCTTTCTTTCTCAACACAAGTAGAATAAAAATGCTCCTGAATTCCATTCTCTTCTGTGAGGATGCTTGATGAAAGGAGATATCTTTTTCACATTGAAAATTACTAAATGATTCAACATTTTCTGACATCCCAGAATTTGCTGGCATTTCAGCTTATTCTTTTTAATCATGTCCTATTTGAATCCAAACTTGCTTCACAGTAATTTTGTGCATCTAAAATTCCACAGAAGTTGTATAACTCCAAAGCAAACAGTGACAATAAACATTTATTGTTGATGCTGTTTGGTTGCCTGGCACCCTGTAATATGTTCACTAATGGGATGTTGAAGGGAGTTATTTGCTATTGCTGTTGAGGAATAACAATTCACCAGAATATTAAATTTACATTTGTTGAGCCTCTTTTCAAAGCGCAAACTCTCTACTAAGACACCAATTAATAATTTAAATTAAGTTAACGTTTTGTGTGTTTAACAGGCCAGAAGGAAAAAGAAGAAAAGAATGTTAGCAGGACTGCTACACTTCATCCTACATGAGTAGATGTTGAAAATATACCTACAGGAAAGTCACAAGCCATTTTACACACACACACACACACACACACACTTAAGGCACTGCACCCAAAGACTCCTCGGGCTTGATCCTAATGATACCCATGTGATTTATGCAGCACATCTGCGATCAGTGTGTAATATATAAAAACTTCCAGAACTGACCTAATAAGCCATGTCTTTGCCTTTGTTTCCCACCGTGCTTTTTAAAAGAGGCACAAATGAGGAAACCTTATCTCAAAGGACGTTGGAAATGTGACACATTTCCTCAGGCATAATTGCTCTTTGTGCCTCTGTGGCCCACATCGCCTTCATATTGATGCTTTTCTGAACACAAATGACAAACAGCAGCATCACATGTAAAGGTCTTTTTAGTCAAATCTATTAGCAAAGGTCTAGAGAAAAAACACTTAATAGCAGGATCTCGTGCTCTTTGCATTTAATTGTTCAACACACTGTGAAATGACTTGACAAATTGGGTTAAATAAGAATTCTCAGTTTCTTTTTCCATCTGAAACTTGAACCCCACACAAAAACAACAAAATGGTTCAAAAGATAAAAAGTGACCAAAACTGTAGAGCATGGATAAAGTGGTGAATGGCTCACTGAGGATATTTATGTAATCTTGGGGCAGCAGAGCTGACTCAGAGCTGCTGTTGTAGCGGGAGGCCCAAGGACAGTAGCACATTTTCTAAATCCCTGGTAGACACAGAAAGTTAAGACAAGCAGTGTTGCTATAAAACAAAGCCCAGCCCATTTATCTGAACATCCCACACAACCCCTGGCCCAGATTTACAGCCTTGGGCATCCCGGGCTCCCAAATCTTCTAGCAGCCACTGCTTCAGATATTGATAGAAGCAACAAGAATCCCACCCAGGAATTTTGAGCTGAAGGGGCTTACTTCCCAAAACAGGAACTGTCCGTGAAAGAGTATGGTAAAAGAACAAATTATGTTCTTTTGTCACATTGTGAACTGGATTGCATTTTTTTTTTTACTTTTTCTCTTTTTGTGAACTTGATTTACAAGTGCTATGTGGCATTAAGTGTTATAAATTGCTTGACAAAGCCAGGTCTGTGATGAGCATTTGTATCCCCTCCCTCTCCCCCCAGAGCAAATCGCGGTCGCTATTCCATTAAGATCGAAATGCCTGCTTGAAAACAAATAAAAACAGGGCCTCTTTCATCATTATATCTAAAGCACTTAATCCTGCATTGAGGCCAGTCTATTCTTCCCTAAACAACCTTTTTGTTGCATACATCACATATGGATTTCCCTCCTGGAGAATGTTTGCATACTAACTTGCTGATGCTGACCTCTGGACGTAGAGGGCAATCTTTGCCATCATGCAGCAATTTAGAACATCCCGAAGGAACAGATGAAAAAAAGTGACTTATGGATTATGTGGTGAATGAGGTCTAGCACTGAGATAGAAAAGAGCATTAGTACTTCTATGGCAAATGCTTTTGTTCCTGGAAACCGACAGAATTGCTGTTTTGCGATGTCATGCAAGTGAGCTTTAAATGAAAGCTGAATTTTATTCTTGCAGAGTGAAAATCCTTTCTTTTTTTCTTTCATGGCCAACTCCCACACATTTGTGCACACAAACCCTAACCTACTAACAACAGTTTTCATGCTGTTCCGAGTTGCTGTTCACCACAGGGGTAAATATTGGTAATAGGTGATGTGCCATTTTGGTTCAAAGGACTTTGCTTTCAGCATCTATGAAAATTGCAGTAAGGCCTTGTAGTCACATGAAATTTTACAGCAGGCATAGAAGGGGCTTTCATTGTTGTGTTTGCTCATTGTAGAAGCTTCAAGGCTCTTCAGCTAGAAAACAACAATGGCCTTGTTGTTCTGTCTCCTTTGCATCCTTGCCTCGTAGAGGGAACATAAAACTCTTCCTTCAGTGAGCCCCAGCTAGTTGAACTCATATCTGTGCTCTTCAGACTCAGAGGAATAGTTTTCAAAGTGTCGCCGTTTAGGGCATCACTGGGATGTCAGTAGTGACATGAATAAATAATATGCCTCCAGTCTCATATGAGGCAGGGGGATCTGATCCAGTATGACTTTTCACTTGTGCTATACATTACAACCAGATGTTAGAGGAAAACTCTTCTTGTTTCCCTCAGGTTGCTAATGAAACATCGAATAGAAGGGTTGTTTGTAGCTGGTCTTACAAAATTATTAAGATGGAGTCTGAACAGAGACTGATAGAAAAGATTGTTTGATAACAAGAAAAAAAGTAATTGATTTGGAAATGCTGCCTTTTGTGTAAATGTGAATCACACACATATGAGTGCAAATGCAGGATTTTCAGTCATGGCTTTGGGCTTCTTTGTGCAAAGTAGGCACAGAATAGGAAGAGCAAATCAGTAGTAGCTTACAGTGTGTGTTGTATGCAGTTTTTGAGGAAGTGCAGACAACTCGAGGCCCAGTTTGCCTGCAGTGTTTGGACATGGCCTACTTCTAAGTATGAAGTCATTAATGTGGTCCTCTACTCTGCTTTAAGTACACAAATGGGATTTTAATTAATATGCAAAGCATCTGTTCTCCCTATTTCATTCCATTAAATTCAGAGATGTGCTAAATGTGCATATGAGGTGGATAAAATATGGTGGATTTTAGAAAGTGCTGAGATCATATGTGTGCGGACGTTTAGAACCTTGGATACCATATGTGAACAAGTCTGAGGACGTGTGTGCTTGGTACCAAAGTGGTCCACTCTTGTCTTCAGGACTTCATAGCGCCTGTGTGTGCTTGAATAATGTCCTGCAGGAGACACACTAAGTGCAATGTCTAGGACTCAGGCGTCAGCAATAATATCAGGGCAACCTCTCCTCTCTTCTTTTCTTCTCTGTGTGCAATGGCATGGGTATATTACAGTATTAAAACACATGAATTATTGCCATATTGTTGGCTGAAAGTCATGGACATAGATTTGTTTCTGGTATCACTGTGGCATCAGTCAAAAACCTACAGAAGAATAAATGCGGATTATTAAATGTATCTGTCACTGCACATCATCAAATATTTTGACAGTGAATTTGGATGCAACATTTATCACAGGTTTGTGACCTTAAGATGGCTCTCCTGTTTGATCAGAAGGCTGCCATGCTATCACGGAGGAAGATGCTACTATGCATTCTGTGTCACAAAAATGTATCCATGCATTTTGTAAAGACGGGTGGGGGAGAGCAACTAGCACAATAACAAAGGATGCATTACCTAATAGATTTGGCAGAAATACAGAGTTCAGGGTGGTCTGACAAAGCTGGGTTACAGTACTTTAATCAATCACTAAGAACACGAGCCAATTTAGGAAGAAGCCTGACATTCAAGATAGGCTTTCAGACAGGATTAGAAATACTGAATGGAAAGTAAACATATCTGCCAGGGCAAGCTGGAAGGACTGTTGTCAGGGGACAGCGTTCCCTCATCCATGTGTGATATTGAGTGATGTTACTACCTCACTCCACCCCCCAACCCCCCCACACCTTCCAACCACCCCTACTCCTCTCTGTGTTTACAAAGTAACGTTCTGTTTGTCTTACCTGATTCTTTTTTTTTGTAAACCATATGCAAATGAATGCCAACAACAAGGCAGTGTTGGTCGCTTCTGTTGTTTACTCTTCCTTCATGAAAGGCCGCTGTCATTTAAAATGTCCCTTCAAGCCCATCCTCATCTTGATTCTCAGGAGTGACTAATAATATCCAGAATGTCAAAGTGAACAGACACTGAGCAGAGCGAGAGATCTTCAGTTTTAAACAGACGATGGGGATAGAAAATGCTTTCTCTCCCCCCAGCACGTCTTCCTTGCGTCTCTGTTACTAAATGGTTGTTGGGGCCTCTGTTGCATTTTCGATTAGCAATTAGAATTTGAGGATGTCGTGACTCAATCTTCGAAATTGGGAGACAGATTTAAACATTTTCCAAAGTTTAATTGCTTCCTGAAGGGAAAATATGGCCCTGACTGGAGTGCAAACTCCAGCCCCATATCCCATGCAGGATCAATGGGCAAAGCAGTCAGGGATTGTGATTGCGCTGGATAAGAGGATGGGTCCAACTGTGGTGATTGATATCTCTTCACTAATCCCTTTACATCTCCTCTAAATCCACCTGCTCTGAATGAGCCTGTAATGTGATGAGTTAAGATTTAAATGCTCAAGCCATATTTACATTTCCAAATGCGGATCATTTATTATTGGACTGAGGTGAAAGCAGGGTAATTTATTTTTATATTTTGCAGATATTAATTTGCATTTCTCTGTTTTCGGTGAAGCACAGAACATTTTCATTTAACTGTTGTTCTTATTGCTTTCCCCAGCAAATAGGGATCTGTTTTTTCTCATGGAAAGTCAAAGACTGTATGGTAAATTGTCTTTCTGAATATTAAAGTATGATTATTTCTTAAATACCCCTTATTAATGGCTAATAGAGGCCATCCAGCCCAGTGTGCATTTGTTTGGTCTTTGTTTACACTGGAGATGAAGGTCACCCCCTCATTAGTACAGCAGCGTCTTTTTTGATGTTGTGATATACATAGTAATCAAGTGTGGCTCACATCTGTAGTTACTGTTGACCTTTAGTTAAAAGCACATCAAAGTCTGTTTTTTTCTCCAAAACTTAATTATGCTCCAATAAAAGTCCTGGTTCCATGTCCAGTGGACAGACCTCATTTAATCTGCTTTCATTAAGCTACAGTAACCCTGTATTTGCCCTGTGTAAATGGGCAGGCGTCATCACATTCATGGGCCTATTAAGCTTCTATGCACATACTTACATGTTAACTTATTAATATATATAACATTTTCAGGGGACTTTACTGTCAGAGGTGTACTCATGTACGTACTGGCTTTCAGCTTTGTATTCAGAAATGCTGCTTGTCACGCAACAACACACTTTGGCACGTCTCACTTCTCTCTGCAACTACAAGGCATTTGCATGTCAATAACACCATTCCACCACTGTGCTTTTGGCATTTGAGAATTCTCTGCAAGGAAGCCAAAAGGTCTTTGAAAGGGAACCTCAGAAAGATGTCTTGTGGTTTGTTAAATTCATAAACACGTAATTTTCTTAAAATTCATCTCTGCTTAATTGATCATCAATCAGAATAAAGTCTCGAGGGAAGCAGTGTGGGTGTTGCTGAATTTTTGCATGTGAATTCTGTGACATAAAAGAAACGCTTTGATACTTTCAGAGCTAAGCCTTTTAATTAATTTATGTACTTAGAGTAGGTCCAGAGTCTAAACCCATTTTTCACCTGAATATGAAAAAAAAAAATCTCTCAGTATATGCACATTGCTGCAGCAAATGCTAAGGCACCTGCATTATTAGCTCATTAATTTTACAGCCAGCATCTGGGTCATGTGTCTGCTTCTTATGTATGATTCTCTGAGCCCTTTTACATTGAATACTAAAGCTGATCTTTCAATTTCCATAAAGAACTGCAGCCTACTTACCTTAAATTAAAGCTCTTATTTAGCTTATTAGGCCACGGAAAGACTCATCTTCTCAGCTAACTTGCCTTATTTGTTGTGCACGTGAAGGTGTGCACTCACATGCACATGCACAGAGCTACTGCATTTCACTGTGAGGCCCCATGGGCATTCAGTTTGTTGTAAACATGGGATAGGTTAATATTCTTCTGGACAAGTTGAACAGATTTTTTTAATTTGTGTCTGAAAAAACATAATTCAAAATGTAGTGGATGAAAGTGGGGACTCGCGTGCAACTCGTGCGTTGCTTCGACGCCGCATAGCAAAGTCTCCTGCACAGGATGATCATTGCTTCAAAGGTCTGGCACTGAATGGCTTATGAAGGTCTTGTTTGTGTTTTATTCTCCACTGTGGGAGATGGTGGATGGCTGTGACATCTGAAAGAATGCGTTTTCACTGTCTCTAGGAGGAAATGTCAGCCAGATAATGGATATTACTACATTGTAAATCACTCCCGTAGTCGCATTTTGAGATATATACCGCACACGGTTTATTTGAATTCACCTTATCATTAGCAACGCTCCTCTTCTTTTCACAAATAAGCTGTCTTTCCTTTGAAATCCCTATTTAGAAGAGTAAGCTATCCTAAATGTATATCTATATTTGATACTGGCTCTGCTATTTCATTCTCAGGCCAACAACTGCAAGGCTGCTTTAATCCAGAAGAGAAAAGTCAATACTAGCCGTATAAGCTGATTTTATAATGTGGTGCCAATGAACCTGGAACCATGATTGTGAGAGATCAACTCCCTATTGTAATTACCAGTCAGACCTCAATTAACTCTCAGCAAACCTTCAGTTCATCTCTGTGTGGTTGTTAAGTTTTAATAGCAGCTTTAAGAAAAATGTTTTCTTAATACTTTCCTCTAATGTCCCTGTTGATTCACTTCGATCAGTGTTCAATGCTTAGTATGCTGCTACTGCATTATGTAAAAGCAAGGCTTTTTTTTGTATTTAGCACATTTCATGTACGAGACCATTCAAAGTGCTGTACATAAAGAAAAACATTAAAAGCATTACAGGTGTTACATGAAGTCACAATTCAATACAGAGTTTAATTTGAAAACAGCCAATTTATTCCAATTGATACCCTCAAAAATACAAGCAGTCAATGTGAATATAGATGAGTTTTATCACTGCCAGGAAGCTCCAATAAAGACACTATTTATGTTAAAGAAAGATGCAGGAGCAAACAATAGTTCACATTTCAGGTTCTTGTAATAAACTCTGATATGCATTACATGTGTAAAGCCATGCCAGCAATGTTGAGGTACCTTCCACTTTTCTGAATTTTATTAGATAAGGGTCCCAGAAGGCTAAAAATCCATCCTCCTTTCCACTGTAAGCCAGAAATTGATGTTAGTGCTGCCAAGTTATATGTGCTGTCCTCACGGCTGAGCAGATGAGAGGAGCTGCTTGAAATACTTGCCGAAGTCTCTTTGGTATGCTCGAGTGTGTCCAACTCACCGTTTTTTTTCGAATACGTTTCTTTTTCAGATGTGTAGGATTGGACCAACAACCAAAAACAGCATTCACAAAAGTTGATAGTAGTTACACATAACATACAGAATGCAGATAGCTGCTGACACTTGATCTTTGTTTTAGTGGAGAATCAATCAAGTTAAGGGGTAGACCAGTGACCAGTCCAGTGACCAGTCCAGTGATCAGTCCAATGATCAGTCCAGTGACTAGTCCAGTTACCAGTCCAGTGACCAGCCTTGCAACCCATAGGAAGAAACTGTTAAGCTTTCTGCTTTCTGGATGTTTTACAGCTAATGCTTGCTTATCTTTTCCCTGAAGGCAGTTGACATGAGATGTGATGGGAAGGACGATGTAGTTCCTCAGTGATTATATCATGCAGAAAGTGTACAGAATGGTGATTATTTTTGCAAATGCAGTGAACACAACATAACACATACAACATATGCCTGCGAACCACTGTTTGCGAGCTACAGCCATCAGTACTAATGGCATATTGTCCAAGTGGTGGAAAATTAGTTGGCTATCCCTCCATTTTGATTATGTTGCCAAGATGGCAAGCATAGAAAGGGAGAAGTTAGAACTTTGCACACTCTGCTCACTGCCAATCACATGCTGACTTGTTTGTTGTTTGGAAGACACTTTTGCACTTAAAATAGCAATCATGGTTCAGGCTTTAAAACACACATGCTAATGTGTCTGACGCGTACCGTTTGCCTATAGTTGCAGAGATCTAGTTGGCACATTGGTAGTTTATTTAAGTTTGCATGTTATTACTGAGACACTGGAGTGAGCAAGAGCTGCTTTTGAAGGGTGAACTAAACACTATGTATATATATTTGT
>JBAMHX010000008.1:22974511-22993496 GCA_037177515.1 Pseudomugil tenellus | reverse complement strand
GATCATGATTTTTTAACGATTAATTGTGCAGCCCTAATATATATATATATATATGTATATATATATATATATCAGCTTACTGTATAGTTGGAGAATAATATATGTTTTTATAGTAACCACTTAAACCCAATTTGTGTGAGCTAATATACAAAATGTATACCTCATAACCTGATGTTCCAATATTAAAGTACAGACTGTGACATTTTAACTTGTCAGAGCTGTTTTAACAATATAAGGAACGCCTGCTTTATTTTAACCATGTGGTCATAATATCATCACTGATGAGCCAGGATGTGAGCAATGTATCCATTTGATGCTTTCGTATCAAAGAACGGGTTCGTGGTCCTCCATTAGCCTGAAGGAAAGTCTTTAAAATGTTCAGTGCTGCCCTGAAAAATGATCAAAGAAAGGCTTAGCCTAAAAAAAAGATAAAATGTAGTATGATGCATAATACATATAAATGTAGTTCACTACCATCATATTTGTTTTTATTTACAGCAAATGTTATGCACTTAATCTTCCGAAAGCAGATTCAAGGGAGCAATTGTTTTCATTTATAAACTATTTTAGGCTTATACTAAAAATGATGTTATTTGCAGATACAGTAACTGTTTTTTAACTAGGATAGAGTAGCATCATCTAATCACAATGTCCAGGTAAGTAGTGGTTGTAGTCACAGTTATGTGATCTTATTTGCAGCGTCAGAATTGTAGCCCATTTCTCTCTACTGGTGAAGTGGCCTAACAGCAAGTATAAGGAGAACAAAGTGTTGATAGAGCAGGAGACTGTGGGGCCTTGGTTATATCACCCAGTCATTTTCTTTGAGTTAAAGTGAATGGAGTGCAGAGAACGGTAATGATGTGCAGGGACTCGACTAAGGACAGGATCAGACAACTAGATCAGCTTGAGATGGGTCAATTTTTTGAGAGGACAAACTCAGATGAGGTCAGTCTTTATATTATAAGAGGTTTAGATTGTTAAATTGATTGAGAAACTTTAAAGGAGATCAGTAAAATCACATCCTTTTGACGAGTACCTCTTCGAGGTTGAATTTTGGTGATAAATAGATTCACTGTGCTGTGTGCTGCCTGTTTACATAATAAGCACATTAATATGTCCCGTTCACGGCTTGGAACCTGCCTGTAAAATCTGTCCCCACAGACCTTCACACTGGTCTCTCTATATTACACTGCATCTGAGAGACACTCTAAGATCGACCTCCCTGACTCCTAAATTCATCCCTCATCATGAGTCTATTTGAGATAAGTGCAGCAAAATCTGTTGTACGTTTTGGCTTGATTTGAACCACTCAGCTATCATTCCCATGCAGCCTTCACAGGCAGCAGACTGCCATGTGCGCTGCAGCTCAGTGCCAGTGCTGAACACCCCCATCAGTTGGCAGACCTGTAGATTAACTACCCCGCTAGAAACACTGGACATTTTCCCCCTCTTACCACATGGACTGCCGATGTTAAAAAGCTGAGAAAAACTACAGTAGAACCTCAATCTTTGACTGCATGAGGGCCATGGCAGACAGTAATGAAGCATGCTAATCCATTGGTTGGCCATCTCAGCCCTGCCTCAGGGGAGGACAGGCCACCCCCCGAGTACTGCTGAGGAAATCTGTACGCCAAGCAGAAAATGGGGAAAACTCTCCAAGAAAACAAGAACAAAAACTGTTCTGTGTGATTTGCAAACAGAGTAGATCCTGCTGCAACACCAAGATTTGTTAATAGAAAAAAAAGGGCACCTGTTATCTAGTATGATTATCTGTCTGAACCAATTTAAGAATACAATGAGTTAGGACTGTAAACACTCAGCAGATCTAATTATAGTGATTTGAGATGCAAGACGTGGCCAAAGCCGGAAGTTTTTATTCAAATATTCAGAGGGTTCCTGCTGCTGTGCTATCCAGCTTCAGTCACTCCAGTCAATATGTCCACTCTTTGGTTTATACCAAATTAAAAGGAACAGGAGACACAGCCTGTGGAGTCATAACATCAATTTAGAAAAACACACTTTTAAGCTAATCTCTTGTTAGCATGTACCTAGCTTCTTCAGTCCCTGATATTATCCCTTAAGTTGAGGGACTCATAACAATGTCTTGTGTGAGGAAAAAAAATGCCCCTAAAAACGCCTGTCATATTAAGTGTCCCAAAAAATGAGCATTGCTTTGACACACTTCATACATTTGTATTAATGCACCTGTCACTGTGTTTGTAGAGATAAAGAGGTTAAAGATTACCCTGTGGACTTCTCTTGTCAGCAAGCATTTCTCATAAAAATGCTTGGCGTATATCCTTCAGAATTGAGAAGCACTTTCTACACTTGTGACACACATGCAAATCAGATTTGAAAATATTTAAGTATAGTGTTTGCATTCGCATCAGCTATGATTTACCATATTGTTGCATTTTTACCTCCCTCTACAGCACTAATACAGACATAAAGGAAGCTTGATCGTATTTTATTTCTTTTTTGTGTTTTATTTTCCTTTTTTATTGTTTCCTATTTCTTTGGGAGCAGCTGAACCACAGTGTGAGTTTTGGCTGTCCTTTACTGCAGGATTACAGCCTCCTTAACCTTTTAGCTGCATTCTCCATCATTCTCTCTCATGTGTCCCTCCCAAGCTGTTCCTTAACCTCTGCACTGGGAAACAGATTGAGAGAGATAGAGACAAACAGACAGAGAGAAGAAAAAAAGAGAGAAAGACTCAAAACTCAAGACAAATCTGGGCACTCTGAAAGAGACAAATGGCCACCTGAGGATTAGAGACTGAATATAACTGCTCTAAATTGTCAAGGCTGCTACATTTCACATTTTACTAAGTCCCTTTCCACATCCTGACCTTTCTGATATTTAACTCTGAGGCCCATCTTTTGTCAGTGAACCTTTTTCCTGCAAAAGGGAAGGCAGTTAACATTCAGCCTTTCCACGATATATTGAGTGAATTGTGCATTCGGTCAAGAAGTCTCTAGAGTCTGAGAGCTCTGTATGTATCTATGTGAGTTCTGGTTCATGTGTATCCACATGCTTTGGCTTAATCGTTTAAAATTACAGCTAACTAGAATTTATCACGCTTTAAATTTTAACCTGCTAAAATGTTACATTTCAATGACTTTTATTTAACAAGTAAGCCAAACTAATGTGGTTTCTTTTGACCTTATTTGATAAATGTGACAGGTTCCTATTTTGCCTACCACTTAACAAGACAAATAGCCACTATTTACCATCTGTTTATCAGTAATGCAAATTTTGACTGTTGAAGGCATATATATATATATATAACACAACCATCCATTTTAACGATGTAGTCTTTTAAGGAGATGCTCTTCCATGTTGGCATCACTTCAAAGGATTTAAGGTCAAATATAGGTTGGCTTGAGAGTTGCTTGAGTCAGATATACAGAAGTCACATGTTTTCAGTTCCTGCTATAGATGCAGCATTTGATCCATACACACATGCAAATTTGCAGACAACAAAATTCAAAGTGACAGAGGTTCCCTGTTGACACCTGCCATCTAATCTATACCTGTCTAAAGCTCTATCACTCAATAAACCTGTTGTTTAGTCATGTCGATAACACGGTGCATGCACGAGTAGGTGCAGCTGCTGTTTCTGCGATTTGGTGTTTATTTTCTTTTTGCTTCTTCTGAGGCCAACATAAGAAAAGGCAGTATTTTTAGACTGTAAAACAATACATTTCTAATACATTTCAATCAATACATTTCTATCAACATGGGATTCCAGAACTATACCTGTTTTTATGATTCACATGTATTTGTTCTTTCTCTAAATTTATTCTTAAAACAAATATTTTACTGTATTACATGTTTTATATAATTTTAAAGCATTTCATCAAAGTAAGTCCAGTTACTTTGGTCAAAATTTATGGAATATGAAAATGTTGTGTATCTATTATTATTGCTCCATCATTGAACAAAACCAAAAACCAGGAACAGAATGTATTTAAAGAGATATAGTTACCTAATCAGGTTTTGAATGATGTATGAAAAAGCAGTTTCTAAACCTTTTCAAAATATACAAAAAATCTTTTGAATTTACTCCGTAAATAATATAAGCCACCAGTTTTAGACATGTGGCACTACATAGTTCGGCTATTTACGCCGTAGGTAAAAACCAATCACATCGGCTTCTTATGAAACCATAAACTGCTAAAAAAAACACTGAAGTAAAACATTGTAGATCTGAAATCATTTAAATATTTTTATTAAATATTTTGTTATTTCCATAGTTGAATGTGCTGACAACAAATTGCTCACAAGTTAACAATGAAAATCAAATGTATCAACTCATGAAGGTCTGGATATAGAGTTATACTCAAAATGAAAGTGGAAAAACACTACAGGCTAATCCAACCTTAATGTATTGTCCTAAACAATTTAAAATGAGGCTCAGTAGTGTGTGTGGCCTCTGTGTGCCTGTATGATCTCTGAACAACTCCTGGACATGCTCCTGATGAGGCGCTGGATGTTCTCCTGAGGGATCTCCTCCCAGATTTGGACTAAAGCCTCTGCCCACTCCTAAACAGTCTGTGGTGCAACTTGGCGTTGGTGGATGGAGAGAGACACGATGTCCCAGATGTGCTCAATTGGATTCAACTCTGGGGAACAGGCAGGCCAGTCTATAACATCAATGCCTTTGTGTTACAGGAACTGCTAACACACACTAGCCACATGAGGACTAGCATTGTCTAGCATTAGGAGGAACCCAGGGCCAACCGCACCAGCATATGGTCTCACAACAGGTCTGAGAATCTCTTCTCGGTACCTAACTGGAGGGCACTCCAAAGAAATGCCACCCTTCACCATTATATATATATATATATATATATTCTTTAACCACATTAACCAAATAACCAACATAGTGTACAGAACTATATGTGCAGAATATGGACTAGAGTCTCAATGAGACACCTCTCCCAAGATTATAGAGAACGATACTGTCAGACTTCCAGATCCAGACCAACAAAATGGTTGTGGCCACCCAACCACACATTGTGATCTTGGATAAGCAGTAGAAGAAAACCGTAGTTATCAATATAGCTATCACCAATAATGGACATATCAGGTAATAGGAACACGAGAAACTAGAGAATTATAGGTATGGAGGAAGAACTGGAGTGACTGTGTCCTGTATGCTGGAGAAGTGGCCCCAACAGATATCAGGAGAAACATCAGATGGCCCCATCCAGAAGAGCGCAGACCTAGGAACACTTCTGGTAGAGGACCTGAGATTAAGATAAACAGCCACCCACCCTGCTCAGAGGAGTAGAGAGGGTAGGAGAGAAAAATAAAAATTATATATATATATATATATATATAGTTAAAAATCTAAAATGCAACAAGCTTTTACATTTTATGCAGAGTAAAAGTATGCAGACGCACGTCACAACCCTTGCCATTTTATCTTCTAATCTCTTATTAACAGTGATGCACTCATGGTTTGGTTTTTATTGATTGCATTTGCATCTGAAGCTGACATGGTATCTCATATTCTGTATGCTGCATTATTCATTATGATACAAAACCAATGAACGAACTGACCAAGGTCACTGAACTTACCGTGGAATAAAAGGAAAGTCAAAAGGCTTTCCACTTCAGAGAATAGCCGTATTCAGTAATTGTCATGACATTCACCCTTTTACATTATGCATCATATTTTATTGCATTTACAGTACCAATTAAGAACAAGGCAGTGGCGAGAGGAGGATAAGAGAGAGCAGGTAGTCAGAAGTGAGCAGATGGATTCATGCACACATCAGGATAAAACATTAGCATATATGCAGCTATATACAGTACATGATACTTGCATGATTGACAGTGTTTAAAATGAAGAGAGACTGTGTTCAAGGTGTTTATTACAAAGCTGCTTAGTGGGTAAATGCTGTGCTCACAAGGTAACTCTTGTAAGAAAAAGCAGAGCAGCAGGGTAGAAACCTCTGCTGATAGTCAATTAAATTATTCTACTGAACAGCCTTATGTGCAGTTATTGGGATCATCCCTACTGATCATGAATCTTCAGGCTATTAAAGGTCTTGAAGAATAAGTTAATAATTTGTTTCAGGGTGGTAAGAGAGGACAGATTTAATGTCTAACATGGCTAGAGACCACAGTATACCTGAAAAAATGTGTTAATTATATTTTAATTTAACCTAATAGCAGCGACTTTTTGCTTCAGACAAGGGTCAATTCCATCTCGTCTGATAAAACATTATTCCAAGAAGACATCTCATTCCCTGGTAATAATGACTGGATTTGTAAATTCCATGTCACTTGGCCCCAGTCTGATTTGTTATTGATTCATATTCATACTGACCGAGTGATTACACAGGAGGAAAAGTCACCAGCAGCATTACTATCTACTGTATTGAGCACTGTTCAAGAGGAAAATCTGACCTGACAGGGTGCTAGATAAAAGGTTATTCTCTAAAAATAACATATTTCTTCATGGTCTTATCAGAAAATGATAGATAGTTGAATGGGTTGATTGATAAATAGATCAGTTAACTAACTAACAAGTAATGATGTTTTTAAGCGCTTATATACTGCGTGTAACCAAACAACCAAAAAATTTTTTTGATTGCTACTGTGTCACGTAAGGACAAGGATAAGATGTGCACATGACGCTAGTGAATATGGGGCTAATTCTTAGTGCCATTAAAACATATACTGATGAAAACAAATTACATGTGGTTGAGCACATCACACAGAACTAACTGCACACATCACTGATCGGACACAGTCTTGAGTTTTATTCAGATATTTGCACCTAAGGAATTTTCTGCCCTACATGCACACATATTTGCCATTTAAAACCCCCTTTTCAACAGATTTGTGCTTATTTACCATTTAATTTTTTTCTTCCTTTTATATTTACTTTAAATGGAAATCCAAGTTACAAACAAATGTTTCACTCGCTGTGTTTTCCACTGATAATAAGAGGATTTCTAAAGTCTAGTTAAAATGCACAGCCTTCCTTCAAAGGCCAATCTAAAAAGCCAGAATTGTATTCTTTAACAGTTCATTTTTGGCAGAACTCCCCAAGCACTGGGATTAGCTCATTTTTTTGTTGTTTTTTTTCCCTTATAAATCGCTAAGGGTTTTTCTGAAAATGTCAGTGTTGTATGACTCTGCCTTTAATGTGCTGCAGTAACAGTGGCGTTTTGTTTTTAGTTTATTTCTATAAACTGTGCCCCCCCCTCCCCCCTTTTTTAGACTCAGTGTAGGTTTATGACTTTGTATACTATTAGAATGATTTATGTATCTGTGAATGTTAAATGCGCTGTGTGCAAAAAAATGAGAAAGAAATTTTGTTATGGGAATGTATTTAAATGAACATTGTTTTATCCACATGTGGTTTTAATTACTGCTCTCACTAAAATGTTTCTTTTGCCATCTGTTTTTGCCAAACATTGCTATTTTGAATTTCCCTGTACCTCTCTATGTCTCTCCCTCCTTCAATAACAGGCGCCCATGCAAAAAAACAGGGCGAGGATTTAGAGGATAACGACGGTGATGAAGACGAAGGTATTTTCCATGGTGAACAGAGATGGTGCATGATTTCCCTCTAAAAATGTCACTGTTTTATGATCGTTTATGGATTATGTTTGATTTCTTTTTCCGATTTCAAATGCCATCACTAAGCATCCCTATCTCATCACAATCTGTAGAGCAGTGTTTCCATAAAAAGCGCATGAGTGTGAATGTGATGGCTCTTCTTAACTATCAGCATTTATATACTAAGCCATATGAGGTCTGGTAGCTGTGTAGATAACCAAGCCTCAACCAAGCCCAGGTTGACTCATTTTAATATCGCACAGTCACTGGAGACACTGTTATTACAAGAGTAGGGGCAGTGCTTGAACCCCTTTTTAAGGTGTGGCCAGCAGCTGTGTTGGTGGCGATAATGGCAGAGGAATAGAGAAGCAGCAGTGTTATATTAAATTGTTCTCCAGGTCTGCCTGCAGATTTAGATGAGGAGCGGCAGTTCAGGAGTGCTGCTGAAGAGGATTAGAGACGAGAGGTGTAGAAAATGGGAAGTTGCTGCTCAGCAATCGCATTGTTCACTCTCCATATTTATCTTGGGATATTCCTGGCTCAGGGTGGATCTCTGCTGAGATTAGAATGAGAGACGGTTCCTGTGCTGCAACAGAAACGGCTTAAGTCTCTGAATCTAAATCAAACCCTTGATATTGCCCCGCCCTTGCCTCCTTTCGACACTGTAGTGCAGGTGATGCAAGCATGATGTTAGGCATCAAGGTAAAGCCCTTGATTTAAACCCCATTTGTTTATTATAGATTGAATTTTAACATCACATGTATGAGATTTAACTGTGTATCTGGGAAAAGCTGCTTGGGTGCTCAGCACATGTTTATAGCATACTGAATTTCCATTTTGTAGACAACCTTAAGCACAACAGTAAATTTCCATATCCTTTCCCTTATTTGATTTTAGTGTTGACAAAATGTGTTTACTGGTTGTCACATGTTTGCTTAAAACTCACAACTTTACTGTGTGCTATTGGGGAGAAGCTAAATTATGAATTCTAGTAGTTTTGTCAAGATGTTCAAGGGCTTGTTGAGAAGCTCCTTCCTTGTTGCTAGCGCTCTCTGCACTCAGAAAAAAAAACACTTATGCTGGCCTTGATCACCGAACAGGAAGCGTTGCCATGGCATCATTTTCACACACAGGTGTTTTCTCATTCAAGCCCAGGGCAAGCTGCCGCAACCTCAGCCCAGTTTCTGACTTGATTGTGTGTATGTGTCATGCCTGTGCAGCTTTATCGTCCTTCAGGCGAGCACACGTGCATCAGTATGTTGCCCTAAGTCTGTTTAAAATTGCTGACAAGTGCCGATCCCTTTGTCTGGCAAGTCTTTACATGCATACACAGTAGCTTGGTCTCCAAGCTGTTGTGCTAGACTAGCCCCACTGAAAATACAACAAGTCTATTCTTTACTGAGCGCAACTAATGCTGTTTACAGAGCATCACCGAGGAAGCACAATACAGTCCCAGCAGCATCTCTGCCACAGCACTGTAACTAATGCATGTGTGACAGAAATGGCCATCAATCGCTAAACATGATCCAGAAGATTTTAATTCTTCTGCATTACGAGTGCCATAGCCTATGATTTGATACCCCTTTTGCCCTAATCTAATTTTCCCCAACAGATAGGTGTTACCTCTGTTAAAAAAAGTATCTTCTCACTGAAGGATACTGAAGTCTGTTGCACAAACCACAAAGTCCTTGTAAGCTGCCTTATCAGCTTTTGCTCTCACAAGTAGCTGCACTCCTAGTGAGCATAATGGCAAGTTCTGTCTGTAATAATATTACTCTGTACATCACAAATAGAAATAACACATCTCCATTTAGTTAAAAGACCAAAAGGAAAAATCAGGACACAAGCAAAACACCCACTCTAACTCAGTAGCTGGCGCACCTCTTATCCGCATATTCTCATTCAGCTGAGAGAGCTACTGTCTTGTCTGATTTCTCTCTGTAACCCCCTCCATCTCTCAGTCTGTTCATCCCAGCATTACCATGCTGTCTCAGTTGGCAGTCTGTCCACCCTGGGCTAATTTGCTCCCTCCATCCAATATATCGGAACTGCTCTCCTCCCCTTTGTAACCTCCAGACAGGTTCTTAAATTCTAATCCTACTAAATATTGGAACAATAGAGTTTTTTTGTTGCCAAATAAATGCAACATATGTAATGGAAGAGCGATGTATGAATGAACAATAAAAAGTCTTTGGAACAGCTAATAAAACATTTGACTCACAGAACAAAGGGACAGGGAAAAGTATTAAACTGAAACCTTTTTAGTCTCTATATGACTTAATATTCCTGGGGCTTTGTCTTTCTCTGTGTGTCTTCCTATCTGTATGTGTCGAAGCAGCAGCGTAGCCCCTGGCACACCAAATATATTCAAATTCTCCACAACGCTCCCTCTAGCAACACGACCATGTGGGCCAAGTTGCTGTGATTTACACCAGCCCACAATCAACACTGAATTTTACAGAGGCTGTTATTGCAGTGTAAAAAGCATTGCGAGCTTTCAATCACCTACCTGCTGTTGTTGGATAAAGGTGGGCATGTAAATAGAGGAAGTGAGTCTGTGTAGGAGCTAAATCTCCCAGGTGGAACATGGCAGTGGTATCGAGGTACTGTGCCCAGTGATAGGCAGCGAGAGGCGGCCATCCCCACCCCACCTCAAGTGTCTTGCACCACTGCTGCCCCAGCCCACTTCCACTGATGAAAAATAGATCCGTTTGCTGGTATGCCATTTGGCACTCGAAGACTCGAAGGAATGCTTCAGCCCAATGTGAGTTCACAAATGAAAACATTTGTTC
The DNA here is from genome assembly GCA_037177515.1 of Pseudomugil tenellus. Classification (NCBI taxonomy): domain Eukaryota; kingdom Metazoa; phylum Chordata; class Actinopteri; order Atheriniformes; family Pseudomugilidae; genus Pseudomugil; species Pseudomugil tenellus. The sequence continues at coordinate 22,983,123 of JBAMHX010000008.1, read as the reverse complement.
CCATACACAAACCCTGCTTCCAAGCACTAGAAGCAAGCACTGAAGACACACATACACATAGAAATACCCCCACCCTCAGAGATACTTTCCACCGTTTCTGTGCCAGAGAACAGAGCTGAGCTCCACCTGCCTGGGTATTACCATTAATTCCATTGCACAGGCCTGGCTGGATCCCCATCCAGCAAAGTCCTCAGCTCAGCTCAGGCAGCCTGGAGAGTGGTAAATCGACAGTGGGGGCAATTCACACACCATTCTCTCCAGTCTGCCACTATCCTATTCTCTCTGATGTAGCAGGGATGAGGAATCATGCCCCTTGAAGCTCATTTATTCAGAGATCTTTGGAATGCTGCAGCTCTGCTTCATTCAAAGATAAGCATTTTGGCTAATGGCTGATCCATAAGGCATCATTTCAGCCTTTTCAAAGGAAGAACCAGAATCCTAGTGCCATCTATTGTTTTTTATTATTATGATTTTGCTCTTTTTTAATTATTTATTATAAAATATTGAAATATTTTTGAAAACTATAGGTAATGGAGTTTGTTTTTCTCTCCTTCTGAAATGCCACAGCATGTCTGAGGGCCTTGTTCTGTGAAGTGTTTGTTGGTGTCCTTTCATCAACCCGTCGGTGGTTTTGTATGGAATAACATCAAATTTTGTGGCTCAGTCAGCAGATTTTCATAAAAGACTAAAGAGTTATTTTTCTTTTTTTTTTTTAACTTGTGAAGCAAACAGCTGTCACTGAGCCTCAGGGATGACGGCACCTCTACCGCTTCCTCCTCTCATCCAGATCCAGGCCAGCTGTAAGGGGCTTTATCTAATAGCCTTGTAGGCTTCTCAGTGTCTTCCCTCTCACTTAACTCAGTCACTGTCTTTCCACATCCCTCTCTTTTTTCCATCCTTCAAACTTACACACACTGTTGGTCCCGCTGCCAACATCACATTAAAACATACAACCACTGCAGTCAGGGAGCAAGATGTCACCTTCACACAAAGGTTGTTCTTCCCATTACTTCTACTGTAGTGATGTCAATATTCATAGAGGCACACATTTTTATCCAATTTCTTCCCAATTCTGGAGTCTGATTTTCTCAGTTACTCAAAAGTAGCAGGATTTCTGCAGAGTTCTATAAACAGTACATGTATTTTATTCGTTTTATGCCTCCTTTTTTCATTTAAAGAAATAAAAACTAATGTATTTATATGAACTCGTTTAATTTACATAATTTATTATAGGCTCTGAAACTCATCCAGCCTTATTATTTTGTATGCTAAGTTTTGACTGCTCAAATATTGTAAAATAAAGACGGCAGACATGTTATGTGAAGCAATTTAAGATTTTCCTGCACTGAAGAAATTATTTTAGCTAAATAAATGAAGGCCTCACACCAAGATTGTTAAAAGACCCTCATCAACATTTGCTCGGCTTTTCTGAGAAAAAAGGGTTCCAAGTTGGTTTCCTTCTGTTTGTTTTGGTCTGAAATGCTAATGTCCTTGTCACCTGGTTGACAGTAGTATTTTTGTGACATCTTCACTGGAAACTGTTTGGAAAAAGGGGAAGTGCTTTCTATAAATGGATGACAATTGGGTGAATCACCATCAGACACAGAGAGTAAAGAATCGCCATGATGTTCCAGTTGTAAACTTAAACTTCTGTGAAAATTCATTCAGAGAGAAAATATTAAGGTTTTGTTCTTTTGTGCTCTTCTTTCATCAGCGAAAAAGCTGCAGTTAAGTGATGCTAACCGCTTAAGAGTCGTTTCACACAGAAAAACCTGTCCAGTTCCTGGTATGCTGTAGCTCACTGCTTAGTTACTGTAGACACAAACACAAGTAATGACCGTAATCTTGGGAACGTTCTGAGAATCTTGTCACTCCACAAGATAAATACTCACTGGCTCTGAATCCTGTAACAAATCTAAAATTTAAAAATAACTATGCTGTAGCTGTCTTTTATTCGCCTTATAAAACAAGTAATTTTGTTACTTCGTGTTCTTTTTTTAAAATTATGTTTCCCTGGAAGGCCCTGCTACACAGTGTGAGTTCATGTGGTCCAGTATAAAAGGAATACTAAACAGACATTCAATGACATTCAGAACACTGTCAGACTTGTGGTCTTACACAAGCTGTAGCATGATTCACTATAATTACCCTGCCTGTTTTGCAAGGGCCTCCCAAGACAAACTCTACTCAGTTCTTAAATGTGAGCACAGCCAGTAATGAACTTGTCATGAATGAGCCGTGAAGCTTTGGCTGACAAGAGCACTACAGTAGGTGCAAGTCATGTCCTGCCACATCAGGACGATGTCCCCATTTCCCCCCGCGCAGACCTCAATGATAGCTGCTGACAGCCACCATATTTCCTCAAGTGTTGACACACTGAATGTCACACAGTTATCTCCACTCTCTTTTATCCAGTCCAACTTTTCCGTATCGAGGCTGGTTTTGGGGCACCCAGTGTCAGATATATGGTTGACTACTTTCATTGCAGTTACAGGCAAAGGTGGCTGCTCATGGTGAGAGAGAAAATAAGATAGTGGAGTAAGGAAGGAGCGCTTTGAGCCCTCCTGGTGGGTTTCACTTGCAGCAGCAACACTTAGAGGCTCAGGCTTGAGTTATGCTTCCCACTGACACTCCAATCAGTCCAGAGGCACCTCTGAAAGGTTGTGCCCCTCAGTCCTTTCAAAAATTCATCCCCTGTGATGTATTTGTGGGATTGACTGCCACCACTGTCAAAATGGAAAACTGTGAGATTTAGTCATTGACTTGGCAATTGCCATTTTTTTTTCCAACCGATGTAATTGTTGTTAATAGAATATGTGTCTGGAATGTATGAGAGTATGCCACTGCATAGCAGGTGTTGCATGATGTCATTTGTCTGGTAGAGATAGATATGTGAGAAAACGGATGTGACAGTGTACATAAATTGTTTTTATGTTCACTTCATTTCTCTTTCCAGATCAGTTTTCATCTACATTTACATCATCCACAGTTTTTATGTTTTTAGTTCCTCTGCAAAATACATGTTTGTTCACCTTTTTTATACTGTGAAATCATTCTGCATGATGTTTTGATGAAAATATATCCTGCTGTTAATTAATAAACTTATCTGTTTCTTTTCTACCACAGCTACTATTTATGTAAATGTTAATGTAATGATGTGTTTGCATTGGAGAATCAGTGCAGCTTTTTAAGGTAGCTATTTAGTCACCTGCTTCACTAGATTAAGCTATATGCAGTTACCATAAATACAGCAATCTGATTGGTTGAGATGGGTTACTCATCTCATTGCCTCCAAGCAATAATATGCCACAGCACAGTAGCAGATATATCCAGAAAGGACTATTGTTTTTTCTTTGTAAATTAAATTCCAGTTGGGATCTCAAATGTGTACTTTCTTTTCTGAAAATCAGTGTCAGGGAGAATTGTATATCATATCTGTGTGATACCTCCCACATCAGATCAACTCAATAAATAGATTAGAACAAGTGGAGCTTCAATGTTTTGGATTGCTCTCCCAAAGGGATTTGACTGTTGTCATGGTGACACAATATGAATCAACAAAAGAGGTGACTGATAACATTGACATGACTAATCTCTTTTTTCTTATTTCTGGCCCCTTGTTCCTTCTTCCTCTCTGCCATTCTCTTTGTATCTGTGGCCCATTTGTTTGAATAGCTTGTATAGGATATCGTTTTTCTGCCCCCCACCCAAAGCACCCCCCTCTTCCCCCACTATCTCTCCACTCTCTGACTGTACTTTTCATGCTCTCTCACCCCATCCGTCCCCTCCTCCTCTTGTCGAAGATAAGTGTGTGCATAGAGAAGTGTCAGCTATAAATCACATTTCACTATGTAGCCTTCTCAGATACCAGCAAGATAAAGGAAGCCATAAATAAGTCCACATCATGTACAAGTTATTGCTTTGCTTTTAAATGTAACAGGGCCATGAATAACTGAGGGAATGGTATAAAAAGAGAAAGAAAAAGAACAAAATTTAAATTAAGGCTCAGTCCTGCTGTTGAGGTTACAAAATGCATTTGCGTAGTTGTCCTCTGTGTTAAGCATGCTAATGTGGAAAGGTGTATGACGACGAGGAGTGCCTGCAGATCCATGCAGGATGTTGCCTCTTATTAGCTTTTCTGCAGGATTTAGAATTTTGGCTTTCAGTCGCCATAGCAACCAGAATACAATACTACCTTTTTTAATCTGAGCTCATCGCAATCATTCACTTTTCGTTTTCCTCTTTTTTCTTTCGCTTTACTATTGTTTTTTTCTTTCTTTTGTTTTGCTTTTTCATTTTCTCTCTTTAATTTTCCCCCTCCTTTTCTTTTATTCATTTCTTGTTTACTTTCTTATACCTTTTATCTTTCTATCTCTTTCCCTCTCTTTCTCACTCTTTACCCTCTTACCCCTTCTCATTCTCACCACTCTCAGGGTTTAGAATGAAAAAAAAAGGAAAGGCGAGGAATTGGACAGAGATGGAGGGAAGGCGGGAGAGAAACGGAGAGAGACAGGGGAGAGTCTGTGAGTGAAAGCAATACAAAGTGAGAATGGGAGGCGAGAAGCTACACAGGACTCGGGGTGGGGGGAGCAGGAGTGAAAATGAGAGAGAGAGTTTCTTGTCTTGTCTCCCAGCTCAAGCTATCCAGTCAGTAATTCAGTGTATTCCTCAGACAGAGGCTTTTTTCTTCCCTCTACCTCTAGATGTGCTTTATCTGGCTAGAGTGTCACCCCAGCTGGGTATCAAACCCTGCTTCTAGAGTAAAATAAACAACCTTTTACCAAAACTGAAACAGAAATGTGACTGCATGTATTTCCAAGCAGGTCTGTGCAAATAAATTGTTGCAGCATGACAGACCTGTGTTTAAAAAATAAGTGGTCCTAGGAAGCATTGTGTAATTAGCCTGTGCGTTTTCCCCTATCACTGTCAAGCCAGATTAGCCCTCTGCCTGGATAGGAGATGTGTCAGAGTACCTCTCTTTATTCTCCCTAATGGGTTTCTGCATGTCTATATTAGGAAGTGTTGGAATGCAATGGTCACCTGCATACATTCGTAGTAGCTTGGCGTTCGCAAGATAAATGACCAGCCATATTTCCAGTTGAGATGGCCAATTATTGTAATAGAGCAGAACTTAAGTGGACATTAATTTGTTTTCATACAGCAGATTTGATGGAATATTGCATCCATTTCAATCAGTAGGCCACTAGGCTGTGCGATTACAGCTGGTATCTGGGAGGGGGGAGTCAGTTTGTCTGTTTGTGACCACCATGTCCTGTAACTGCTGTATGTGAATCTGAGCTGACCCTTGATCCGAGTGGGTGGACGACAATGTGAATGTGTTAATGATGGCCACTCTTGCAGACATACGAGACACTGGAGCCAAACCTGTGATGGTGTACATTCATGGAGGGTCCTACATGGAGGGGACAGGCAACATGATTGATGGGAGCGTTCTCGCCAGCTATGGAAATGTCATCGTTATCACTCTCAACTATCGTGTTGGAGTTCTCGGTAAGCACTCCTTTTTCTTTTTATCCCCCCTTTTTACCTGCTCTTCCTTCAAGGGCAGTTTTCTGGGGCATCTTTATGGGACTATTAGTGTAATGAGCACTTCCGATTGCTACACTTAAACAGGGAAATGAAAAACACATACAGGACTGTGAAAACATAGACTGGTTCTTGTGCTTGTTGTTGATGTGGTGCTAATACATCACAATCACTGTAATTGAGTCTGCTGAATGTGGGCTTGTTGTTGTGCCTGGGATTTGGAATAAATTAAGACATAATTGTAATGAAGCTGAAAAATGATGAGATGGGCGTAATACTATGAAGACAGAGGAGGAGAGGAGGGTCTGTATTTTAGAAGAAGAGGTTGTCCCTGAGTTACGATGGGTTGCAGATTGACTCACACAGCTGAATCCACTTTCACACAAACATACATTTGCAGATGTCTGGATATGCATTTGTTGGTGGGGGGGGTACTCCAAATATTCCCAAGTTAAGGTGATTGTGGACTGGCAGCAAACAATTTGAATAGAAAATTAAATCTCCCTGTGCTTCTTTACTTGATGAATAATTGTTTCAGGTTTCATCCTAGTTGTTGGCAACTATTAATAAAAAAGTATAGCTGTTGTTCTTCCATATTTCTTATTTGTCAACACATTTCATGAAAAGATCAAAGGTACAAACTTCTACATTTGTTTTTCAACACATTTTGGCATCTCTGTGCTTTTTCAGGCTCTCCGCCCAAAGTCAACTGATTCCAACTGTAGCTGAATGTAAAAAGATCCCTTGTTCTTATGGTTAACATGATGTTTTTTTAAGCACTACAAGACATGTCGTGAGAAAAATAGTCAAAACAATGACTCAGCACTTTGTTTTAAAAGCGCATCAACGTTTATCATTTACAGCATGTTATTAGTGTTGTTTTTTTTGTTTTTTTTGCAAGCATGTTAGCAAACAGCTACATCTGAATCCAACATGATTAAGCTGACTTAAGAATGAAAAGCTTCAGATCCAGGAAAAGAGTGGAGAAATCATTTGCAGTATATTCAAAGGCAGGGGTGCCCAAGTTCAGTCCTCGAGATCTGCCATCCTGTAGCTTTTAGATGCAACCTTTCTCCAACACACCTGCATCGAATGAACGTCTCATTAGCAGGTCTCTGCAGAGCTGGATGACATGTAGAAGAGGGAATTCAAATATTTCATTCAGGTGTGTTGGAGAAAGGATGCATCTAAAAGTTTCAGGATAATAGATCTTGAGGACCAGATATGGGCACCTCTGTTCTAAGGGAAAGGTGTGAAATAAATGTGATTTTTCTTAATAACGTTTAATGTTTGATTGGGATCTATACCAGACGTCCAAATAATCACAATTCTTAAAATGACTCCCTGTCGTTTCTAGGAAGTTCTTTAACTTTATGGCCTTTCTTCCCGTTACATGCTGCACTGAAGTACAGTAGAGCATGTCATTGGTCTTAGTGTGGGTGTTACCATTTTCTGTTGGTGACAGTATACCCCCAATACAAGCTGGATCAGCTACTAATCATTGCAGCATACATGATGCTGAGGTACAGAAATGAGACACACATTAGGCTTTGGCCTATTAATATTGTTTGTGGATTCAAACTGGGGATTGACAAACATGGTGTTGAAATCAGTGGCCAAGCATTCAGCATGCAATGTCGTTGCCTGAGTAAAATATATGCACTTTGGGCTAATTATGTGCTGAATATTCAAACAACTCCAGAAAACATGTAAGTTGACTATTTTTCTGTTGACAGTTATTTATGCCCTCATATCTGCAGGATTTCCAGATCACCTTGTAGTACTGGTTTGGCTATCTTGAAAGTTGCTAATGAATATAACACACAAGGCTTGATAAGTATCACAAACTGTCTTCAGTGTAAAATACAATAAACCGAACCAGGTATACCAGATCATATCAAGGAATGCAAAAACAATCTTACATTTTACTTTTTCTCGTGATTGTGTACAGTTGCACTGTTTAGAGTTCAGAGTTTGTAAACCCATAATCGTAAATCTATTTTGAAATTACCAGATGTTATACAGTGCTCCCATCCACGACTCCCTGTTAGGCTCTATCTGAAATGCTGAGGGTAACAAATTCTGGAAGTGTGCTTAATCAAAAATAGACCTAACATGTATGTGAGCATACGCTGCTTTTCTAAAACAGCAGTGATTAGTTGGAACGCAGCACAAACACACCAGTGGAAACTGACCTTTATTAGTTGCCTGTGCTTTAACGTTTTAAAACCCAACCCAACAAAGAACAACTGGTCAGAAGAGTGAGATTTTTTTAAATCTGAAGTTTTTATTTGATGCTTTAACAAAATCTGAAAAAATGTGCAATTTATGTTTTGTTTTGTTTTTTTTTTTTACTATTTATTGCCATGTGATAGGTCAGAAATTATTGTAGTGTAACCTTCTGGTTTCTGGTATTCACCAAGGGAGACTGAAACCAGTATCATATGGTGTACAACAAGATTTTGAAAATAAAGTTTCAACTACAAAATGATGGAAAATGTCTCAGAAATTGTATGTATCTAATATGATATGTCTCTTAAAGTTCTGTATTATTAAAAACTAAACTTCTTTCTGCAATAGTTGAATTTCTGCAGCTTCTACAAGGGTGTAATAATTCATACATTAAAATGATATTTTATCTTCCAAAATCCAACGTATAGATGGCAAAAGCATGAAGTTCAGAAATAAAAACTGCCTTCCACAAATCCTTGTGTATCACAAAAGTTAGTTTTCATCTTTTTACAGAAGCAAGGTAGTACAAGATATTAAAGCAAAGCCTGAATAGTTTGTTTTAAAACAATTTATTGTGTATTTAGCACCTGCAGTTTTTACACTACATTTAAAGATGCATCCCTGTGGTTGGAGAGCAGCTCATACCAGAAACTAGAGAGTGTAACTTGAGAGAAGGATATCTGAGTTTTCTTAACCTCCTGAACAACATTTTCTTTGTTTATGCTCAGACTTTGTTTAAGCAGAAGCGGAAGGATGGCTAGATAGATAGATAGATAGATAGATAGATAGATAGATAGATAGATAGATAGATAGATAGATAGATAGATAGATAG
>JBAMHX010000008.1:22959542-22974411 GCA_037177515.1 Pseudomugil tenellus | reverse complement strand
TAGATAGATAGATAGATAGATAGATAGATAGATAGATAGATAGATAGATAGATAGATAGATAGATAGATAGATAATGCACAAAGTAAAATTTGTTTAACATTATAGGTGCATTTAGCAATGCCAGATGTAAAGAAAAGTCAAACTTACCCAGATAGCAGTCACATTAGGACCTGGGCTGCTTTAGTCACTAATGGCTCACTTTTGAGGCTGGCAAGTGCTGTGTGGGCCACATGAGGGCCAGTTATATGGGCAAATAATTTACAGAAGTTAAATGATGCATTTACTAAAAATAGAAAAAACAAATCAAGGAAAAAAATTCCTGTGTTCAAATTAATGAAGACATGTAGCCCAATGGGGCAGTAGAGCATGTGTTTAACTGGACAACAGAGGATGTCTGGGGCCCAGAGAAATCAGCTATATTAATGGTTCTGATTGTTTAGCCTTGGTTATTCTAAAGGGGTCACTAAACAGTCACAAGATAATTAAAAATTGCGCTTTATGGCTTAATCTGTGACAAGTTATACTGAGGCATAATTTCTTAAAGGGCCCACAGTCGCTTAGTAACAATCTGATGTAACCTGAGGTACATCAGGTTTTGTATACTCAGACCATGCGTGCATGCTATATCCGTTTATTTCTGGTTTAGTTGTTTTCACGACATTTATTTGCAACATAAAAAATATGCCATGTCTTCAGCTAAAACAGTAGTCTGCCTCAGCTTGCTATTCCGAGAGCTCTACATGTCAAGAGCAAGAGGGTGAATGAGGAGTACTGCTTTATCCTCCAGGACATTGAGATGATTGCTGTGGGTGAATCACAGAGGTACAACTACATTCATCCCAAGACTCTCTTTTTGATGGAGATGAGAGCGCTACGGCCTATCGATTTTGTCATGAGGATTGGTCTTCCTGAATATGCTGTGTTTTCCTGTGTCATTTTTCTGGAGTATCCTTTTGAGCGTTGTAATCAGCCTTCAGGGTTGGAAGGTAGTCAGAACACTGGCTGAGCATGCTTCTGCTACTGCCGCTGGTTTTAAAACGAGTGCATAAGCCTAATACAGATTCATGACCATATTTCTTTCATGGCACTTCAATTATGAGTCAGATGTTTCCTCTCTTGCTGCCACGTTTCACCAAATGCCATTCTACATGCATGCACACAGACACAAAATACAAGTATGCTGAGCACTTTCACATGCACACGCAAGTCCTCACATCATCAAAGATACTACGGGCACAGTCAGTGAGACAAAGCAAAAGCAAACCGCACACATGATGGACACAATTGCATGCAGACATACATACACATTCAAAAGCATGCACGCTCATCTCATAGACAACAAAAACAGCTCAAAAGCAGCTCTCATGGCGAACTCCCCAACAACCACTCTAACCAATGAATGGAGAAGAAGCGATGCATGTAGTTGAGCGATAATGTCCATCGCTGTTGCATGGTCTGATAATCTCCCCAATGGTACAGCTATAATCTGTAGCTGACACTCATACAAACTAAATAAAAGCTACATAAATTACATCACAATGGGACAATTAATACTAAGCTGTGAGAATTTAGTCACAAAATGCAACAACATAAATCAAATTTAATTTTTACTATGCTTTATGTTTTCAGTTTTGATTTGTGTTTTAATTTTTTAGTTTATCATTTAGTATGTAGCTAAAACAGATCCATACATGCGTACGTTATTGTTTTAGACACATATAGTCTAATATTAGGTCATCAGACCCAGATGAGAGCAAACCTCTCTGTTATATACATTTGTAGATTCTATACGTATACGTCTATGGTTACATGTAGAAATGATGAATAAATCAATAGATGAATATTAATGAAACAAAGAAAGCCTGTTTAATTAGGCTGCTTAAAAGTATGAGGGAACAATGGAGGCAGAGAGAATTAGACAGATAATGAGTTTAAAGTGAAAGGAGATAAGGCAACTCAAACTACATTTTTGACACTAATGCATCTCTCCAACCATCCCTGGGCAATCCGAAAAAGTTATTAATAATTCAGTAAACACTGTTTGATATACACACAACAATGTGAATATTTAATTCATCTCACTGAAACTGTAGCCAAAACTATTATGCAACCGCAGTCCCAACACATCTGCTGAAAGGTTTTTGACTCAAAGACAAAAAAAATAATTTCATCAGCAAATTCCCGCTAATTGAATAATGGTAACAAAAGTTACATTCATCACATAAATGTTTCACTTTATCTATTTTTGTTATTTTGTTTTTATGACACAGATTTTGCTGTAGAGCTATTTTAATCCTGAATGTTTTTACAGTTTTACACTTAAATCAAGCAAAATTACTGAAAGATTTTGCTTGGTGTGTTTGAAGTATAGATTTAGTTGTGTTTTTTTTTATAGTTTTTTTCAAAGGAGATGCCACTATGAGGGGCCGTGTGGGACATTATTCAGAAAAACCCTCTCATAGACACGTGAAATTTAAGTCATTCACACAACATACTGAAACCACTCATACGTTATAGTAAAAAACATTCAAACATTATAATGAAACCTCTCATACAATATACTGAAAATGTCTCTCATATACTATACTGAAATATCCTCTTACATACAACATACTGAAATCCTCTCATACAACATACTGAAATCCTCTCATAAAACATACTGAAACCAGTATGTTGTATGAGAGGATTTCATTATGTTGTATGAGAGGATTTCATTATGTTGTATGAGAGGATTTCAGTATGTTTTTGAGCGGTTTCAGTATGTTGTGTGAATGACTTAAATTTCACATGTGTCTATGAGAGGGTATTTCTAAATAATGTCCCACACGGCCCCTCATATGCCACGGTTGATTTTATCTGCATTTCAGTGGACTTCATAAGATCCTAATGGAAGCCACATTAAAACTCAAAACTCATTAAATCAGAAAGAGTTGTTGAGGCTCAGGTGAAATGCTGTGTTGAGAAGAGATGAACATGGAGACAAATTCTCCTCAGGTACTCTGATGTGTTGAATCACTGGCACTTCTGTTCCAATTAAAGAGGGTTCTTCTATCACCCCCTTGCAGCTCTTAGCTCTGTGCGCTTTAATGGTAATTATTGCTTCAAAGCGTGGACCACAATTTTCCTGAGGCCCCATTTGCAAACTTTCATATTTCAACCTGTTAAGATGAATGATAATTCATTTCAGATCTTATCTTTAATTACTTATTGACCCACCGCAGTGCGATTATGTGCAGATGAATTATCGAGTGCAGTTTTACACCATTCAAAGCATCGTAGGACTGATACTCTCTGAGCCTCGGTCAGAGCTTCTAGCAGTGTTTCTTTACGGAAGACAAACAGACTTAAATTTCTGCCCATCGATCTACACGTGTTGGAGTGTATGTGTGTGAGACCCAGAGAGAGAGACACTGTGCATGTGTGGTCAAATGCACATGATGCACATGCAAGTGCCTAGTTGCTGCTCCTCTCTAATGATGTGTAATGAGTCCCAGTCAGAGGGGAGTATCTTGTATCACTGCTCTTTACAAATATAATTACTCATGGGCTCTCCAGAGCATGTCATTTTCTCTGTCCATTGGGGGCGATGTGGGCTTGGAGGGGTGGGACTTAATTACTAGTTTCTAAATGCATTAGAAATTAACAAAGGCTGCTTCACTTGCCAAAGTCCAAGGTGAGAATCTTCCTCATAGCCAAGCACTCTAAAAAAGGGATAGTATTCAAGTGCAGTGTGTGCCTCCAAAGAGTTTTCACCCCTGACAGGGTTTATTTGTGACCTCTGATGTTTATCTTCCATATCTCGCTGATCACAGCCTTTTTACGGTGCAGCCATCACCTCTGTGGACTGCCACCTCACTCTGTTCCAGTTATTCAGGTCCTCAAAAGAATAGTTCTAGATTCAATCTAAATAACCTCGACCTACTGTACTGTATGGGTACAAGTAAAACCAGCGCCCTCATCCCTGAAGCAGCGCCAAAGGTGATTAAGCATTGATTTGTTGAATTGTCAGTTCATTTGTGTGCCATATGTGATTCTGCTCTTCTTGGTTATATTACTTCACTGAACTTAAAATGGTGACGGTTGATAATTTAGCCACAGATTTGAGGGGCAGAGGGTATTTGTGGCTGTGTGTGAACAAAATTGTATGGCAAAAATGTAGTCTACCACTCAAGTTTGCACAGTTGTTTTCACTACAGAATAGCAGATGAGCTCCACTGAGAGTTGAGCTGCACTTAGTGTGTTCATGGCCTTCTGACCCAAACATTGTACTCTACAGGATGCTGGTTAAGTACTAATACTGTAAGATGTTCTTGTCTGTGCTTTAAAAGCTTTGGCCCAGTCTTTCAGGAAAGGTCTTAGCGCTCGGAAAGTATTTCGTGATATTATATTAATGGACATTTATTTACACCCGATTGTTTATACAGTAATATTGAAGGTATTTTTATTTGGTAAGTTTGCTCATGTTGTTGAATGGCTTAGTGCACATTGATCAGCCACACCATTAAAGCCATCTCCCAACTTGATAGTGACACACTGGGACATTGATCATTTGGATCCAGCAGGGTTATGAAATGGAACCTTAACAAATCAGGTTTGCTTTGGTGTATAAGACAAGACTGAAATCTTTCAAATTCAGGGTCTCCTTCTGCTGCGAGTCATCTTTAAGCTGCTCCCACATTTCTGTTGTGTCCCTATGCAGGGAAATTTTAAAAGAATGTGCTTGAAATAATCTGCCTTCGTCTCAATAGTTCAATCAGATGTCAGAGATGACAATTGTCTGAGTTATTAAAGAGTTCAATTCAACATAATCGTGTGTGGCAAGAGCAGATTGACTTAAAATAAACCCTTGACATAAAAAGTCTTTCTCAGTATGTGCTCACAGTCATTTTGTTTAGCATCTGATGTATGAACTCGGTATAGAGCAAAGAAATTCATGAACAGTAGGTGGAAGAAAAAGCAAAGGCAGAGTGCTTCTCTTTGTCTTGTATTATCAGGAGGGGAGCTGAGATGGATATTTACTTGTTTTCATTGCCATTTGGATGAATTCATCCAAATTAAGCAGCAAACAAAAACATTTATTCATTCTATTAATGTCAGGGAGTGAGGGATTGAAGTAATGGTTTTTATGCTCCAGTCTGCAGCAGCTTGTTGATGCAGCTCTCCTACAAAACACTGCCAGGAAATTAACTCCTAAGCCACTCTTGTTCGACACACTATTGCAAACTTCTGGCACTGAAAGACAGGGCCAAGATGGGGCTATTGTTTCTCTGTCTTTGGCTTTCTACCATCTCCACAAAGAAGCTCCCCCTTTAGCATGAAACTCTTGCAAAGTATTGATTAAAACTGAAAGGGGAACATGCACAGTATGACTGAGCTCACAGAAATATGAAGACATTTGATGTCAAACAACAGTTTCTCAAAAAGGACAGTCTTATTTCTTTATGTGATAGTATTGTAACATAGGATGTCTAAATATTTAAAGATATGATGTGTCTGTGTTCCTATGAATATGTTTTGCTGTTGCTGTTTGAGTATAAATTGAATCAGAGCACTGGGCTCTGATTGGCACATCCAGAGTGTGACATTTCATTTTCCTAAAAAGGAAAACACTGCTGGCTTACAATCTTTTTGAAAAATAAAATATCAGCGGCATCCTTAAACTTCTCTTTGATTACAGTTGTCATAGTTTGAAAAAATGTGTTTTCTAGCAAATATTCAACTATGTACACTGTTCACTGATGACAGCTTCACAGCATTCTACGTTTCTGTAGGCATGCATTAAATGAAATTGTACAGTACGGAAAAGCCATTAAACAAAAATAATTTAAATATTTATGCAGATGGACACCAACATCTGGCATTATATTTGAGAAATATATTTTAATTAGGACTTTGTTGTGTGCTTGTCTTGCACCTGAACCTTTAGGAAAATTAAGATTAACTTTATTGTCCCAGAAGGAAATTTGTCATGGACAACAAGTGCTCCATCCAGTTGGAAATTAATTTAAAAAATTTACACAATTATTAGGGTGGTGCTTGTCATATACTTAAATAGAAGAGATTTCCAACGTATAACAGGGACATGCACTATAAGGCATCTCTATAAACAATTTATTAATTAATTATTTAATTATTTTTAAGAGAAATTAGAAGTTTAAAATTAAAAAATAATTTTAAAAAGTTGTAGAGCAGGATGCCAAGAAATCTCCAAGATAGCAGTTAGTTATCAGCTTTATAACTTAACGTGAACTTAAATCTGTTTTAAAATGATTAAAACAGGTAAATAAATACCATAAGCCAATATTTTGATTTGTGCTGAGAGAGTGTATGTTGCATCAATAGGTAATGTTTTAATGTTGTGTGTGAGCTTGATAAACTGCTTTGAGATGGTCGAGAATCATAACTAGAGATGGCAATATAGGGTAAAGTTACATGATGCTGTTAATTCCAATAATTAATTCTAAATTAACTAACTCCGAACCAAATTCAAGAAACTTTGAGTTTACATGGAATTTTAATTCCGAATAAAAGGTTTACACGGCTTTACGTTTATTCTCATCTCTTGATTCCGACGTGATGATGGAAGTGACACAATCACACAGCAAATCTCTTCCTGTTTTTAGCCTTAGCAGCTACATGAAAAACAATCTAATATAAACCATTTTAAAAAAATTTTGCTTAAATTTTGATTCAATTTTTGATGTACTAGCTTGTCACAAGTATACAACTTCACTATATTGAGCAACTGAGGAGGAGAAAAATAGATGGACCGAATATATCAAAGTCGGGAGGCGACTTTGATATATTTTTGCATTTACTAAACAATAAGATGGGAAGCAGAAGACTGCACATGCGTCATTGCAGCGGGAAAAGGTAAGCATGCACAGAATGACCCAACTTAACCACGAGAGGCTTTGTGCAGATTAATGTGATTACTCTGCAACATAAAAATATCTGTTGAAGTTTTTACCAAATTATTTTAACCATATGTTTACACTGACTGAATCCACCTAGCATGAGCCCATGTAGCAACACGGATGTTCTGCAGTTGGGAAAATATAGTGAACAGTCTGATGTGATAAACTCTACAGATACAGGTTCCTTTTACCTTTGAATTGTTCAGACTGAGAAGAAGTCATTTCTCTATTTGCCACCTTCTTAATATTAACTTGGCTTATCTGTCAGAACATAGGTCGGATTTTTCAAACTGGGAGTGCTCTGACCACAGTTTACTGTTTGTAATACATTGACTGCTTATAAATAATGTACACAACTTCAGTCATCCATCCATTTTTCATACAGTACCTGCTTTATTCAATTGGAGGTCGCTGAGGCAGGTAGAAGCCTCCCCATCTGCCACTGGCTTAGATGTAGAGTATACCCTGGATAAGTCACCAGTCCATCACTGGGCCAAAACTGAAACAATTTATAACCAAAATAGAGGTTTTTGGACTATGGGAGAGAGAGTCCACGCCATGCAGATGTGTCAGGAGTTAGGCTTGCAAAATCCCCATTCAGGTTGGAAATGAACCAGGCATGTGTACAGCAGTATCAAGAATGAAAAACTTCAGATCAATGTCACAGTGCAGTAATCTGAAGAGTCCAAACCCTTTCAATCACAGTAGGGGGATCGCTGCTGACAGCAGAATGTCAAAAACTAGATATTTTCAATCCTAGATACAGCTGAACAGATGCCTGCATTCATCTAGAGCATTCTTTGCTTCCGAATGTGATAGGAGATTCTGCTTGCCTGGATAATGATGTTTTCATCCAATGCCACAAGTGCACAGGGAGAAAAAACAAACTCCTCAATATGATTTCATGCACTGTAAATACGTATGTATGTATAACTTTAAGAAAAAAATCCTCTCTCCATCCACAAAGTAGAAGCTGTTTGTAAGAGTAGAGTGTACTGAAGGAAAGCTGGAGCTGTGTAAAGTATGCCATCAGAGGTAATTTTAACAGTGATTAGTTGTGCAACATGTGATCTACTTAACAAGTTAAATTAAACAACCTGAATCATTTCTGCAGAGTTGGTCCTAGCAAGCTTAATGATTTAAGCTAGAATATGGATGTTTATGTATATAGCAGTATTATAAGCCAGTAGCTGGCAAACTATAGCAAATTTGCTGGAAAACAAATAGAAATTGAATCACTTAATATAAACAACTAAGTCAATCATGTCAAATATTTCAATCTAAAATTACACCTGCAGCGGAGACTCCACTATTTATTGCATTAAGTTTAACATTTATATGTACAACTGATGCAATTTTGAACATTTTACTGCTGATATGTCACTTAAAAAAGCAAAAATTGGATTTCTGAGTGTCAAGCTCTTGCAGAAAAAAACAATGTTTTGTTAGAGGTTATTACTGACATGATTCATTTATCAAAACTCCTTTTAGAAAGACACTATAAGTCACCTTTTTTATGTAAGGTTCCATTTTAGATAAGGTCAGATAACAGGGCCATGTCCACTTTGGATAACGGGAATTTATGTTTTCTCCAAGAAGCAATTACCCTTTCAATTCAATTCAATTTCATTCAGTTCAATTCAGCTCTATTTGTATAGCACCATTTCACAATAATGTAATCTCAGGGCACTTCACAGAGATCAATTTGAGCCAATTCAAACATAAAATAGCTTATGTAAGGGAATCAAATGTTGTTCATGATCCAATCTCCCATCCTGAGCATGCATGAGGCGACCATGGGAAGGAAAACTCCCTTTTAACTGGAAGGCAAAACCCCCAGCAGAATCCGGCTCAGGGAAGGCAACCACCTGCCTTGACTGGCTGGGGGTGGAGAAGACAGGAGAGACAGATTGATATACAATGCAGCTGTTATCCAGGAAGACCTGCAGAAAAAGGAGAAATATGTTAATGGTGCCTTTACCATCCTATACATGGAAAATAAGGAACAGAGAAAGTAACAAGAAATGCTCAGTGCATCATGGGATGTCCCCATGGTGGCATAACTAATGGATGGCTACACTTTCCTAAACTATAAGAGGAAGGTTTTAAGTTTGATTTTAAAGGTAGAGAGGGTGTCTGCCTCCCGTATGCATACTGGGAGCTGGTTCCATAATGGTTCCCATTGTGCTCTAAGAGACTCTGGGAATCACAAGTAGACTTGCAGTCTGAGAACGTAGTGCTCTTTTTGGAATATATAGAATAATGAGATCTCTGATGTATATTAAAAGAATATTTCCAAGAAAGTTTGCTTTAAGTATCTTACTTAAGCATCTGTACAAAAATGAACAAAACATTGTAAACAAATATTGAATTAAGATTAAATCAAAATATTTACTTGAATATTTAAATAAAAAAGAAAAACAATTCCAAGTATTGTTGCTGGCATGTATCTTTCAAACCAACTGCAATGGCTTCACCTGTGTGGTCCTGCAGAAAGTCGGGCATCTGCAGTAACTCTACAGTAGCCGGGATTCATCAAAAATGCACACCATCAAAGACGATTGGGCTCGAAGGTGATTTCAGAAGAGTGCGACACATTTTGCCGCTCCTCCGTGAGGGCTTTGCGGTCTGTGCATATAAGTTTGCAGTTTCGCTAACTATTTGTGACTTCTGTCTTGGATCAATTACTTTAACAAGTTCTCTAAATCCTTCACTCTGCAATATATAAATCGACATTATTTCCTTGTCAATGAAATTGGCGATGGTGTTGTTGATGTGTTCCCGACGTTTATTGGTTTCGTCATATGGCACTTGTTTGCTAACTAGGTTTGTTGAATGTAATGTGCAGAAGTACCTGTTTTTACTTTGGCCATACTTGTGCTTGTAGACTTAGGAATTTGTCCCTATAGTCATGTTGGAAGAAATTTGCACTTAATGGCGACTTAATTTGATCAATGTCAGTATTTTCAAATTATTTTTCAAAAACATGTACCATTTCTAGGGGAGTGATGTGGACCCACATTTTGCCACTAAATAAGACCAAGACTGAATGTTCCACTATATATATTATGTGAGACTGTGTTGTGGTTTGGAACCTGGTGAGTCACGTGTCTGAGTACTGGCTGCTAATTGGCGTAGTTTCTCACTGCACTGTCACGTGACTGAATCCCATCCACTGATTGATATGTAAAGGCATGTGTTCAGCAAATTATTTTCCCGTGCTACTAATTTACTGTGTATGCTCTATTTGTTTTCCTTGTATAAATACTCGTTACGTAAAGTTACATCTCTATAAAGCAACAATTGCGATACTATTGTGGGCGATATATTGCCCACTTCTAGTGGTAAGGATATCATGGATTTTCTCTCTAATAGAAACTATTTTGTTTAAGAAGAAACTCATGAAGTCATCACAGATGAGAGTTAAAGAATCATGTGACCTTTTTTGTTTTATTTCACAGTAGTGGAGATCCCACTTGTTTTTTTTTTTTTTTTTTGTCTCATTGGCTACATCTACTGAAAAATCAGTCATTAAAACAGAAAATTACATATGGACTCAGCATGGCAGCAGAACTAAAGCAGCAGGTGAGTTTTTATATCAAAGTAACGATCTTGTGGTTTATTTTATAGGATTTGACCACTTTACTGAGAGATCCAATGCTTTTGCAATATTTCAAGGTGTCTGAACACTTCCTCAAGATCATCATAGCAAAGTTGCACAAAGATGATAGATTCTGATTTAGCCATTTTCCTCTTAATGTTGTGACTTGAACTCACATAGCATGGGATGGCATTGTTAATGATAGTTTGTCCTTCCTCCTTCACCCTTGAACAAATGGAAATAGGAACAAAGCTCATTATGTTTCGTGTGACATTAAGAAATTAATTTCTATGGTACAGAAGTGCTTTTCACTATGCAAAACAAGCTCTGCTATAATACTGTCCGGAGTTGAGGGGGAAAAACCGTTTTTGTAGATTATTGCAGTGCTTTCACCAAAACAGTAAATATGCATTACAAAGACATCAAAGAGCTAACCCGACAATTGCTTTCATCTGGTCAAGGGGTCCTCAACAGCATCTCATGCAAAAATGGAACACTTCACCCAAAGATGGCAATATGAAATGTGCAGATGGAAAACGTGCAGTTCACTGAGGGAAAATGTCAACCTTGTGTCAGTGTTTGTGGTTGAGATGCTTTATTGCTGGAGGTTTGACCTTTACTGTTAGTGATGGAGGATGTGCTGCTTGTGATTCCGTTTGCAATTGAAACATTAGGTAACATTATTCCTATTCAATCTAAAAGCACACAGGCAGAGATGCGTTTGCTAGAATGATGCGACTGATATATTAGAGCAATATATTCTGACCCAATATAAATTATTATAATTTTAAAAATTCCTACTATCCTTTTTTTGTATCTTGTGGTACTTATTTTCAATAATATTTAGGTATCAGACTCAGATATAGTGAATGTACAGTAGTGGGTGTCATCTGTGTAGCTGTTCTTCTACCTTTGGACTATAAATTTGCATATACAGACATTTCAGAGGTTTGTGTGAATCTCTGGCCTTCCCTTTTGCTTTCAGAGCCAGATGCCCTTTTAACAGCTATGCCAGTAAATTCAAGAATATATCAACACCAACTGTGACCCACTATACATTGGCTTGTTTGGACTGGTTTATTGCCCAGTACTTGCAACATAACCTTGGTTTCTCAAGGATATGAATTGAAAGTTCTCTTAACCTTTAATGTATCATTCCATATATAGCAAAAAGATTTTATAAAATACTACAGAATATAAAACTGTTACAGTCATGTGAAAAAGTACACCCTCTTTCAACTCTAAACTTATATACATTTGGACAAAATGGTGAAAAGAAAAAAAAAAAACTAGTCTCTATAGAACAAATACAACTCCTAAAAAAGACATGTGCAAACCATTGTATTAACACATTTTTGTTATTTATCAAAAACTAGGCAAAAGTAAAATCAGGTGCACCTGATTTTATTTCTAAACATCTTTGGATCCATTCTGTCACAATAAAAATTAAAGGAGAAAGCATTCAAGACAGTTGCCATTTCTTCCCAGGAGTGGACGTCTCAGCAACTTAATGACCCATGCAATAGTCTAAGAAGTTGCAAAACCCAAAGATCTACATTTTAGACTCTTCAGGCGTCAATTAGCATGTTCATGCTCATGTCAGTATAATTACAAAGACTGATAGAGTATGACTTGTTTAGAGGGCTCACCTGCAAATAACCCCTTTTTTTCATAAAGAAAATGTCAGCAAAGTTTAGATGTGAAAAAGATACATCTAAAAAGAACTACAATATGGAGTAATAAAGCCCTTTGGACAGTCTAGATCAAGATGTCCAGGTTGGCACATCTGGAGAAACCGAGCAGCAAATCAGGTCACAAACACCTCATGTTGGTTGGAACATGGTTGCAAAGGTTTGATAAATTGGATTTTTTAGCCACAGGCTATGAGCACTTTGCAGTCATTGATCATGTTTACATGATAATTAAAACAAGTTATCTGGAAATAATCTGATCTGGCCCATGTACATACACTTCTGAAATGCAATATTTAAACTGTCCTTGTCAATATAGGAGTTGATTCTGAGTACTTACAAAATCAGGGATGTAACTCAAAGTAACTTATTTTTTAATTTTGTTGAATTAAAAGCCTGCAGTCTTAGCATAATAAAATGTGAGCGCTAATATTGCTTTAAGCTGTTTATACTCTGGTGTCCCATGACATCATCACATTTGCCTCATTTTGCTCACATTGTGATACTGTTTCTTTTTTACAGAAGATGTTGCAAAAATTAAACTTTCGTGCACATGCACATATGTAAAAATACTAAAGAAATCAGATGTACAAGTTTACATGCATGGAATTATCAGATTAGTCAAGAGGAATATGTCATCAGTTATATTTGCCTTTTCACATACTGCTTTTGCATTTTGTCTTGATTTTTGCTGGACTATTAATTATACCTGTTAATATGATAGCATAGCTGTACTACTAATTATACTACATAAATATAAAACAAAAAGCCTTTAAACATGTCTTGTGCATAATAAACAGAAAATCATGTTGATGGGTATGTTTTTAGGTAATGCTAAATCATTAATTTTTCCATCGTCAAGTTCATTTATGCAAACAAAAAGACAACAAAACAAACAAAAACAATATGGTTCAGGTAAATATGTGTAAATTACTTTTCTGTTTCTCTGCTAAAATATTGAGAGAAAAAATCATACATGAAAACAGTACATTTCACTTTATAAAGTCTTTGAGAAATATTATTCTGTCAAGAAATGACACCAGCAAGATCAATTGTACAACCAGAGATGAATGTTTGCATTTCTTATACTTTGATAACTTCAAACCCTTTTATTATGGGACCTCTTGTTTATGTAGCCTGAAAGATCCATATGAGCCTATTCATTGCTTGAATGCTCTGTTTTTCTGCGGGCTCTAGGCACTAGGATGGGGCTCCTAATGGCAGCACATATTTTCTTCTTAGCGGATTAGTCCTTTAGGGAACTTCAGCACAAAAAAAAAAAAAAAAAAAAAAAACACACTGATTCTTCTTTTTCCTTGGGGCAAAATACATGTAGGTAAACTGCCTTATTGAACAGAAGCTAACATCTACACCTTACAGATGACCCCAGTGCAGCATGTCTGATCCCTCAACCCCTCTTCTGTTGTTTACTCACTCTTCCGCAGCAGTGTGAGAGGAGAATTTCAGCACAGGTTAAGATTTGTCCATCATGAGGTGTGTCCAAAGACAGAAATGAAGTGTGTAAAACGATATATATTGGCCCTGCAGGAAGAGCCACTGCATTCTTGTCTTGTAGGGGCATTAATCATAGCGGTGGCCAAGCCTAACAACCAAGGTCAGCAGTCCTCACTTGTGTGGGAAATACTCTCCACAGCTGCCACCACAAAGCACTGCTGCAGAGGGGCTTGCAGAGGAGGGAGTCTGAAGAGAGCAAGGAGCTGAATGCTGAAATGACAAGGTGAAAATCAGGAGGAGGAGAACAGAGAAGAGAATGTGACTGCGTTAGAGACGACCCAGGGGGCATTGTAGGCAGCATGTACCACCTCAGGTGGTTGTGAAGGAGATTGCTAAGCAAATGTAGGCGGACATTTTAGGATAATGGATTGAAGTGGGCAGCAAAGTTGTTGGAGGGGCAGATTAGGAGAATGTGTTGCACTGATACAGTGGGTGGAACCACACTAATCAGAAGGAGGAAGGTTGAGAGCGACAGTGTGTGAACAAGGTCCGGTCACAGTTCTTTTAATCACACATCTCAAGTAGGAGTTATGTATTATTAAAAAGGGACAGAACTGAGAAGCACATCTGTTCAGAGAAAATGGTTCCTGCTTGAAGCTTTAGAAAAGAAACTACGTAATACAGGTGTTGTTAAAGCAATAAATTGTCAGATATAAAAAAATGCACACTTCATGTGGATCCACAAGGATTACAAGCAAAGATATTGAAATATTTTGTTATATCTTTAAAATACACTATCTCACTGATGAGAACTAGTTTTATAGATGATATATGTTTTAGCATAAAGCATAACCCCAAAGAAGTCTAACAATCTTTGCATGTAAGAGTTTGTATGTGAATGTGGATGGGAGGGTGCTTGTCTGCTGAACAACTATGGAGAGCATTCAATTGTTTTTTTCTGCTGAGGTGTGAGACAGAGGTTCAATATATCTTTACATCCAGTAGTCAAAGTAGCTATGGCTGCAGTCCAACTTACTCCAACTTCATCTCCTTAACTGTTTAGAATCCTTCATTGGTATAAATTGATCCATGAGGGATTTTCCACCATATCCTTTGCTGATCCATTTTTTTTTTTTCAGTCCAATGAAGGAGGAGATACTCTGCAGGGAAATGTAAAGAATTAGAGGATACTTGATTGGCTTTG
>JBAMHX010000008.1:22947422-22959442 GCA_037177515.1 Pseudomugil tenellus | reverse complement strand
ATGGCTGCAGTCCAACTTACTCCAACTTCATCTCCTTAACTGTTTAGAATCCTTCATTGGTATAAATTGATCCATGATTTTTTTTTCAGTCCAATGAAGGAGGAGATACTCTGCAGGGAAATGTAAAGAATTAGAGGATACTTGATTGGCTTTGTTGTTGTAAGCCAGAGTACAACGGATTCTGTGGTCTGTATCAATGCCTGGATGCTCATGGAACAACTGCCAATCTTATTGAGGAAGGAAGGTGCCGTTTCTGTGTCTGTTGGTTGACCTTGGAAAATAATGTATGTTCCATTATATTATTGTGGAAACTGTATAATAAACAGTAAAAACAACCTACTAAGTCCCCATAACTCATTGTCTAAATTTGTTGATGTTAGTGCAAAAAGGATTCATATGAACACTTTAATGACCTAATAGAGATTGCTGGTTGGACAAAACTGACACTGAATCGCTGAGCTAAGGTCAGGGACACATTGTTGTTTTGTTTTATGTTCTAATGTGTAAGGATATGTTACCTTCACATGCAGTGAAGAAGACTTGGTCTATTTTTGGCCCGAAACACCCTTTTCTCCTAACATCAGGTCCACATCTCACAGATGGAAAAAATGGATATAAGTGTTTAGTTGTTTTTTTTTTTTATTATTATTATTATTTTGTGGCATATTCTGTGACCCATCATAGATCATCATACTAGTCCTGTGCTTTGGTTGGAAATATTTGTTATAAACACAATGTTTTTTGCTTGTATATTGTTTGTTGCAATTCAATTGTTAATGGGGTGAAACTCATCGACCTAGTGGGCTAAAACAAAACAGAAATGTCTAGCATCTGGTGGAATCTATTTTTTATAAAAGACAATGCACGTCAAAATATTGTACATGGGGATTTTTGTAAACATTGAATAGGAGAATAGAAATCCTCATGATATACGCACAGACCATTGACAGTATATAATTACTGGACTGGAGTATACGTCATGTTTCCCATAGGTTTCTGAAGAGCGAAAATGAAGTCAATAGGCGGGTCCTACCGCCGCCATCTTGCTGTTTCGTCGTTAGCGGAAAATCCAAAAATGGATGAAAAGTTAGAGCTAAGACGGTTCGCCAGTAGGACGTACGCAGCTGTAACCAGTAATAGCGCTCTAACACATCAATCAAAAGGACACGCCTCTAAATTTAAGATTAAATAACATTGAAACCGAAGCATTAGAAAAAGAATTCACCCCTTCCAGAGTTTACATGACAGAAAATTAGACCTATTTTTGAAGCCATTCTCTAAACATGTTTATTTCATCTGTGAAATCTGACGTTTTAACATGGGAGTCTATTGCTTGCTATTGATGCCAGTCATCTAGAGGTGAAGGGTGAACTGCAATTACTCTTACTTCCGCTTTAGTGTCACCATCGGCAGTCAGAGATTGCCGCCTGACACAGACACATAAACAGACCCTAGCAGAGACCTCTGTAGGGGCAGGACCTCAAAGTCTTAAAAGACATAAGAGACATAAAATGAGCAACTATATAAATACAAAAAAAAGGTAGTCATCATGGCACTAAACAGCGTGGTATAGTGCAGTAAAAAATGTATTGAATGTAAACAGAATAAAAAGCAGCATGGGGTCAGCATGCGTCCAATCTGATTTAAAAAACCAAAAGTCAGTAAGTTAGTTGAAAAACTATGGTTGAAGAAAGATTCTGGAAATTCTAGTGTTATCTGAATCTGTATGTAACACAATGTGCTATTATACACTGCAATACAGTTTTTATTTCACATGGACATTACAGTTATAAGCCAGAAGAAGAACGACGAAGAAGGAAAAACATTGAAACGGCTGTGTCAGAAAAAAGTGAAAGAAAGACCTGAATTAAGAAATGAAAAAAGATGAGCTAAATATTTAACTGTTTTCATGTGTTTTAAAAAAGCTCTACTGATGCATGAAGCAGCCTGAATGCTGTGTGTTTTTTAATACACACAGTGCAGACAGTGGAGGCGACGATAAGCCTGGCCCAGGAGTGCCCAAGTCTTCTAGAGCTATTCTTTTTAGATTCAACCCTTTTTTAAAAAACAACCAAATGAAATAAGTGGCCTGTTACTAGAAACACAGCTGGATAGCATGCAGAAGAAGGAATTCAGCTTCTTGATTTAGGTGTTCTGGAGAAGGGATGCATCATTAAGTTGCAGGATGGTGGAACTCAAGAACCAGACTTGGGCATCCCATCCTGGCCCATCCAAAAGCACAACTGGAGGAACAAATTCTAACAAAAGCGCCCAGACATTAAAGAAACAAGATGCAAACCTGCTAACTCTTCAGAAGGGTCTTACTGTGGCTGACTACACTACATTAGGATCCGCACTCTTATCTTTCTAAAAGAATTTTAAAAAAATAAATAAATAAATACATTATTGAAATGTGGAAAAACTGCCATTAAAAATGATTATACTTACTAGTTACTTTTCATAAAACTAACTTAGTTAGTGACAGATTTACAGCATTATAAAACTTACTTTTTTAAAAGTGTTCAAATATCCTCCCTTTATCTTAACTTCAACTTAATCTAAATTTCTTCATAATAAAACTTAATATTAGATCTGACTAACAAATGAAATGGAATATTAATTAAATAAATTCCACACAGAAAAATGATGGACACTAATCTCAAGCTGCTTGGAAGTGGGGGAGAAATTCACGTGAACACTGCTTCCAGCCGCCATGAAGAAACTCTTTGGTTCTAATCATAATGAACATTTCTCATAGCGTTTTTGTCTTTTATCGCTCTGAGGGAAAAATTATGTCTTTGATTCAAGTTTAAAACTTCCTTTGTGTCAGCCAGATTCGCCGTTGCTATGTATGTCTTTTGATCGTGTGTGTGTGTGGTTTGTGTATGTGTGTTGCCAGTTGTGCACACTGACTTTAAGTCTGCCATGACATTTTAGTTTTCATCATTCCATCCTTATTGTTTTGATTCTGTGGTCATTCCTCTCTGCAACATCCCAGGTCTGATGACAGCTTTTTGACATGTGCTAGTTAGCATATCTGTCACCTCATCACATATTTGTGCCAGTTTCTTACACCGGTTTGCTTTTCTTCTACTTTCTCTGCTCACATACACTGTATATTAATACAATTCCAATTAAAGCTGCCCTCTTTCACATTTTTTGTTGTTGTTCTTATTAGATAGCAAAAGACATTTACAATTAAGAATAAAAAGTGACCAATTAAAGCCATGTTAATGAGTTTTAAGGATTTAGAGTTCTGGTCTGCCCTAAAAAAATGTTGCTTTCATAACTGCAGTTTCATCTGAAAAAATAATCATCCACACAAGTCTGAACAGGGATTTCTGCTAAATTTTCTCATACGATGATCACCCAGAAGGAAAGTCAGATGTGACAGAAGGTCACAAATGTTTTTTTTAACTGTCTATAGCCTCTTATTGCATCACAAGGTCAACACTGTGCATGTGGATGCAGTTTGTTCTTGGTGCTGCTTCCTGCTGCAGTTTACTGAGCAGAGCAGAAACGGAGAGATGTGTTCTTGCTGCGCAAGTGAGACTTCACTAATTTGGGGCAGTGGTGGAGAACATTGTCCTAAAAATCAATTGATTTGTCACTATCACGTTTTTCAAGGAAACTGACTGGAGAAGTAGCGAGAACTGTTGGTAAAATCACCAAGTTGTCAACGCCACAAATTAAAAACAGATTCAATTTAAGGAGAATGTCTCTTTTACTTAACAAGCCCAGTCTAATGTCAAAGCTCAACTAATAGTGACCATTTTCTGCCCATTTCCCACCTTTTTACATGAAACTTTTCTGAAATTCAATCTTCAAGTCAGTTGTATTTTGATCCAAAGTTGAAATGCTCCCTGTGTCATTTTAGAACAAGAACCAGATGCTCTTATATCTTGTAGAGGAGGACATACTGCTGGAAAATCATCTAAAAGGGGACCTTAAAAATGCTTGAGTGCAGTTTAAAATTACAATTTTAAATGTACCATAGTTAATAACATTTTCCTTTCTTTTGACATTTAAATATCATTGCCAGTTTTGACAAATGAGCAGGTATTTAGAGGGTTATCTTGGTTAAGAGTTACTCTTGGATAGTAATCACAATTATATACACAGATCTATTTTTAGTACACAGACACATTAGATTTAATAAGAAAGTGTGTCCAGATCATTGACTGGCCCTCTTCTTTAATAATCACATTATTGTAGTTATTGCTGCATTACAGAGCTATAGTATTAAACACATTGAAAATAAATCTCTAAGTAAGACAGAGTTAAGGATTCAAATAATTTGAAATAGATACAACAATATCAACTGTCAGCTTAGATACAGTATTTACAAAGTGGTTGTTGTATGAAACCTACTGTATAGTGTAAAGGAAGGTGTTTGATGCCCATAGGAAGAAATGTGGAGTTGTGTACTGCTGCATCAGTCTGCTGAATGTGTTTTAGAGATGCTGTGGAGAAAGTGTGAAGAGTTGTCAAGTACAGTTTTAAACTTTGACAGCAGTTTCCTCTGTGACACCGCAGTCACAGATAAGTTTATGAGACTGTCGGTGTCAGCCACCTTCAGTCTGCTGCCCCCAGTACGCAGCAGCTTCATAAAGTACACTGAACATCATCTGGCAAATGTTGAAGATCCTCAGTTATCTCAGAAAGTAGAGACGGTTCTGGTCATTTCTGCAAATGTCATCAAGAAGTCTAGTTTGTCATTGCTAAAGAACAGATTTTTTTTTACCGGGGTTGATGCTGTTTAATGTAGTGTCAATACAAACTAAATAACTGTTTTATAGTTATTGTTGATTTTTTAACTTTTGTCCCTAGTTTTGCTTTTATTTAAACAATATGTCAGAATATTAAACACTTCCAAGTGTTTATAATCCTGCAGTCTTCATTTACACATTTACCTCACTGATTAACTCATTTTTTCACACCACGGGGGAAAATCTGACTTTAAAAGACAAAAATTTAACTTTGACTTAACTTCTATTTGAGTAGAAAGTATTTGAAACATGCAAAGTTTTTTTAAAAGCTCTTATATTTTTTAAAAAAAAATGGTTTTCAACTAGCAACCAGCCTTTGCCATGTGATTAATCTGAACAATAGAGTTTTATAATGTTGTAAGCTGTAAACTTGTCACAGTGTCACATCTGGACCACTTTTTTTTTCTCTTACTAAATGTTGTATTTCATTCAGTGTTTACGCTTTTACTAATTTACTTATTTTCTTTAAATTATTTTGCCTAAAGCGTACAATTAAATTGTAATTCATCAGCTGAACATAAATCAGCCCCCTGAAGAACTGTCATGTCTTTGCCTTGTTTTTCTTGTGTTTGTTTGTTTTTTGCACATGTTAAACAAATCAGACTAACTTAATTTTCTTGTGTCATGACTGGAATTGCAAATTTCACATCAGTGCAACCTATCTATAGGTTGCAACCTACCAACATACCAACATAGAACAGCAGTATCAAATAAAGTTATGTTTGAATTGCATTTTAAATGGGAGAAAATGATAACACAGCATGACAAAGCAGCTAACCGAGGAACGGAGGCCGCACTGATGCTCAAATATTGATTTGAACATCACTTATTAAATAAGTTGTCCTAACATAGTTTCCCAGTAAATAACTAGAAAATAAATTGAAATTCCATCACAGGCAAAGGGAATCCAGAACCACCCTCCCTCCGTCTCTTTTCCCCAGAAATAGATATTTGAACACAGCACACAGACTGCACGGCTCTATTTTGTCAGTCTTTGTCATTTGATTTGCTTTGTTTTGTTCATCAAACAATTAGATATGTTTTTGAAATGTTTGTGTTTCCATCAAAACAGCTTCAAAGGTAATTATGACCAATAAAAAAGATACATGATTATCCAAGTTACTGAAATGTGAAAGATACAATTTCATTTAATATAACCAGATTTAGTTGGTTAACATATTGAGCGTTGAGTTAATTCCCGCCACACATCACAGAGGACAGTTCATGTTTTTTTGATATCTGGAGTAAAAAAGGGACAGAGATAAAAAAAATAGTTTATTTCAGGCTGAATACTGCTGAACTGGCCTTCTCTTTACTGTGTCCACTCTGTACAGCTTTTCGAAAAATTATGCATGAGATGCCTAATCAACAGCAGGGCCCAATTGAGATTAATTCAGAGAAAAAAGTAAGCTTTGTTCCTCACAAGCACAACAAGTAAAAGGAACTCTTCTAAATATAATTTAAGACTGAAGGGAGTGTAAAATGCTTCTGATTACCAATTTTCTAGCAAATGAAAGCTGAAAAATATGTTAAATTTTGGGTTTCAGGAAGCTGCAAGGTATGAGGTTGTGGCTGCCATTTCCCTTGTGGATGTTTGTCTAGCTGATAAAAGGCTTCTAGACCTCCATCCGTATTATGTTCATTAGCATTGTAACTGTGCTTGAATATCCTTTTTTACCTGTGCAATATGAGCATACCACTAAAACTCCATGACCTCACAGATGTATTCTGTTCCATGATTCCTCTCCTCTTACTCCAAGGTCTCATCTCTTTCTGTTTTGTTTATACAAGTATGAACCTATGTGAGTTTTCCCACATCAGCCTGTATTAGTTTCTGCCATCGCTAACCTGATATAGCAGGCTAATAAAAGCATCAGTAAAGAATGCAGTACCTGGCAGTCGCACTGGGAATGGTTTGCTGCAGCGCAGCAGCTCTCATCTTGTTTGTAATATTGTGGGTCCCACCGCCATATATTGGCCCCGAGCCCATGTGAATTGTGACCCTCATGCCACATGGCCTTTCCACTCACTGGCTGCATGCTGGCAAGTTGACCTTTATCATTAACCCTGCTGTGCGCCTGTCATTTGAAGTCTTTATTATTCACGCTTCCCTTTGGGTATATTGTATACTAGGGAGTGTGAAGGAGGGATGCTGCGCTACTTAGCACAGATACATCCAGCAATTATAGCACTTAATTTCTGTAGAGACTAACAACGAGTTGGAAAGAACACCCATTTGCAGCCATTTTGTAAGATTTAACAACAAACTAGCCAAAGTAAACCTCAAGATACCTGTTGGAGTTTCCCTGCTAACCAGTGTACATATACACATACTGAAGCTTGTAACGATTTAACCATTTTCATGTGCAAAGAAACTGTATGTGTTGTCTTATCTTTTTACACTCTTCTTTTTATGCAGCAATTATTCCATGTTTCAACTCAAGCCACACCGCATGGCTGAGGCACTGTTGACATTATTTGGACATTCGTCTTTATCCGCTGCAGTGTTAACCAGCAGTCATTCTAATTAAACTCAGTTTGCACTTGAAATGCTTTAAAACATGTTCAAACACTTCCAAACGACAGCAGTTGGATTGGACACATTTCTGCCTCCATCCTGTTCTCAGGTGATAAGAGTAGTGTCTGCAAGAGGAGTCAGCAGGGATGTATTTTTAAAAGTGCAGATTGTCTGTGTGTAATCAGACCAAGTCAATTCACTTTGTAGACCTTCCCTATGATATTATTCATGACTGTTTTTTACCCGGATACCACATCCATTACACCTTTATCGCAACTATTGTTATTATCATACCGCTTTGCCTCTTGCTGTCGCTCAAGCTCATTCTGTTGTGTGCATAAGTCAACAGTCTCCACAAAAAGTAATCCACTGCCTCTACTGATGGGTTACGATGCAGCTCTCATCGTTTTCAATGCAGCAGAATGTGGAAAACAGACAGCTGTCACCCCATTTTTTCTGTCAACTGTTCAATTTGCACATAGGACTATTGAAATACATCCTATCAGAATGACCAGATTACGATAGTCGGTGGTACAGTCATTTCTGTATGTGAAAGGTGAAATATCAGCTTTGTTCTCTGAGGCAAATGATGCTGCTTAGCTCTGCATACTGCTTCCATGTGTTCTTGTTTGTAGTCGTGTCAAAGCACAGCCATGCTACCGTATTACATAAAAGTTAGCCAGAGGATGAATTACGAAATGCTTTCGCCTTGCAGAATTTCCTATTATTAAAAGCAGAGCAGAGGAATGCTATTCAGATTACAAATGGGAAAATTGCAAATACGTGTTTTTCCCCCTCCTATAGTCTGTCTGAATCAATTGAACAAACCGGCATGATATTTGATGGCCTGTGAGCTCCAATTATTAGAGCAATATTATGGCTAGTGAAAGTCAGGAGCACTCCAGTGGAATTCCAATAGTGTTTGGGAGCTGTTTGTGTTGGTGCTAGTCCTTCAGGGGCTGCAGAAGGGCAAACAGCTCAATAACTCAATTCTTAACAATTAGCCCCTGACATGTCCCACAGAAAACAGATAGGGAGAACCCCAGTGGATAATATTTTCTAAAGTGTAGACATCATTGTTTCAAATGCCTAGCCAGCATTGTGTAAAGTTGTGGTTATGTCTTCTAAATATACTGATGAAATCAGAGTTGATAAGTATGGATTTGTTTACCTCTCGGCTGTTAAGGCTTTTTTTCTTTTGTCAGCATCAGCATGGATCTCATCATCAGCACTGTTAGCTTCTCGCTCTTCTGTAGTAAAAACGGTGGGTGATTATAAACAGCCCACTTGCAACATTTTAAATGTCACAGTGCATATCGCTCTCAATTATAACTATATTATACAATAATCAAAGCGACTCCTGGACCTAGGAGCAGTTTTTTTTTTTAATCAATCGTGCCACAAGTCCTCCACCCCACTTCACCCGATTCCCCCCACCTCTCTGAATGCAGCGGACCAAGCAGAGTGACCTTGGACCAGGGCCAACTTTGCTGCATCACCGGTGTTATTAGATTGTCCAGGAAGGAGAAGGTTGAAAAAGCATGCACACACAATCCATGTTCGCCGGTGCACTTTCAAGGGGTTTGGAAGAACAAATAGAGGCATCTTTGAATGTTTGACTTTCATGTGCAAGTGTATGCACCATGTTTGCATGTGTCCAAGTCACTGTTCAGCCACCTAAAAAATAACTTGCAGACTGTCATGAGGGCCAGGCGGCATTTAGAGTTGTCCACTCAGGGGAAAACTCATGCTTCAGGGGATCAGTGATGATGTCCTCTGGGTTTTGATGGGCTGTGGGCTGCAGTTTGATTGCAAAGAGGTCATAGCTTTGTAAAGGAAGCCCCAGAGGCCGGCTAGAACAATTAGAAATATGTGTTTCTGGGTCACTGGAGCACAGCTACACATCTGGTACTATTTCTTTTATTTCCTAAGTGTGGGACAAGTGGAAGTGGCTTTTCTTTGGCTTTTGTATGATTTGTGATGTGATAGCTCTCTTCTGTTTGAACGATGTTTTTAAATTGTTTACACACATAGCATAGATCTACAGGCTTTTTGATATAGGCTGTATTGTATATTTTTATCTTTTTCTTCCAGTTATGTAGTTGTTGTGTCAATAGCAGGCTGTGCAGCAAACACAGCAGTGGAAATATGAATAAATGAGCAGTAACTAAACTACAAGTAAGCTAGTCCCACACTAAACACAGTTATCATTTCAGATATGCTTAGAACAGCATGAGCAGTACAAATGTAAGTAATATTTCCTCGAAAATTGGTCTCAGTATTTTATAAATATTTAATGAAATCAAAAACTAAGGCTCAACAGACTAAACAACAGGCACATGAAATATTATTCACTGCTCATGCAACACTGCTGTTAGCTTAATGTATTGGAGGTAAATTGCCATGAGCTATGCACCTCCCTCTAAGGCAGCACGTCTGTGCTTAATATAGCAGTAAACAAGTAAACGATACTTGACAGGGAATGACATGGATATGAAATCCTGGGTGTCAGAATAGTAATGATACGGATCATCTTAGTTGAAGTATTAAAAATCAGATAATGTAACTGGAATTTAGACTTTTAAAATACATGTTGCTGTGGCTCTTGACTTGAAAAGTTAAAATAGCCCGAACTGAGTTTTACAAGGTCTAAAGCTCTTAATAACATGAGAAGTAGATTTCACCATTTGTCTCTTTTTTCATCAAATATAAAATAGCAAGGGCAGGAAGACTCAAGCAGTGTTTGCAGCTGCTATACAAAAGAAAGAACAAGGCATAGCGTGAATGATCATAAGTGGTGTTAGGGTTTCATCAAAACAGATTATCTCCTAGCTCAATAATTTTGCTTGGTTAAATCATACCAGTCAACTCTGATAACCCACCCTCATTATTTTAGCATTATGTATCAATTATCTCTCTGTTTTTCCAGGCTGGGTTCCGAGTTGAGTCCTGTGTGAATTTATCCTCATTTTGAAATCAAAATGCATGCGCCTTTTAAGTTAGCATTTTGTTGTGGGGTAACAAAATGCTGACTGCATGTTTTTTTACCCTGCATTTGCAATTTAATGTAAACTCCTATTTACATTTACTAACAATAAAGCTGTGGTCAAAATGACAGTATAATGGTATTCAAAGCAAATGGTTGAGAATAAATCATCCAAAAAATAGAGAACCTCTGAGAGGGAGACCACAGTCTCTTCGTTTTAAGATAGAAAGCTAAAAGGCTTTTTCTGTGCAAACAAGTCAGTGTCCAGTGTGCTCTGTTTGTCTTACAACTGCTCTTGTTTCACTCATGATGTAAAAGGCAAAATTAGACTACTCTGGAGCTATTTTTACAGAATTAAGGAGCTCAAAAATGTCATCTTGCATCTCATTTCAATTTAATAGATGTTGCATAAGGAATGACTTTATGTTTGTCTAGATCACTGACAGACTTAGTCTTAGTAGTAAGAATAAATATTCAGCCATTACGCCCAAATCCCCATCACCCAGAAGCGTTACTTGTACCCAAAGAAAAAACCTCAGGTATAAAGAACTTTATGGCATTTTCCCAAATTAGTCCTGCAATCCACAGTATGTTTGGCCACTAAGCTACCTTGTTAAATTAAATAAAGAATGAACTGCATGGGTAATTATTAAACCGCTCACAAGCGGGACTAATGCTGCTGCCGGTTTAATTAGAACAGGGGCCTGCCACTCAAGTTTTTTTTCTCCCCATGCCAATCCAAGAGGACAGAATTGAGGATTCTCAGGCTGAGGGAGATAAGAGTCAACTTGAGAGCTCAGTGTGCTTCAGACCTGCTGCTACAGGTAGTGAGGCTGCAGGATTTTCAGCCACAGGCTGACTGACAGAGAGGCGCAATACACAGCATGTTACAGTTTTTTCTGGGCTTGAGATTGGAGCAGCTGTTAACCACCTGTTTTCCAGTGTGAGAGTTATTGCAGTTTAGTTCACCTGTCAAATATAAGAAAAAAAATGTTGTCATAAATGGATGTCTTGATATTACAGGATGAAAAATGTACAGATATTATAGAGTATTATCCATACTGTAGTACAACCAGTAGCTGGGAACAAGTGAAGGAATAGACGTGGGGTTGTAGAGCTGGGGGATGATTTGATCAACACAATTGGCTTCATTTCTGTTCTGCACCTGCTAGCTGTTTGCTGCTGATGCTGTCATAGAGCCACAGGGCTGAGGGAGCGATGACTGAAACAAGATGTCCTGTTAATAAGATTCACAATCCTTCCTTCCATTAGAACGCATCTGTTTCCCGCCTATTACTGGCATTGTTGTTGGGTCGGTAACCCACCCTTGTGACCTTTAAGCAAACTGCCCCTGAAGGATACCAAATCAACAATAAAGCATGATAGCTCAGAGATAGAATACAAGTTCCAAGACGAGCAGCCATGCACATTCAGGCTGAGCCCAGACTGAGGAGAGGTGACACTGGCCTTGACTGCCCAGAAACACCGCAGAGCAATCTGTATAATGAGTAGTTTCTCCTCTGACTGAGATGGCTTGTCATTTCATTCATACGTCGTAGCTCGATACATCCTGCTCTGTTCTCCTCAGCCCGTTTGAAGCCTAAGGGGAGAGCAGAAGACATTGTGGATGACATAAAGAACTGATGTGTTCACCAGGAGGAGGGAATGTGTACTATATATATATATATATATATATATATATATATATATATATGTGTGTGTGTGTGTGTGTGTGTGTGTGTGTGTG